>PVKU01002529.1:0-222617 GCA_004027475.1 Anoura caudifer
TTTTGTTTTTTGTTAATTCTCTTATGATACCTTCAAGTATTTCCTGAGGCTTTTTAGACACAAGCCTGAGTTCAGTGAGGCTTAGGGGAAAGAAAGATGGGGATTTGCAGGAACAGAAAAGTAATGCAATATGAAAACAGTCAAGAGAGAGTAGGAGGAAGGGGGTGTGGGGAGGTAGACGTGGGTAAAGGGGGATAAATAGTGACAGAAGGAGACTTGACTTCAGGTGGTGAACACACAGTCGAAAATACAGATGATGTGTGATAGAATGATACACCTGAAACCTATATGATTTTATTAACCAATGTCACCCCAGTAAATTCAATTAAACTTTTTTAAAAGGGAGAGCTAGTAAATGGGAATGAAAGAAAATGCTTGGTGGTAGTCTAGAGGGAGAGGTGACAAGTGATGCCTGGTTTGCACTAAGCACTCCCTAAGCATTCTTAAAATGTTTTAGAGAGAGCTGAGAGCTCCTTCAGTTCTGAAGAATGGGGACTAGAGTTATTTTACTTGGGAATGGTGAGAAAAATAACTCAGAAAACAGGGAAGTCTGGGGAAGCTTAGGTACTGTTTGTGAATTATGGATTCCCAGCGCAAAAACTCAGGTTTTCTACATCATTTGAATAGTGCCACCCACTGGCCTCATTTTCAAAGGCAGTGGAAAGTGAAGAGGTGAAGTAAGAGCTGCAGATCCCTTTGTTTGACTTTTCTGATCTGCGTTTTTTCAGAATTATCTTTGTTTTCTTCCTGGCATGGTCACTTCACCCAAGACATTAAACAGTGCATTATTGGAAAGAGAGTGACTTTCTCCAACGGGTGATTCCAAGCACAGCATTTCCTTTGGCTGAAAGTGTGGGGGCTTCTTTTAAGTTGAATAGACTTCATAGTCAGCGGTCTTAGAATTATATTAGAAGATAATTTCGTGCTGACTACACAAATCACCCTACAATGTAGGTCAGACACCTTCTCTGAGACCGAAGCAGCTCTGGCCGCTCTAAGTCCAAAAAGAGAACATTGACCATTGTCGACGATGACCAAGACAACGGACGAACAGCCCCGCTGCCGCCCTTGCCACTCGCAGAACAAGGAGTAGGCAGTGTCGCCTCAAATGATCGCTCTCTTCATGCCATGAATCTTAAAAAACTGAAAGGATCTCCATTCAGACGTGTCTGTGGCTATCAAAGTAAACAGGTCAGATGAATTATTTATTGCCTTTGGGTCAGGGATGCCCACTGACAGGACAAACGCTAAGCGCAGTGAAACAGTCCTATTCTTCATTCCTCCAATACTCGACACAAGCTCCTCCCATCTTGCCCTACTTCCCTCATTCTCTGTCTCAGAGGTCTTCTTCCCCCACAGCCACCAAACCCAATTTTTAACAGTCATTAATTCCACCCCATTTCTCAGCTATTCCATGAAAACTTCTTTAAATAATCAAACTCACAATCATTTCTACCTTTTCAGCACTATCTTCTATTATTTGTGCTATTAGTTAAATTACTTAAAATACATAAAGATCCTGTACAGCATCTGAAACATACCCTTACCCTCATCATCTGTCCTTTTCCTCACCTCCCCAAAAAGACCACTGGGTTAGGATCCAAAGCCTTCATGAAGTTGTTAGTTTCCTTCTTACCTCACGTCTCTACTGGCATTTGGCATAGACTACCTTATGTGCGTATTGTTGCTGATTAAGAATCATATCTTGGGTCTTTTTTCTTCTCATATACCTAACACAGTGCCATGTATATAATAAGTATTTTAATTATCCATTTACTAGAGCTTTTAGTTACACCAAGTTACTGGATTGCAAAGAAGTGCTGCACTAACTGTTGCCATAGATCAGTATCAGTTTCTTAGTCCAATGGCACCTGTAAGATGGAACAACTACTGAGTGATGAGAAAGTCAGCGTCCGCCTGCAGATTGTGCCATGAAGTAACAGCTCTGCAGCAAACACAGAGTGTTTCAAGTATGTATTCATATTTCAGGTATATTTCATTCAAGTTCACCTCCTTTATTTTATTTTATTTGTTTATTTTTATAGAGGGGAAGGGAAAGAAAGAGGGAAGCATCAATGTGTGGTTGCCTCTCGAGCGCACCCCTCCCCTCACTGGAGACCTGGCCCACAACCCAGGCATGTGCCCTGACTGGGAATCAGCCAGCAACCCTTTGCCACACGGGTCAGGCCTATCTCTTAGTTCTTATCATTGGACCTCTGGATATAAATTAATAAATCCTTAAAAAGTATTTTTAAAAATCTAGGAAAACAGATCTGTGTCAGTGTTAGACTTGCTCTGTCCTAAGAAAGACCTCTTTGAAAGCTCTTCTTAGGGACCCCAGGAGGCCCAGCAGGGTCCTCTTTTATTCCTAAGTGCTAAGATTCATTGGATTGAACGGGTGTTGGAAATTCTGTCATGGCATATTTCTATCAGTAACCTGAAGGTGAGTTCCTTATGTGTGGCAAGCAAAAACCAGGAGAGGTAGGACTGCTTGTTTAATGGAACAGAATCTCTGATCTGTAACCCTGGTTTGCAGTAAATATTTTAAAGAAATGTTTTAGAGCAAAGAAATTCATAGACTTTAAGACACTGCTGTTGTTCATTGTGGGCTAGCATTTTTGTTGCCACCTTTGTGAAACTAATACAAGTGTCATGTACACATAAGCTTCAGGGAAGCAGAGCCAAAGAAAAGTATGCACGTGTGCAGTTGATGTGCCAGAAAAGCGAGTTCATTCACACCAAAAAAAAGGGAGGTGGAAGCAAACAATTTATTGGTCTTACTGTTGGAATTTTTGATGATAAAATCTGTGTAGATCAGGGCTTCATAAAAAAATGAAAGGGTATAATTCATCAGCTGCAGAGCAGTGATAAAGCTTGATAGTCTCCAGGTATAAATATAAGATGGAGCAGTTCCTTAATACAATTACAGTGTTTTAGCCTCATTGATACCCTCTGTGGACAAAAAGGGGCCACACCCTAAACCTGGCAAGCTCAGGGGTGGCCCGCATGGTGGGCCTTACAAACTCAGAGACTGAGAGTGACCACGTAGGGTGGTCTGAAATTAAAACTTCCTTACTAAAAGTGAGTCATGGCAAGTAGTCATTTCCTGGGCCAGTGTGTTCCTTCAGAAAGGTCACTCTTTGCCTGGACTGAGCCTGCCTGTTGCTTTTTCAATCTGTGATAACATACCTTTGGATTGTCCGCGTAATCTCCTTTTTCCGGATCCCTCAGGGCACAATCTCCCACCAGAGCACAAGACCACAGAACCCCGTCACTGTTATCTTGTTGCTCAAATACATCTCTCTGTGCTGTAAGTGTTGATCATTAACTATCCCGTACCCACCAATGTATAACAGAAGTGTTTGCCTGTCCATTTTGCTTTCCATCCAGTCTCAGAGATTTCCCTCTCTTTGCTTTCTCCTGCCTCCCTAATCTACCACCAAGGAATTTCATATAACCCTCCTTACGCCTCCTCCTTTGATTCTAATATATAAAATAAGGTGTAAAACTGCCATTCTCCTGAGTATTCTTCTCATTCCATTGAGATTTTGCTTCCTAGCAATTGTCAGTTTGGCTTAAATAAACTCAGAAAAATTCTTATAGTTTTGGACTTGCTACGTTGACACCATTGATTAATTGTTTTCTTTCCCATAAATGGTTCTTCTAAGTTTATATACCCTGTGCCCTCAGATGATATTATTTGTCTCCAGTAATTGTGCGAAGGTCCTCAGCAGCAGCACCATCCCTCCAAGTGTGCACTTGACAAAGCTCGGGGACAGGATCTGGGTGCCTTTGTAATTTGTGTAGCATTTTAATCCGGCTCCCTGCTTTAGTCTTTAGACTTTGTCTTTAGAGGCACATTTGTTGATACACAATTAAATAATGACACTGAACAACTGCTATTCTAGAGAATATAGCCCATAACAGAATTTCTTAAATTCACATTTTCAATGATTTGCTGCGGAGGCACACATATTTACTTTATTGGTCTATTAACTACCCCCTGCCATGCCTTTGGTACTCTAAAACCTGCTTAGCAAGACAAATTACATCTATGCATTAAAACTCTCAGTGTACTGGGGAGTATCCAAGTATAAAATGTATTTTTTTAAGTGTACCTTTTAAAACAACTAAAACGTGGTGAAACAGTCTTTGAGATGCAACATGACAGATCGACAGAAAACTTTACTAGCATGATGGATGGGTCCTTTATTTTTTTCCTCTGTGAATGGCTGCTGATCACAATCACTTTTACAGCTTGACTGTAACAACAACAAAAAAAGGATTATTTCTTTTGTCCTGGAACCTCAGGATGAGCATATCCGTTCAGAGAATGAAGGAGACCAAATTAGACTGAGCAACCGGGGCGTAATAAATTCACAGCAATCACAAGCCAATGTTCTTTAATGTTTAAGACACTATCAACTTTAAATATTCTGATCCTCTCATAGTTAGCTCCCTTATCCTTTTGTCCTTATTGAATTAACTGCCTTTTCTTTTTACATTGTCTCCCGAGGGGACCTCAATTTAAATCTTTTCAGTTTAATTCCATTAATTGGCATATTGTCTGGTCTTATGTTCTCCTCCTGGGTCTTGAACTTATGTTCCTTTCAGTTCTTAAACTGCTTAGCTATATTTTGCAGCTTTGAATGACAAGTTGCTCCATCTGTAGACAAAGCATGTGCATTCTTATCTTTCACTTCCAGGCTACTGTTTAACAATGAATTCACAATCCTGGCAGTTTATCAGCCCATTAAGTAAACCCAAGAGCAGAGTTCCTGGATTTTAAAGCCATCACACTGAAATCCAGGGGTATGGTTCAATAATTTGAGCATAATTTAAGAGGTAACAATTCTAAATTGTAGAAAATGGATCAAAAGTAGATATAATTTTTCTTTTCAGATCCCCCTGCTTAGAAATGAGGCAGATCTGGGGTCACACCACATTGGATTTATATGTCATCTTCATCATTTTATTAGTTAGGTAACCTTTGGCAGATATGGCTCTAATCTTCAATATTCTCTTCTATAAAATGGGAGTGAAAATAAAAATTCATTCAAAAACATAGTGTAGTGATGAGGACTTACTGTGGTAATCCTTATGGAATGCACGAGGTAAATACTCAACACTAACTATCGTCATCATCATTACTATTAAAGTACCATTGCACTTATTGGTGGTGTATTTATATCCTTACCACAAAGCACATCTAAATCCCACCTTATTTGAGATCTCATATTCCACCCAGAGAATGTCATCTTGGGAGAGAGTCTCTGTACAACTTATTTGTCACTATGTACGAAAAAGGGGCCACATAGTAAACCTAATGAGCTCAAGGGAGACCTGCATGGAGGGCCTTACAGACTCGGAGGTGGAAAGTAACCACATCCTAGGATGTGAACACAGCAGTTTCTAACTAGAAGTGGGTCATGGTGGTAGTCACATTCTAGGCCCATACTTTCCTTGACAAAGGTGAACCTTTACCTTCACTGAGTCTGTCTGTTGTTTTTTAGCAGCTAGGATAACACACCCTTGGAGTGTCAGGGTAATCCTTTTTTGTGCAAACCCCTCAGGGTACAGCCTCACCTCAGACCAGGAGAGGTCAGTTGTTACTCTCTTCCCTGAATCCTCTCTGTGCTGCAAAAGTTAATTGTTAACCACGCTACACTCACTGAAGTGAAAGAAGTATGAGTTCCTCCATTTTACTCTTAATCCAATCTCAGAGACTTCCTGGCTTTGCTTTCTCGGGCCTCCTTAATCTACCACCCACGGATTTCACGTAAGCCCTCATATGTCTCCTCTGATTCTAACATATAAAATAAATTGTAAAACTGCCATTCTCCAGGGTATTTTCTCAGCCTGTTGAGATTTTGCTTGCCAGCAATTGTTGGCTTGTCTGAAACAAACTCACGCAAATTCTCTACAAGTTTAGACGTGTCTTACACTGACATCATCTGTTCTGTACCATCATTATACTCTACCCTTTCTTTCAATTAAACTGTGAGTCCCTTACACAGAGAGACCACATTGTATCTCTTTACAAACTCAGGCTCAGAACAATGCCTTCCTCCCTCAGAAAAGCTGCTATAACCATTTATTATCAATAATAAGTATATGAGAAATCAGATTTTATATTCAACTTATTTTGAGGAAGCGGCCAAAACTAAAAGCAGATGTTGGGTTATTGCAAGGCTATGGAACTAATTAGAGGGGAGAAGCTTAGAGAAAGACGAGGAGAGATGAATCTATCTTTGGGCCAGTCTTGATTATCTGTACATGATAAAAATAAAAACTAAGTGATAAACACAGATCATAATGCTCTTGCTCACAAAATTCCACTTAGTAATTAAATCATTTCATTGCATTGAATTATCAAATATTTCAAAATGGATTGGGAACATGATGTTTCAAAAAACCACCTATGAAAGAGATTGGACATCCGGTCCACTGATAATCGTCAGGTGCTTCGCTGATAACACATTAAAACAAAAGGCCAAGCTGTGTCTCATCACTTGGACTATGAAAATGACCATAATGGATGGTGCCTTTAAATGTTTTATGTCCTAGAGAGATCAAAACTCTCCAGAAGAACTCTAAGCTTACTCAGTTTCCTAGAGACTCTCTGGTGATGACAGGGAACAAAACTGGATTGGTGGAGCTGTCCAAGAATCCTAGTGTTCTCCAAATTTGAAAATTTAGGTGTTAACCTGAGATCAGTCTATTATGGGCTCAATCTTATTTTACCTCCATTTCTTCTCATTAACATATTTCTTTCCTTATACAAAAAATAACTGCTGAAACTGAATTTAAAGATTTAATATCATCTACAGGGGATAACAAGTTTTTGATGTTGCAAGTACAACTACTCAAATGTTACTGGATTCTGGCCCGTGACATCAGATTAGATAGTCATTTTCTTACAACTTTAAATGGGAGGCAAAACAACTATCATTTGTATGGTGACTCTAAGAAAAATAAATGATAGTAATTATGCCTCAGGTCAGTCATTTTACAGACTCAAGTGACAGATCTAATGAAATGAGCAAGTAGGACAGAATCCTCAGGTAGGCAAGTCACCTTGATTTTATTCCAGGGCTGTGCTCAAACACAGGGGCCTATTTCTCCTATATGGATAATAAAGACAGACACTAAAATTTACTGTTGTGATTCAGAAAAAAAAAAAAAAAATTCACATAACAGGCATCAAAAACGCCAGACCAAGATTGTTACCTTTGAAATAAAAGAAACAAACTAAGTAGAAGATTGGAGATAAAAAAAACAAACTCAATGAAGAAAATAATTATAAGAATTAGTATTCTGTTTGGCTCCCTATAAAAGAAAGCACAAATAAGGTACCTTAACTAAATACAAGGGGGACGCCCCCCAAAAAAAACTGGAATTATCTTCTAGAGGATGGACCCCTCGTAGTATAGGTTTCTCCCTCTAGGTGAGTGTTCTAGGAACCCATCGGCATCAGTGTACCACCTGGCGTTGTTGTGAGAGGCCGTGCTCAGCTTCAGCGAACTGGTTTTGAAGATTCTTTCCATGTGTTTGCCCATTTCATGATGGGTAACTAACAAGCACACATCCCCACACTGTGATGAATGTTCATCAGTTTTTGACCAAAAAATGACATGACCCCTGTGCCCCACCCTCCCTATTCATCCAATCTTGCCCCAAGAGACTTTCTTTTGTTTCCCTGATGAAAAAAAGTCCTCAAAAGGGAAATGTTTTGCTGATATGCAAGAGGTGAAACAAAATGGCAAAAGTACTAGAAGGCATAAAAGTTGACCAGTTCAAAAACTGTTTTGAGCAGTGGAAAAAATGTCTCAATAAGTGTATTGCATCAAATGGAGAGTACTTTGAAGATGACTGAAGTTTAAACGTGTAAGAATAAAAACACAATTTTTAATAAATAGATTCTGGGTTTTTTGGGCCCTCCCTCATAGATGTTTATTCTCATCACACATGAGATGACCAGAAGTAGGAGTCCATCCATATTCCCTTTAGTGCCATAGGAATCAAATTTCTTTCTTTCTACTTCTCCACCATTAATGAACAGCTTCCATTTATCTCCATGACTGTAAGCTGTTTGCTCATCTCCAGGCATCTGTCCCTCCAGATATGACAAGAGGAGGAGAACAAAGGCAAAGGGAAAAATGCAAAAAGATATGTGTCATTTGAACGTTCTTCCTTCTTTCTTGTATTTCCAGAATTTTTATTTTAGTCTGGCTGGACCTCTCTTCCTCTAGATTTCTGTATAGTTTCTTCCCTCTTTACACACACACTTTCGTCTACTACCTCCATTTTCAAGGATGCTTTCCTTGATTACTTAACATCAGCACTGCTTGCCTTTATTGCACTTCCTTTACCCCTCTTTGGCACTTTATTATCTTCCCAAGTTCTATGTGATTTTGTTACAAGACTGAAGGGGTCCATTTGCCTGCATGCATTCAAATGCAATAAGACACACACAGGTGTTTGCAGCCAAGAAAGTAAGAATTGATTAAGGAGTTGGTGCCATGCTTGGACTCACAAGTAGCTCATGCCCAAAGGACTAGTTTTCCAATGGCTTCCAGGGGATGGAATATATAAAGAAAAAGTCATTAATCATGGTGACTAATACAGATAGTGTCATAGTCTCTACTGATTGGTTGGTGCTAGGGCAGGAATAACTGATCATTGCATTTGGTCCTACTGTCAGCCATGGACTTGATCTGTCCAATTTTGCAAGTCTTTGTTCAGTGGGGTCATGCCACGTTTCTGGGTATAAAGCTACAACACAACGGAGGCCAAGGTGCTATTTTGGTTTGATTGAAAACTCCGTGTTGATAGTCAGTAGACCCAGGGCCTTGTTTCTAAGACGCTGACCAGAACCTCATTGTCCTGAAGACCTGTGGTTAAGCAAGTGAGAGGGACGTGGATGGGTCAGGGCAGTGGGTGAGGCCAGTTTGAGCCAAAGGAAAAAGAAATTCATAAAAGACCAGATTAAGGAAAATAAAGTTTTTGTGCTGTTACAGTTTTCATGCTGTTGTCTCCATATCTTCTCCCCCCTAGAAGTAAGCTGCCCATAGATAGGGTTTGTGTGTCTGTGCTTTGTTCACTGCAGTTTAAGTAGTACCTGGGGTAGAGTTAATGCTTAATAAAGAATTTTGAATGGATAAAGAAATGAATGAATGGATTGCAGCAATTACTAATATGGTAATTACTTTAATTAGTAATTAGGTAATCTGAAACCTTGAGTACTCTTGATTGGTAAACACAACCTTGAATTTAAATGGTGGCTTTTTCCAGGGGATAGATGCTGTCAGTCATTGGATGCTCGGGAGGTCGATTTCAGTTCAGCGATGTATTAAGTAATACAAATCTTCATTTTTAAATGCTAGTTTAGAAATTATCTTGAAACATGTGACTTTTTCAGTTAATTCATATGTAGTAGCTGCCTCCGAGGAGGTTTGATAATTACAAAATCTCCAATAGCAACTGTGCAGTTGTTTAGAAAACTGATCTGAACATGACCTTACAAAAAGGACATATTTTAGACCATTTAATAAATAGCCCTGGTCAGTTGGCTCAGTTGGTTGGAGAATTGTCCCATACACCAAAAAAAAAGTTTGTGGGTTCCATTCCCGGCCAGGGCACATACCTGGGTTGCAGGTTTGATCCCCAGTTGGGTGTGTATGTGAGGCAACCAATAGATATTTCTTACATCAGCATTTCCTCTCTCTCTCTCTATCCCCCCTTACCCCTCTCTAAAATCGATAAACATATCCTCATGCGAGGATTAGAAAATAATACTGAAAAAATAAATAAATAAATTTACCTGCATTTAAACTTTTTCTCTACAAAAAAAAATCTTCAAAAGGAAAGGTTTCTAAACATAAATCTATTGCCCCAGCGGGTTGGCTGCAGTTTTATGATCAACAGTAAAAGCCGTCATCTGGTCTGTCAATTACACACAAACTGGAAGGCCTTCAAGGAGGCCTTTTCGCAGAGAACTCTGGTGACTCACAAAAAGTCTACATTAGAATTCGTGTCAAAGAACAGCTAATTAATAAGTGCCTGGTAAGGGAAGACTGACATTAATGTAAATCAATGACATTACGGAGCACAGTGACAATCTGCAGTTGGAGATTTACATAATCAGTCATTATAGTTCCCCCGCTGCCTCTCAGGTCAATAATGTGCAGTTTTAAGACACGCTAATACATATTTACTCATTAAGCTTCAATGCTTTCAGAAACAAGTGTGGGTTTCTGGTTGAATTAATTTATATTTAAATTATAATAACATAACTACTTCACAGATTGGAAGTAAAATACATAAATTCAAAGACGTAGATTAAAGATAGATCATTTAGAAAAGTCTTTGTGTTTCTTATTTGTGTTGTAAAGACAGCTTGTGATCTACTAAAACATCATTGTAATTAAAGGCTCAATTGAGAAACGGTCTTAGACCCATATTTGCCTCGGGTCACCTAAAATGTCTGTGAACAGGATCTTCGGCAAGCATGGAGGAGGCAGAGGGTGGGAAGGGAGGAGGAAGTGATAAATTTGTTAGCTTTTACTTGGTCATAGAAGCACAGAAGTCTCAAAGCAAAAGGCCAACAGTGATGAGAATAAACCATTCGAAGTCCTAGGTATTCCCTATGACCCTTAGAAGGGAAAAATCACTAAGTGATAATTACTTTTGACAATTTGCAGTAATGAGTTTAATCTTTTAGTTTCTAAATTATCACAATCTATCACAAAAATGAATGCAAAATAAGGCTTGCCACTTTGACGGGGCCAATCATACCGACCTATTTGTTTATATAAATCCAATACTTGCTAAACAATATTCTGTCCAGAGGGACTTACCCTTACTTATTTTAAAAGCAATTTTCCTGTGTGCTACAATACATTTTCATAAACATTTAGAGGGTATTCAGATGGCAAAGTCTTTACAGTCCAGCCTGGGACATGAAAGATACAAGGCCAACAGTGTCTTTGGTCATTGGCCAAGTCACGTATACATGGAAGCTATACACTAACTTATCTCACTGCTGGTGATAAAGACCAAACTCCTTCTTTTAAGATGCACAGAACATTGGGTATATCTTTTTATTAGAAACCAAACAAAATGTTTCAGATTCTCAAATGGCAGTGTCTGGTTGGATGAATGGTCTTCCCTGCTGTAGTGCGCTCATATTGCCCACCATGGGGGAATTGATCACATCCCGATAAAAATGCCTTTTAAACAGGTTGCAAGGCAGTGCTGTTATAGCATTGGGCTGCAGCAGCATTTCATTTAGAGAATCATGGAAATCCCTCATTTGCATGAGCACAGACTTCTCTCCTGAAACGACATCAGTAGGTGTTATCAATCTACTGTTTCCTTGCTAGCACCACGGCTCTGCTACGAGATAATGCTCTGGGAAAGAATCACGTAGCGACAGCCTGTCTATGTGTACAGCTGACATCACTCAGCGACCCTGCCTGTCGGGATTTGATTCCTCACAAGGGGAACAAAGAAAACAGGAAAAATAATAATAAAAATTTAGCAAAGTTGAGAAAAAGCTGATGCATAAAAACATTATCTGACCTGACTATGATAGGGAGAGATGGCGTAATACGTTTTAATATTGTCTGAGAACTTCAAAATCTAGCCAGAGAAGAGTTTGAGGGGAGGGGATAAAATGGGGTACAATCTGTAATGATGAATGACTTCTAGAAAAAATGTGTGCACAGTCAATGGCATTAGACAGTTTTAGTCAGTAACGTTGAGGCCTGTGGCCTGGATGAAATGGCGTCAGTCTATATTAATTAGCCACTTCACCTCTCAATGGAGCACACGTTTAGGACCATAGTTAAGAGAGAACCAGAGAAGGAAGAGAACAATGTAGATTTTTGCCTAATCCCCACAGACAGTTCTTCCATGGGCACTGAAATATGTCACTGCAGACGAAACTTCACACGAGAAGCAGCTGGTTGTAGTTCTAGAGGGATCCTTCACAGAGGCCAGCCTCCATGTTAGACAATCCTCTTCATCGTTTGAGTTTGGGGCTATTTGACTTCTGTCACTCTTCCACAGGTTGTATCCTGTCTTTTTTTTTTTTTTTTTTTTTTGGTCAGACCAGTGCACACACTGAGAGTAACTAAAAAAGCTACACAAAATGTAAAAGTCATCTTTTGAAAAGTTCCCAAGAAGAATTTCTCAGGCAAGGGGGAAGAGGGGAGTTAAGATTCCATACAGAGCTGCAACCAGTAGGTGGTTTGGCCCTGGAGGCACTTGCCGTTTTTGAGTGTGGGACAGAAACTGAGTGTCTAAGGTCTGTCTGGGTAGGGAGCTGTGGCTGGGGACACAGAAGCCATGAAGGCTTTTCAAGAGCTCATGGGGCTAGGGCAATAAAGTGGAGAGTTACTGGCCTCCGGCTCCTGCAAAGTTTTCCCTTAAAGTCACCTGCTGAATTCTGGAGGCATGCAGAGTGGGAAGTATAAAAGCTTAGCCACTGACCTCTTAGAAGCAGAGTAGGATTGTTTACTCTTGTGATATTGAGAAGATAAAGACTAGAACTCAAAACTTGTCGGGGAGAAAGATATCAATAAAAAAAGGCACTGGGCTCCTGTTCGAAAGCCCTGGAAGGGTATGACCTAGGATAAGATGAACCAGAGGAAAATGGATCATCACCAAAGCTACAAACCGGTTGCACGTGGCAGGTAACTGTTTCCCGATTGGATTAAGGTGGTTAGCTTCCTAACCCCACTTGCTGAAAAAGGGAAACCGTTATTTCTCCTTGAAAAAAAGGCAATATGATTTGTAGCCTTTGTACTTATTTTATATACAATGTCTATCAGACCATATTAAAAAATTACTAGAAATGCCAAGAGAAAGGACTATATTACCAAGATAAAAAAAGAAGATTCATAAATATCTAGATATACAAGTTAGTGGACAAAATTTTTGTATAATAAGTATATTAAAGAAAATAGAGAAAACAATGGAAAAGAGATAAAAAGATTGTTTTGTCAAATAATTGCAATCTAAAAATAATCAAGTAGAAATTTCAGGCCTAAAAAATACAATATCCAAAATTAATTACATGAATTAACACAGCAAAAAATAAGATCAGTAAACTAGAAAATGATGTCAAAACTTCTACTTAACATTGTACCAAAGATCCTAATTAGTGCAATAAGGCAAGAAATTAGAATAAAAACATAACGATTGAAAAAGGGTACCATGTGTATTAACTGAAAGTGATATTAGAGTGTACATAGAAAATGCACAGAATCCATAGGCAACTATAGAATAAGTGGATTTAGCATTTTATTTTTATATATCAGCACCAAAACCAATAGAAAATGAAATTTTAATGTTTTCACACAGCACCAGAAACAGTAAATATTTAGAAATAAATCAAATAAAAACAATATAACAACAGAAGTTATGGGGAAATTTTAAAGAACCAAGTTAATGGAGGAATATATCATGTTCTTGGATCACATTAATTATCGTTAAGATATATTCCAGGTTGATTTATGGATTCAAAAAATCCTAATCAAACTCCCAGCAGTCTTGTACTGTTGTGTGTGTGTGTGCACATATTGACAAGCTGATTCCATAATGCATGTGGAAATACAAAGGCATAAGAATGTTCAGCCAATATTGAAGAATACTATCAGATATCAGATTGTCTATACAACTATAGCAATTAAAATAGCATGGTATTGGTGCAAGGACAGACAAACAGATCAATAGAAACACACAGAGCCAAAAGCCCACATGTGTACAGTTGCTTGATTTATTACAATTGCATCGCAGTGGGAAAAATACAGTCATTTCTGTTTCTAGATGGTGCTGAGTCAGTCCAATATCCATATTTAAAAAAATTAATCTCTACTTTCAGCACAGTAAAAAATCAATTTCAGATTGATTAAAGGTCCAAATGTACAAATGATAAGGCTTCTTGAAAATAACATAAAAATGCCTTTGACCTTAGGCTCTGTGGTAATCTGGAGAGATTGATATTCTTAGCAGAGTCTGGGTAGAGCTCCAGAAAAGATAGGACGTGGCTGGAAAACGGCCTGCCTGGATTTTTGGACACACGAGGTCTGAGGCTGTGTCTGCGAGCCCATCTAGACTAAGTGCTGGTGGGTCTGACAGGCAGGGAGAGCATCCACATCCCAGGTGCAAGGTGGAGGCTGGCGATAGGAGGAATAAGGAATTCACCATAAAGCCCAGGAGCAGAAGAATCCAGGCCCCCATGGAGATTCAACATCCAAGATGCAAACCTGCACATGCCCTCCCCACCCCAATGCCATCACACACATACTCACACACAACACACCACAGCTAGCATTTACTAAAGGATTCACTATGGGCATTTTATATTTTAATTCACTTGATCCTTACAAAAGTCCGTAACGGAGTCATTGCTATTACACCCACTCTACAGATGAATATCCTGAGGCACAAACAATGAACATAACCTACCCAAAGTCTTAGAGTAATTACGGGTGGAGTCAGCGTTGAAACCCAGGCAGTCTGATTCCCAGGAGAACGTAGTTTTCATTGCTTCAGAAACAATCCTAGATGATGGACAGAGGCTGCAATTTTACCACCGTGAGAGAACAGGAACTCAATATACTTCAGTTCAATGTTGAGTATTTGAAAGATTAAAAAATCTACATTATGTTTCTACATATCTGGGTTTGTGCACCGAAGTCTGTACTCTTCATTCTATAAACAAAAGCAGAAACAACACTCTGAAAAATGCATACACTATATTCTAGAGATTTTTGTAGCTGCATCTTAAAAGTGATGTAATTTAATTTTAATTTCATGAATGAAGAAGCTGGAGATTCACAGAGGTTTGTATACATAGCGTTGCTACAATACACATATAAAATGGCAGAAGTGAGATTCATGACCAGTCACTACTCATCCTGAACACAAGCTCAATGAAAACTAAATGCCATTAATCAGTGGATAACAAACATTTGGCCTTCAAATCTGTATTGGTGCCTAGTTATAGGTGATTAAGAGAAAAGCATCAGTGAATGATTACCTAATTTTTTTTTCTATTTCAGAGCTATAGGTGACTTACCCAAGGAAACACAATCAGATATGATTTGCTTTGGTTTCTAACCCACCTTCTGGGTAGAATGATGGTGCCTAGAGATTTTCTCTCACCCCAAATCCCAGTCCTTTGCAAGCTCCCTAAAGCTATCATTTTAAATCACGCTTTTCTAGATGAATGAGGTTTCCACAACAATAACTGCCTTATGTTATTAAAAAGAAGAAGAAAAAAGAAAGGTGCCACCACAGGAAAGAAAATGACTTCTGTGACCTTAATCTGATCCATTCCTGAGTTTCACATTCTTCGCTCCTTAATAGCACATAATGGACACATTTTAACCGCCAGATCTGTGTTCTTCCACCAGACACTTGAGTGTAAGTTTGAGCTTCGCACTAAATCTGGAACCTTCAGGGATAATCTCAGATGATATTTACGGGTAACCTTCAGCTCATTCAGTCTCCACAATAAACCATCAGGGAGGCTTCCTTCCTTCCCTAAATTGGGAAGGAATCAGAGGATGGAGTGAAGGCTGGTTGAGATTCGGTTTTCTGCCCCAAGGTCACAGCATTAGTAAATGGTAGGGCTGAGAACTGAACCTAAGTGTTCACTAGCTTCACCAGCCACGTTCTGGGCTCCTTTTGGAAAATCTCTTCTTTATTTTTACAAGGTTACAAATAGGTATTTAATGTATTGATATATTGGAAATTTTTCAAAAGACTTAAAGAAATGTAAGCCTCAATTAACAATTCGAAACTGTTAACTTGATGAATGTTATTTAATGATAGAACATGAATTGTACAGCACCTGTTCATAATTTTCTGAATAATTGGACAGCTCATTCATTATCTTGGTCCTTCAGCACCTGTTAGGTATTCCAAAGGCACACTTTCTGGGACCAGCCATGCTCACAGGAACGGAATCCCAAGTCACCTAACAGGGCTCCAGAGTCTGAGAATGCATTTCATTTTGAAATGACTAGAAATCGTATGTCCTAAGCTAACTGTACTAAATCATAGTCAATATTTTCTAGTTCATAGGAAACACTCTACTCCCTCTTCTTATCTAAGTGCATTAATTCTGAAACAAATTGCCACAAACTTATTTGCTTAAGCAACACAAATGTGTTAAATGCTACAGCTCTGAAACCAAAATGGACCTCACTAGGCTGCAGACAAAGTATAGGCAGGGCCACGCTACCTCAGGGGGCTTTAGGGCGTTAAAAAGCAAAATTCAATGGAATAAATTTTAAAGACTTTATTGGTTTTATTTAAAGATTATTGCATCAGGCAGTATCTGATCTAGCAGATAGAAAGGAGCTTTGAGGGGCTGTACAAAATAAAAGATTTTTACAGGCAGAAGAGAGCAGAAACAAGAAGGCTCTGCCCCCAAAAAGAAAAAAGAAAGCATGTTGGTAGTTGCAGAGCTAATTTCCCCAGGTGACGGCAGAAGCCTATCAGGCCAGTTACCTAACTAGCCTGATCAAGCAGTTCCTGAGTGACTGGTTTAAGATTCCATTTCTGGGAGAAGTGAAATCGTAATTAAGTTAAGTCTTGGTTTGGTGACGTGGGGCTTGGCATAAGGGACTCCATTTGAGGCCTGTTGTCTTGTTTTTAATGGGTGAAAACCGCTTTTCTCTTTTTCAGTTCTTAGAGCTGCATTCCTTAACTCACGGCTTTCTCCGTTTTTAAAGTCAGCAGTGTAGCATCTCCAAATCTCCGTTTTCATCGTCTTGGCCCCTTTTATCCTTCTGATCTCATCTCCTGCCCCCCGATTATAAGGACCTCCGTGATTACACAGCGTCTGCCCAGATAATCCAGGGTAATTTTCTCGAGATCCTTCAATTAATCACACCCTCAAGGTCCCTTTTGCCAAATAAAATAATATTGGCTGGTTCTGGGAGATTAGAACCAGGGACATCTCAGGTGTGGGGAACATGGGCCATCATTCAATCTACCACTGCCGGAAAGCAGTTTTCTATCGAACATTTTAAGATAGTGGAAAAGAGATTTTATGGCATATTATCAATGTTGAATGGTTTGTAAACATTTTAGTAGTGGTTTATTTTTCAACCAAGTTAATTATAAAGTCATTGTTAGATAATAAGTAGTTTCTTCAGAAAAGCTAATAATAAACTAAAGCAACAATAATAAATTAAGCCTCACTTCCTTGAGAATTGCACTGTAATTGTTCTCCAAAGATGTATTGCTATTTACCTCACTGGCGAAGTAAATAGGAATCTTGCCCTCAAAGGATAAAGAATAATAAAAATAAAAATAAAAACATTTAATATCAGCCACTTGTAATTCGAAGGGTTTGGGTTTACAGTTTTAGAAGCTTTTCACAAAACCAGGAAGTTGCAATAATATTTGAATCAATGTTATTCAGATGCCTTTGCAGGGCAAACAAAGCTCTACCATTTGAACAACCAAACCGCTGTTCAAATTAATCAGTAGGAACTTGATAAATTCCACTGGTGTAGAAAATTAGCACTTTGCATGTTTTCCAGATTTTGATTTCATTTGGGCGTCTGGTCATGAATTATAACCACTTTTCTTGGACTCGAGCTATTTCACTTGAAATCCATTATTTCTAGCAGAATTATGAGTCTTGTTAGGGAAATGCCAGCTATTTTCATTTTGAGCATCTGCACTGCAGTTCTATTATTAACGTGGAGCTCATTTAAAAAAGGGGGAAGCATTAGATTTGTGTCTTTGGGGCAGTGGAGGAGGAGTGGGTGGTGGCGACTGGAGCTTTAGTGAAACAAACAAGCTCACAGGGCTGCTTCCAGTTGACACAGCTGTCATGTAAATATCTGTCTCTGCTGTAGAGCTAAGAGATCCTGGGCTTAAAGACCTTGTAGCCATATGTAAACAATGCAGGGCTGATGACAGGTTTACAGCACTGGAGACAACATGTGCAGCTGTTTTATCCTCCTTCCTATCGTGAGATACAAATGTTCAGGAGGCTGATGGCAGATGCTTAGCACCGAGTTCTAGAAGCTTACGGGGCTAGTTTTGCATTTGTGATGTGCTCTGCACCATTGCCTGACCGGTCATACCTTGCATACTGCCCCTGGCGTGAACACTTCCAGAGCAGGCTCCCTACTGCTTCTCTCCCTCCCTCTCTTTTCCTCTCTGGCTGTTGCCCATTGTTTCCCCTGGGAGGTAGTTAATAAAGTACCTCAATGCCTGACCCACGCCTCTGCACGCTGCATTGATTAGAGGGCTCCCCGGATCAAATAATCTACAGAGTCTAAAGCCCAGATAAGTCATTTCCTCTGTTCACTGCTTATTGCCCTCTTCTCTTCAGGCATTCTTTCCAGTATTCAGCCCAGACTCATTACAAACCAATCAAACAGAAAACAAAGTATTATTTCAGCCAAGGTTCACTTAGTAGAAGTGAAAGCTCCTGTGGATGTGACCTGGAAAACAATTACTATACATATGCCAGTTTGGAGAAACATTTTTTCGCTTTCTCTTTCAGCTCTTCGAATTAGAACTGAGGTGACTAGGCACATTTTTCAGGCCAATAAACCCCTTGTTTTCACTTTTAGATACTTTTTTTGGATTCTTCTAGGAAGCGTAGTATTTCACAATCTGAATTACCCACAGTCCAAAATTATTTTGTTTTCTCATCACATTACATGCTGATGAGCACAATCCCAATAACAAGTTTGATTTGTAAACTCCCCCCCCCCCCTTATTGGAACTACTTCCTTAAGAAGCAGGATTTAGCACATTCAGATTTCTGAGCTCCACTATTAGACTAAATCGTTCTAAATCCAGGTATAACCACTTATTAAACCTGTGATTTCAGGCAAGCCACTTAAGCTACCTCAGCTTATCATCCCTTATTGTAAAATGGGGATAATAAAAGTGCTGATCTCCTCAGGATGTTTTGAAGATTACTGGACAATCCATGCCAAGTCTTTAGTTTAATTTCTGGCACATAAGAACACCCATTAAATATGAGCCATGATTATGCCCTGGCTGGTGTGGCTCAGTGGATTGAGCGCTGCCAGTCTCTGGACCAAAGTGTTGCTGGTTCGATTCTGGGCCAGGGCACATGCTTGGGTGGTGGGCCAGGTCCTACCTGGGGGCATATGGGAGGCAACCAATTGATGCTTTTCTCCCTTTCTTTCTCTCTCCTTTTTCCTATCTCTAAAAATAAATAAGTAAAATCTTTAAAAAAATGAACCATGAGTGGGAAAAAAAATGAACCATGATTATAATTCTCAGATATTAAGACTACTGGCATAAATTAGCACCTCTTACCAAAAGAAAAACAAAAACTTACCAACTCTACACAGATAGCTTCCCAACTTCCTATCATGTAACATCCAGAGGTTTACCCACCAAATGAAGTCTCCCTTGAAAACTACCAAGTGTTCTAGATCCAAGATACTAAATATTACCTAGAGAACTTCCTTTTCTGTCCCATAAACTTGGAATCTTTACCCTATTTTTCCCCAAAAAATATTTGGGCAAGAATCTGATCTAAAGCAGCTCAAAACTCGAAGAGTTCCTTCTTTTATGAAAACAAAGTAGAAAGCTCTAACTGATGAACAAACCATTTTTGGTTGTTTAGTAGTATGAGTACACACCCTCAACTATATGCTGGTTTGACAAAACTTTTGTAGACAGGAATTGGAATTTAAACATTCTGAGAATGTTGGGTTTTTTTTTTGAAAAGTTCATTGTGGGTTCCAACAACTGACATACAAGCTGACCTTTTTGGGTATACTAATGTAAATCCAATTATTGATTGAACTAATAATTAGGTTAATGCAAATATTTAATGACTAACATTTCCTGAGCTATAATTATATGTCACTACTATCCTAACTCCATATATATGTGTTCTAAGAACTTCAAGAAGTAAATAATATTATTCTAAATGAATTACTAAAAAGAAATAAATGAATGAGGAAATGACAAACAGACATATATAAACAATTTAGCCACTATTTGAGATTTAATAATTACAGACTTTTGGAAAGTTCACCAAACATTCTAAACACACAGCAGAATTTTCCTGAGATAAATTACTAGTAAAAGGTTCACAAATGAATGTCTGTTCAATGGTGATAAAAATACAAACCAATCTAACAGCTGAGAAAATGAAATGTAGTCTTCAATGCAATAACTAATATAAGGTTATTCAAGAAAGGAGAAAGGAGAAATAATTAATAACTCAAGTTATATGATTAGGAACTTTCAAACTCATCTAATTTTGTCAATTTTGTGTTCCCTGAGAGAACTGATAAAATTAAAAAAAATTACATCTTTCATCTCTGAAAGAAGCATTTACCTTTAGCTGAATAAATCTGCTAATAATGTCAAAATCAATTCACAATATTAGAGGTATCCTACTCTAAGAGCTGGAGCTTTCATATATTTCTAATTGTAATGCTGTTCTAATGAAAATGTTATAAGGGATGTGTCTACCGGAGAGGAAATTGTCAAGAGAGATTATATTAAACTTCACAGCATATACAGTTCCGGTTTCACATTTGATAGATTTATAGCTTCACATTCACTGTGAAAGGGTGGTTATTTACCCTGTATTATCTTGTGACTTTAATTTGAAGGTTTCCATATCCTTGCTGATGCTGGTAATTTTCAGTATGTGCTAGAAATAATGACTGTATTTATGACATGTTGAATATTTTTACAATGTGCTCCCCCTCTAATGGGGTCACAAAGTATTTAAGCACAAAAATTTGCAGTCACTCCGCTATCTACAAACAAAACGAATGCATGGAGTTTTAGTGTGAAATCCTAACAATAAGTATTTCTTGTTTCTAATGCCAAATATAGGTAGTGAAACAATTTGATGGAATAAATTGAGTCTTTCTTGATAGAATGACTTTTCCTGGAACAAGGTTTCATGTATTATGGATATAAAAAATAAAAAACAAATGTTTCAAATTGCTAATTTATTATGCATGCACTGCCTTATGTTCTATAGTTCAATAGCAGCAGACTATAGGCCTGCCAACCTCTGCAGAATATCACCATACTGCTCCCCCATGGAATGAAGTATAGAACAAAACCTCCAATCATGCTGTGTCTCTACTAATGAGATATACTTGGTGAAATGCTTGTTCATTAAAAACCTAAGAACAGAAATAATGGGATACATGGGAATTGAAGTTTCAGGATGTCTGAACACTAACATAGTACAAATCATAGTCAAGTCATATTTAATAAACAGCCACATATACTCAGACCACTTAACCATCAGGTAGCCAGGGGTCTTACAATAAATAAATTATGCTCGCCTCACTGCTAGGACATAAAATCCAGGCAATAAATCTAGGATATAAAATCCAGGCTTTCATTAGGTAGTGACTGGGGCACTAAAAGTGATAGTAATGGATTCAGAGCAGAGACAAGAACTGAATTTTTCTTCAGTATTGTTGCTATACACAAATTATTGCCAAACCCAAATTAAAGAAATATTTATTTTCTTTTGACTGTTTTTATATATGGAAACATTTATTTTCAAGAAACAAAAATAATTTTTATGAATATCACACAAAAAACACCAAGAAAAATTTCTATGTGTTTCCAGGGTATTTGAATGCCCCTTCCATGTCCTGTAATTTTATTGTGTTAGAAATTAATTCTTATTCTCCAGGGGAATAGGTTATGCCAAAAGATAAAATAATGCTTTCTTTGTTTTATCATTCAGTAAATACCTGGAAAAGAAAAAGGAAAAGAGGAGGGACAAAAAAGTATTTTTCAAATGTCTTCTAGGTGTTAGATATTTTCATATTTATTATGCAGTTAACTAGTTGCTAAACATTATTATTTTGATCACTCCCACTTAAAAGTAAAATGTGAAAATCTGAGGGTCAAAGAAGTTAATACATTTGCTTATAGTCATAGGCTAAAATTCATTTGTTTAAATAAGTATTTAATGAGTACTACTTTGTGCCAGGCGTTATTCATTGTGGTAAAGAAGTCGTAGAGGTGACCCAGAAAGTTCTGTCTTCAAAATAATAAAATCCTCATGAAAAGACAGATAATTACACACTGTGATGAAAACTATATGACAAATCAAGCGGGTGTTGTTGCAACGGAGAGTGACAGAACGAGGATGTTCTTCATTAGTTGAGTGGACGGATGGACAAGGCTATTTTGAGGAGCTGGTATTTGAGCAAAGATAAGGAAGAGCAGGAGTCAATCCTGTGTAAAGCTCTGGTGAAAGGATTACAAGATAAACAATAAATCAAAGTCCAAGAGGCAGGAAGTTGTTTGTCGTATATGAGGAGCAGAGAGGCTGATCCTGTGGGAGTCAGTGAGTTAAGGAAAGATTCATTAAGCCTGATGAAATAGACCACGGCCAGATCTTGGGGTACATTAGAGCATATTTGGATGTTATTATAAAGGTATTGAGAATCCACTAATGATTATTTGTTTTTATGTTTTTAAAATACTGCCTAAGTTGATTTTACAAACAGATTATAGGGTTTCTATTTTTGGAATGTATTGTGGAATAATCCTGGTGGGCACACACACACACAAAAACTGGACAAGATCTAAAAATTATCTGTTAGAACAGATAAGATAACTAACAACGCAGGAGCCTTTTAGAAGAAGAAAAACTAGGTAAGGGAGCCAGATGCCTGGGATAGCTTTTTTGCAAGGAGTTTCTGCTAATGCCAGAAGAAACATCTGGGATATTGGGGAGCTGGGCAGAAATTTTAAAACTTTCTTGGGTGGAAAGTAAATAGTACACTTCAGTGTCTTCCCAGGATGGGGAACTTGGGTTGATGTACAAGACTTTGGTTTGAGACTCTGAAGACAGTACCTTATTGCTAAGTGTGAATGAGAAGCAGGTCGGTGTTAAATTTGTAATGCCTGATTTCAAGTAATCTTAATTCCTATAGCTGGGTTAAAATGATCTGTGATGTCTAGTGGCCCAGCAAGTCTGCAAGGAGGAAACATAAATCTTCTTAGATACAGGTAACATTATCCTAAACTTCAAATCATTTTATAGTTTTTCACATACATGTTTGTACCAAACAGTAAAGGAGACAAGACAATGTAATAAAAAGTATGATAAATAACAGGTAATAGAAATATTGGAAATCCTAAAAATGGGGCTTATCAAACATAGACTCTTAAAGAAACCTTAGACAATAGTGAGAACTTGGCAGAGAACTGAAAATTATAAAAATAACCTGATGGCAATTTTAGGATTAAAAAATATAATAACTAAGATCTCAGTGGATTAAGAAATTGATTTAACAACAGATTAGACACAGAAAAAGAGAGAATAGGTAAGAGATGGTTGAAAGAAGATAGTAAAAAGGAAGGAGAAGCAAAAGAATAGAAAATGCAGTAGTTCCCCCTTACAGACAGGAAATGTGGGTAAAAATTATGAACTGATATTGGAGCTACAACCTTACCACAGGAGAGCTTTTCGCACCTTGAAAGATTCTGCATATCTGTTAGCTGCCCCGGCCTTCAGCAAGTCTGGGCAATGCCCTTGGTAAAAAGGGTAGGGAGGTTCAAATCTTCTGCCTCACCACAGCCTTCAGCAGGCCTTGGCCTCATGTGGCTCAGTGTAGACCCCACCTGTGTCCTGGGCACAGGAGGGTCTCTCTCAGCTCTCCAACTCTGCTCTCAGTCCAAGGCAGAGGAAGCTTTCAGGCACCCCAGAGGGCTCAGTGCAGTCCCATGAGAAGGAGTGGGGAGGTGGGTGCTAATTACTTCTGTGGTCAGGGCTCCTCACTATGCTAATCTCTCTTTCCTGCCTATGTATTGTTAGTAAAACTTCGTAAATTTGGGGTGATTTCTCCTTATCTGTTTCCTCCATTGCTCTGAGGGATAAAAGCAGCTATGGAATTCCTCTCTTCAAAATTCTTCATTCCATCATTTAGCTTTCTTTTAGCTTTGTAATGAGTTAAAAAATAAATTATGGCTTTTTTTGAAAAAAGTTATTCCACATTGCTCTTAATGTTAGTTTGAGTGTGATAAGTTTAATAATTTTATATTTTAAAAAATAACAATTTTGGAGTTTATATTATTTGCCTTACAGAGCAAATATTACATGCTTCTTCCCTCTGTTATAATGAAAATGAAAGAAAAAAGTTGTATCCAGTAAGTTTAGATGATTTTCATACATATTATAAATAGTTTTTTAACATAAGCAATTTTTGAGGAAAGAGAAATAAAAACACATTACAGCTGCAAAATTACTTTCCTTCAAAGTGCTTTAATTTGTTTGGTAGGAATAAACTTGCTATGCAACATGTATTTTCAGGCTCTTAATAATTTTTAATCATTTGTGTAGGGAATGCATCATTATAAAGCTTCCCAAGGACACCAAAGGTATCATTAAACTGAGAGAGTGAGGCAAAGAGAAGGAAAATTACTCTTCCCTACAAAATAAGAGAAATTATGTTAATACTGCTCCAGAAAGACATGATCCAGAGCTCTGGGGCCAAGGCCCTGGTTTGGCTTGCTTATTTTGATGAAATGGTCAGAAACGCTAACCTGAAATTTTGGGAGAATCCTAAGCATGCACAATCTAGAAAAGGTTGTTGTAGCCAATGTTTATAATACTACTATACCAACAAGAATAGAGACCATGATTTTCAATTTTTGATGTAAGATAGAGTAGAAGGCAAATTACATGTGTTCAAGGTCATACCTGCTTCGGTGACTATAGTACATCTCATGCTTATTGTATTACCTAGGACATAGTGGAATCACAAGTGATTGAAATATAATAAGAACATAAATATATCAATTTCTCACTTTGAGGTCAATCAGCTATTTTTTTTTATAAAAGATTTATGCTATTGACACTAACCTGATATTCTACTCTTTGACTATGTAAAGCTGAAGAATTAAAGTTGAAATATATAACAAGAAGTTGAATATGCTTGGAGCTATATAGGACCTTAGTACTTTAATTACATGTTTGTAATAGCTAGATGCTGGCAGAACTGAGGTGAGGGCCTGCTTAGATACACGATTCTGTGTTCTTTACACCGTACTAAATAAGAAGGTTGGTTTTGGGATTGGATGTGAACTCAATTCCTGGCTTTGCAACTTGCTAGTTGTATGACATTCAACAAGTTGTTGGTAGTCCCTGAACCTTAGTTTCTCTATTTGTTAAATGGGGGTAATAATAGTATCAACTTCATTGGATTATTGTGAGGATTAAATAAGAAGATGCATGAAGCTCTCTGCATTGTGCCTTCACATAGCATTTAATAAATTACCATAGTAGCAGTCATTGATGTTGTTATTATTATGTACTCACTCTCTTCACCTAGACACAGGCAATGAGCTTTTTTTCTATAAAGAATAAAATACAGATGATTATTTTCACACAAAGTAATGAGTCAGCAACCTTGAAGTAAGGTTATCATAGTGAAATTTTCTCCTGGTTTAAAGATTAAGGAAAGCTTTGTGGTAGGTATCAAAAGAAAAAGAATGCTCCTTTTTCTTTCTTAAGAGATTCAAAATTATGTTTTTCCAGTCCGAACTGATGTGGGTAGTGTTCAAGAGAGGCACTTTCCCATGTCCTGGATCAGCTCGGATACCAGTGGTACAGCTAGCCTACACACTTTAAGTGGAGGTAAGGGATTCCCACAAAAAGGAAAGCCAGTTGTTCGAAAAAGATTTTGAGAATGCTTGGTTGCAAACTCAAAGCTCTTGAATAAAAATGGGAACCAGATTAAATTTATGGATAGCATTGCTACATTCTAAAATGTATTATATTTGCTTTTGTCAAATAACCATAGATACACACATCAATCCTCTTAATAGGCATTTAAAGAACCCCTGCATTAATAGTAATCTCTTATGTGTACTTAGAGGTTAATTTAAAAGAAAGTGAGGTCAGATTTGGAGTGGACAATACAGAAGTGATTAAAACAAAGGTGATAATTGGAGTCAAAGGAAAGAATAAAATTACCCCAAGAGAGCGAAGAGCCCAGGTCAGATCTGCTTAATACAGGCTAGCTACACAGCTGGTGTCTGATTTAACCCAGGGCTTGGTAAACTGCCTTTCTTGAACCACTACTCACATTAGTTAGGACTGAAAAGAGCAGAACCTTGAATTTCTTAAGGAAAAATAAAAACATCCTTTTGAAATCTCCCACAAAGCTAAATATGGGGATCAACAGAAGCAACAAAACAAAACAAAACAAAACAAACAAACAAACAAACAAAATCCATGAAGGAGAGAGAGCAGGAAGAGTCTTTGAAGCAAGGACAATTTTCTAGAAGTGGATAACCAGTCTTGTCAAATACTGCAGCAATAATTCCTTCAGAAATTTTACGCCCAAAGTATGTAAGCATAAGAAGAAAAGCTAGTGGGCACATCAGACTTGAAACTGCATTTGTGATGGAAGTATACCATTTTTATTTAGATTGTACCATGTGGCTACAGGTTGAGTACGGGGGTGGGATAGTGGCAGAAATCATGGGGGGAGAGTTTGCAAGGCCTCCAAGCCATATTTGGTGCCATAGGTAGGCAAAGGAAAAGCTGAGTTGTATGTAAAATTAAAAAAAAAAAAAGATAATCATATATTTCAGCAAAGTGGCCTGCGATGACCTTTTCAATGAGGAGGGAGTCAAAGAACTATGTATGTGATGACATAGAAAGTTTGTTAGAAAAGTTGTCAGGAAAGAAGAAAGATGGAAGGGTAGCTTTATCGGGGGAGAAAGAGCAGGAAAGAGACAGAGCAAGAGTGAGCAGGAGTGACAGTATGAGGAGTCAGAGAGCTGTGCAAGTAGCGGAAACCCAAACTAGTTGCTGTTGATTTTGTCACTGCAGTAGGAGGCCGAGTCACCTGGGCATGATGCTCTGAGCTGCAGTTATGGATTGGAAATGAATGGAAACTGTTCAGATTATCTGCTGTACAGAATAAGCTACAGAGTTAAGTAGGGGTGAATAAGAGGAATGAAGAACACGCAGAAGGTCTGGGTGAGGTTGAGTAATAAGTACAAATGGCATTGCACCAAATTAAGTGGTACAACTTTAACAAATGACCCAATAAGATAGAGTCTATTATTATGTTGAGCAATAAGACCTCACGATGGATCATTGAGTTGGAAGTTAATCTTCGAAAGTGTATCTGTGGTTCCTTTCATAACTTTAAATGCTGCCTCCAGACAGCATTTAAACAGAAATGGCTTAGAGATAGATGAAAACATTTTTAACATTCAACCAAAAACTGCACTTTGTTTTCACAGAAAAAAAAAAGAACTCCTTTTAAAATTCAGTGGACTTATAATGTATATAGAGATGTCATTAATGTATAAACAGGCAATTTAATAGCTTTATCAATGAACTATTTTTGAATATTCAAAAACCAAAAATGGTTTAACTCCTCTTAAATGGATAGCTGGTAGTAATTATTACAAAAATAATTATTCATTTTCAGTTCATTTGCATTTGCTGAGTGGCCATTCTGCCAGGTCTGAGATAAGGCTCCTGGGATATCAGGATAAATAGAGTGGAATTCTTGCTTTCAAGGATCTCACAGTACAGATAAGAAGATCAACTAAATAGAAATAAAACATGTGGGGCATAATGATTACAGTGGGTCCTAGAAATCATGAAACACACCACCGCGGGGGCCTCTCAACCACAGGTGAACACTTTTAACACATTTACACGGTTCTGGGGGGATTTGGGAACCCTGATAGGGAGGAGAGAAATGTTTTTACCAAGCATAGAGTGCCTTCTTTGTGACGGGCACTGTGCTGAACAAAGAGGGTAAAGTGATGAATGAGAGACAGGTGGTCTCAGCCCCCAAGGGGCTTTCAGTCTGTTCTGGGGTACAAACACATGAACACATGTGTAATGTGCCATGCTCGGTACCATGACGATGATGGTGCTGGAGCTGTGGAAACACAGAGACAAGGCCCTCTGGACCTATTTGGGGCCACCAGCATACATACAGCATACATATATACCTATGGCTCCTGCAGGAGGAGCTGGCTGAGCCCTAAGAGTTTGGACCTGAGCCAGGTGACATGGTGCAGAGAATGGAAGAAAGTGTCTAAAGGCACAGATGTGAAAAGGAACTCGGTTTGTATGCAGAACTCTCAAAGCAACTTAATATTTGGGGAACGCAGATTTTCAAGCAGGGAGGGGCAGCTGTGTCCAGCAGGGCCTATCCTCATTTCACAGGCAAGAAAGTTGAGGCCTGCACAAATAAGAAAAAGTCAGCATTGTTACACAGGTAGCAGATTCTGGGACCAAACTTTCACCCACGTCTGTCAGATTCACAGCATTTGCTTTTTCCATTTCTTCAGAATTACTTTTTACAGATATATTTTGATAAAGGTTACAACATAACAAGAAAAATATAAACAAATTTTTATTTTATGTTTCTGTTCAAAAGAAAAAAACATAATTAAGAATCAGAACTATGAAGATATTAATGAGGAAAAAACCCCAAAGTAACAGACTAGAGGGAAATAACAATAGAATACTTATGTGTATAAAAGAGAAATGATGCAAATTTATCACATTAAAATAGCTTAAGTTACTTGTTAACTTGTCAGAAATAAAATATCAAAATTATAACTATGTAGTAACAGATTAGCATAGGGATAAGGCTTAAGACAATATTCTCTGGATTGAAAATGTCATGGACACGTAGAAACAGCTCCCTGAAGACTCTCTGGTTGTCATTCTCCACCTATATTGAAAACTGCCTGAAATTATGATGAGATCACTCTACCACTGTAAAATATTAAAGTTATGAATTTTTTTTCACCTTTTTTTCCCAACTCTCAAACTCGTAATCAAGTATCTTATCATCAGCTGGTCTTCATTAGCAATTTGCTATGACCCATTCCATTCTGATGCTCAGGACAGGACTGAAAGACCAGGGCATGCTTTTTTTTTTTTTTTTTTCCCATCCCATTAAAGTAGCTAACAAATTGGGCATGAAGAGAAATTATGGCAATGTGATGAAAATAGGAACAAGGTAATTAAAATGAGATAATTTAATAGTGTATACCTTAGGTGAGAGGAGAATGAACTTGGAAAATGTAACTCATTAAACCACAGCAGAGGCAAAGGAAGCAATAAAATCCTGCAAATGCTACATAACCCTGGAGATCTCTCAGCACAGCCAAGTAGCAGACCTCTTGATGAAAAGTGATTTTTATAGACCTCATGAACTGGACACATAAGCAGAAAAGCAATTATATTACTGACTCATCAAGGGGAGATGGAGGGAGGTGGAAGAGGGAATAGGGGGGTAAATGGGGATGGAGGGAGACTTGACTTGGGGTGGTAAACACACAATACTATATACAGATAATGTATTATAGAATTGCACACCTGAAACCTATATAATCTTATTAACTAATGTCACCCCAATAAAGTTAATAAAAAGGAAAATATAAAAGTGACAGAAAATGTCAAAGTAAATAATAATAATAATAAATGATATTGATGTATTGTACTGCAAGAAACACCAATAGTCGAAAATAAATGACATGACTAAAGGAATATGTAAAAATGCGTACTGAGGTATTTTTCATGAAGCAAAAGACATGGAAAGAGAAGCATCTAGGTAACCTATGAGCAAGAGCAAGAAGATGGGTATGTGAACTATTGAGTACAGTCTACTTATAAGGCGTAGTTTTAAGGAACAGCATTTTAGGCTAGGGACAGTTTCTTGGTTAGCACAGACATTAAAGCCCTAACTACACAGTTTGTTTAGTTTCTCATTTTGTTTTTTGTTTTTTTCTTCTATAGGACATTGTGGCTGTAAAAACAAAAATCAAAAGACCTCGGGCATCAGACCCTCAACTCCAGACTTACGGTCATTCTGTACGTGAAAGACACTGTACCTTTAGTGTGTGGGGATTTCAGCGGTCAACTTACTGCACATTTCAGAGGATTTTTAGGAGATTTATTTTGTACCCATGTTGCATGAAGCAAAAAATTTCAGAAGAGATTAAATTTCACTAGTAACACAGTTGCAAAGTGGACTGGCCTGAATGAATTGAATATCACATTTATAGATGTTTGTAAATTGAGTTTCATTTTCTGACCCAGAGTTACATGCATACAATTAATAGCTAATGAATACTGGAAAAATAGAGGTACTTCTAGACTGAATTTAATACAGACAAGAGGATTATTTATGAATGAGTCAATTATATAAAATATGATATGACTGAAATACTTAAAATAGATTAAAATTGTATAATTAAACCTATAGTTTGAATTTGTGTGCACTTAATACATACAACAAATGTTAATGGTGGTTGAGGCCAAGTCTTCATTCATGCACATTTTGATTTTGTAAGATTGGAATTAATGAGGTTTCATTATACAGAACACAAGTATTAGAGCTTTCTAATATTACAAGAAGAGACCTGGCTACAACATAAGATTATGTATCCTAAAAATTCCTGGAGGTGGGAATTCAGAGAAAGAACAGAGCAGATCATTAAATAATACCTAATTCAAAGGTTTGGGAAAGAAAGTTCCTCACAGTGCTAGATACTAAGCTATTTACTGTTTGTGTGTTATGCGTTCAACCCTTTGTTCAGTGAATAGGAATGAGTGAAGGAAGGAATGAATAGACACCCAAAGATTGAACAAACTCTGGGTTACAATAAACAAAACTCTCCAAACACAGTAACACGGTGGATTTCCACTCCAAAGATACATCACATGACAATTCTGAAGAGTGAGTTACTGCATTCTGTTATGTGACTGGGTTGTGAGGGGGTGATTAAGATCTCTGTGGGCACACGTGTCATTTGACAAAGTCCTCTGCTGATTTTTAGACAGCAGTGGGTTCTGGATTTAGATGTACCGCTCTCATCTGAAGCAACTATAAAATGCCACTACATTACGTCTTTTTTATGTCAAAATTAAAGAACACGACACCTTAATTTGGCTCTAAGTGATGTCACATAGTCCATGCTCTCTAGATTCTTCTCACCGCTCTCAACACATCCAAAGCCCTTTCCAGCCTAATCCCTTGTCCAGAGAGCCTGACGGTGGGATCTCACTTCACCTTACTTTTCCCAGTTGGCTGATTATTCACACCTCCTCTCCCTTCATCCACATGCCTACGATTGTTCCCTATCTAATCTGGTCCTTCTCCTTGCTCTTGGTGTGCAAGAGTACTAATGATTAATTACATTTACCTCCCATACCTACTAAAGAACGTTTCATGGTTAAATCTGAATATTCAGATTCAAACACAATTAAATCAGCACAAATGAAGTGGGACAGTGTATGGTATTGAGGCGTTATCTTCCTATTTTCGGTGAAATAACTTGCCCCAGAGCATATGGTTCAAAGACTGGATTCGAAACCATGATTTGTGACTACAAGGTAACCCACTGTTAGTGTCTAACTCGATCTACCAGAATTTGTAAGAAGCAGGCACTGACAGATAGTTCATGCTTGTTCCCGGAGCCCTTGCACCGCCCCATATGTCAGCCACCAGGCACAAGTGGACACTGAGCTTTCGAAACTGGCCAGTGCGGGTTAGATAGCTGTAAAGTGCACATTGGATTTCCAAGGCATAATAGTTTCTAAAACAGTGCAAAATATTTCACCAACATTCTGTATGCTTTTTACATGTTGAAATGATGTTTTGGATGTGTAGGGTCAAATGAAATCTAATATTAACATTATTCTCATTTGTTCTCTTTTATTTTTTAACATAGGAACTTACACGCGTGGCTCACACTATGTTGCCATGACATCTCTCCCCTGGACCCTGCTATTCAGAGGGCATCTAGGTGGAATGTGTCATGGTTCTCTAAGCACCGACAATATGCCTGCATTTGAGGGCTTACGTAATGCTTATACAATCTGATTTCAGTAAATAATCAGATATTCCTTTTCTATCACTATACCTGCTTTTTCCCTGTTGAAATGATATTGGCTACAAAAACTGCCTGTGTGGCCATACCATTAAGAGTTTAAAAATATAAATGCCTCGGACACCAAAGGCAACAGGAGACAATGGCCAGGTGAACAACAGGATATATGAATTCCATGTATATAATATTTCTCGTCTTGGAATAAAAAAACCTGGGATTAAAACAATGGTACGAGAAAGCCCAGCAGCGCTGTGAGGGTCTAATTGCCAGCCGGCTCTCCTTTGGGAGCAGAGTGAATGAAGGTTATTGCTCAATGGTGCGGGCAGGCAGGCTGTTGCCTCTGTCTGTTTTGCAGTTTGCGATTTGAGTGAGAAGAGAAACCAAGCAACACTATTTTCTGGTTTTTTTTTTTTCCCCCTTGTTCTTGTTACCAATAGTTCTCATTCTGGTTCACAACCAGCCACTACTTAAGGAGAAATTTAGATTGAGTTTGTTGGTTCTCAAAGCAAAGTATCATGCTAATGAATTGCTTTAAAAAGAAAGCTGGTCTAATTATAGCCAAATGGTGCAAAATAATCTTACTTATGATTGCCTCTGATTAGGTGTAGGCTGCTGTGTTCGCTGCAGGGGCCTGCAGATTATCATGGCAATGGGAGGTGCCCGCCAACTTCAAGGAGGGGAAGAACTCGCAGAAAGCAAAAAAATCGCAGTGACACTGTATCCTTTTGTTGTTAAAGTTATGTCTTAAATTTTCCTATACTTATTAGCTTGAAATTGGCATTGTTCAGTTAATAATTATGGATGAATTGATTTCAGGTTTAATGAATAAATATTAATCAACTGATAAATATTCACCCATGGACTACCATAGGGTTACAGTTAGGCTCATGGGGATAAAAGGAATACCAATTTGTTTAATCTTGTACAAACAAAAGATTATTTACTTTAAATCTAAGTGGAATCCCATAGAATTCTAAGGTCAGGAATCACCAAGTACAGGCCTCAGTTTGCTGGGACTGGCTCCAGAGAACTTACTAGACTTCCGAAACCTTCCTTGCAGTGTCCAGCCGTTGCTTCCAGGTCCTCCAAATGGGAACGCTTTCAGCTCCTCACTCCACTGCCTTCCTCTGGGGACTTCTAGTTTCCTCCCTCTCCATGCCCTGTTCTTGCACTAGAGCTTGTACTACTTGGTCAAGTTCTCCCCAGCCAGAGTCCTATTTGGTGATCTTTCTGATACAGGTTTCACTGCTTCCTGGCAATTCTTTCTTTGTTTTCTGGCTCAGATTTGAGAGGAAATCTCATTAACTAAAGTTATCTTTTCAAGTCAGTCTACCTTTGTAATCAGGTGGCTATGCCCTGCAACCCTTGGTGGAAGCATTCACCTAATAAATGGTAAGGGAGCCAGACATCATAACTGACATTTCTTAGGTACATATTCTCATATTAATGAACATTTTATTGAGAATGTACTATGTGTAGGTACTACTCTAGGGACTGGAAATACAAAATTGAGAAAGACAGTCCCTAAAATTGTCAGCAGCCGCTATAATGATATGATCAAATAATCTTAGCTCACAAAGTTGTGTTTAATAATCATGACATTTAATTTACTTTAATTCAATTTATATGTAAATATATCCTTTTTTGCAAATATAAATTTATATGCTAATAAAATGAAGAGAAGGTGCTCAACTTGCTTAATCATTAAGAAAATGTACATTAAACCAGATGCCACTGCACATATACTAGAATTTTTTTGAAATATCAAGTTTTGGCAGTGTAAATTGGTATAACCTCTTTAAAAAACTGATTGGCAGTACCTACTTACATTGAACACACATACACACACATGTATACTATACTGTATGGCTCAGCAATTCCAGTCCCAGGTATATGAGGTATGTTTGGAAAAAGTCCAACCATTGTTAACACAATGAGAACAGTTTGTGTGACATCAATGTAACCTGGAAGCCAAGGAGAGTGGACTGGAGTGCTCATGTGTGAACAGCGATGACTTCACCGTACTAGTCAGTGAGGGTGGTAGGCACTTTTGAGTGAGCATGTGTACTGTGTGACCACTGCATTCAAAATGACTGAATGAGTAGAGCAACAAATCTGCATCAAATTTTGTGTTAAGCTTGCTCATTCCTTGGCAGAAACTATCTGGATGATTCAGAAGGTCACAGCTATGGGCAATTGGTGATTGGCAGCTTCATCATGACAATGAGTTAGCTCATGCATCACATCCCATGCAGGTTTTTGGAGAAACATCAAATCAGCCAAGTGACTCAGACCCTCTACAGCCCAGATTTGACATTGTGAGACTTTTGGCTTTTCCCAAAACTAAAATCACCTTTAAAAGGGAAGAGATTTCAAACTGTTGATGAGATTCAGGAAAATATGATGGGGCAGCTGATGGCGACTGGGAGAATTGTGTAAGGTCCCAAGGTACCTACTTTGAAGGGGACTGAGGTGTTAGTGTCCTATGTATAATGTTTCTTTTATCTTGCAACTTATTCAATAAATATCTCTATATTTCATAGTACATGGCTGGATACTTTCTGAACAGACCTTGTATATCTAATAAAATAGTGTATATATACATACATGCACTAAAAGACATGCACTAGAATGTTCCAGTAGCCCAAACTGGAAACCGTCCAAATTCTCTTCAACATTAAAATAAATAAATATGTTATAGTATACTCACACTACAATACAACAGCAGAAGTCAGCAGACTGCAGCTTGCTGGCCTAGTCAAGTTCAATGCCTATTTAGTCACTGGCCCTTGAGCTAAGAATGGATTTTATATTTTCAAGGTGCTGTAAAATCAGTAAAGAATATGTATCAGAGACCAAATGTGACCTACAAAGCCTTAAATATTTAGCCTGTTTTAGAAAGTTTGCCAACCTTGACCACAGCAGAGAATGAACAAACCACAACAAAGACCAGCAATATGGATGAACTTACAAGCAACATGCTGAGCAAAAGGAGTTAGAGCCACAGTGTACCGGCCAGATAAAAACAGACTAAACCAATCTGTGGTCTGAGAAGTGGTTACACTTGACCAGAGTAAAAACTGGAAGCGAGGATTAAGTAATGCTTTTGAAGAGCTGCTTGTTTCACAGGTGTGTTCAGTTTGTAGAAATTTGAAAGCTGTATGTACCATTATGAAATGTGCAAACATAATTACTTGAACAAGTTTTATCTGACAGGGTATAGAAAAATGCACTTAAATTGTTTCCTCCTCTCAGGCCATGTAAAAATCTTGGGGGGTGCGGAACTTCTGTGGTACCCAGAAAATTGAAGGAAGACTTTCCATCTTTGGGCTATTATGATTACCAATGATGTCTTCACTTTCTGAATCGTGTGTTCTTTTCAGGCAATGCTACCTGCATACAAAATACACACACAAACGTATATATATATTTAGATTTATACATATATCTATATAGAGAAATTTATAGTTATGATTATATAGATATATAAATGTATGCATATATTTATACATATATAAACATGTATTTAATATTACACATTTATAATATTACATGTTGTGTTAATATTAATATTAATATAAAACATATATTTTTTACGTGATACTAAGACCTCTGCAACTTAGGTCTTTGATTCTTTATTCTTGATTGTGGTTTTTCTCTCTTATCTCATATCCAAGCCACTAGGGAGTCCTGTGGGCTCTGCCTTCAACCCAGATCCACAGTCCAGCCATGTTCTTCACCATCACGGCCACAAGTGTGGTTCAAACTGCCGTCATGTCTTCCCTTCTTTAGTCTCCTAACTAGTATTCCGGTAACTTCACCCTGGAGCCCGGCACATGCAAACCCTGTCCTCCCTTCCCCAATGGTCTTTTCTCAACACAGACACCAGCATAACATTTTGAAAGCAAAGATTTTGTCACTGCTGTGGTTAAAGCCCTTCAATAACTCTTCACTCTGAATACAGGCCAAAGTCCTTATGATGGCTAACAGCCTGCACTATCTCTGCTGTTTTCAACAAACACTTTCACTCCCCTCTGGTGAACTGGCCTCTGTCTCTTCCTCAGAAAAGTCAGGAACATTCCTGCCTTGGGGCCTTTGACCTAGCTGTTTCCTCTCCCTGGATTGCTCATTCTCTAGATATCTCCCTAATGAAACTGCTTGTCTTCTTCAAGGATTTAATAAAATCTTACCTTTTAAAGACATGAGTCTTCATAAAGGCCTACTGTGAAAATTCTATTTAAAATTGTCAGTTGCTCCTGGTAATCTTTATGACTTTGCTTTTTAAAATTTTGCAATTATTGCATTTAAACATCCCATATAATATTATTTATTTATTTATGATGGGCATTGTTTATTATCTGTCTTTTTCAGGTAGTATGTAAGTTCCTGAAAGACAGTGATTTTTTATTTGTATAGTAATGTATCCCAAATACCAGTACTGGGCACATGAAAGTTTCAGTAAATATTGTTGAATGAATTAATGAGTAAATAAATGGAGTCCTGCTCTACAGGTGGACCATTCTTTCATCATCTTTGAGTCTTACCACATCCCCGAGGTGCTACTATAGAGTGAAATGGATCATCACCACTCAAAGGGCTCCATGACTTCTATTCTCCACCCACTATGGGAACCATGTCTTCTTTCTCTTGGGGCTTCTGTGCTATTTCTGATACCCCTTTAACAAAGCAAAGCCATGAGAGAGATCATTTTTAAAAAACTTAAGCTTTTAACTTTGGCTCAAACCTTCTTTGCTCGGAATGAGGAGGGAAAAAAATCAAAGATAAGCAGTAGTTTATCCCAACACCCATGGGCGTCTCTGCCTCTCCCGGGAGGGTCAGCAGCTGTGGAAAGTCCAGGGCTATGGTGGGTCTGTAACTTTTGAGAACAAAATTTAGAGGGCTCAGCTTTGAGCCTATCGATAGTGACTTAGTTTTATGTGGCTTTATAAGTGGGATATTTGGTGTCACTTTTATTTATAAGATCCAGTCATTACACTTTATTTCAGTTGTGTATCAACAGTTAGTAGTTTTGTGTTTGATGACATTAGATATTTCTTTTTTTTAAGATTTTATTTATTTGTTTTTAGAGAGAGGGGAAAGGAAGGAGAGAGAAAGGGAGAGAAACATGAATGTGCAAGAGAAACATCAACTGGTTGCCTCTTGCATGTCCCCATCCAGGGACCTGGCCCATGACCCATGCATGTGCCCTGACCGGGAATCGAACTTGGGACTTTTTGGTTTTCAGGACTGTGCCCAACCCACTGAGCCACACTAGTCAGGGCAACATTAAATATTTCTAAGTCCACATTATGCTGTCATATAAAATATATCATTTTCTGAACTTGTCTTCTAAGGTTATATTTAAACAATCATTTACTTATATAAATAAAGCATAAATACACCCAACAGTGGAAATGCAATGCAAGATTTACTATGGAGAAGTGAATATCCACATGAAACTTAGGTTCAATATTTAAAATGTTTGTTTTTGAATAAGGTTAAGAATAAGACTGTTATTACAAGGAGATGACTTTTAAATTATACTTTAAAATATATTTGGTTCTATGATTATTACTACAAATAAATCTTATTTGTTAATGGAAATGATATAAACATATTTTGATTTTAGTTGACTTAGTGAGAAAGTTTATCCTTCCGTGGAGAGAAGAACAAATGGAAGGTAAGTCAAGAGTTTTAGAAATGCAAAGCAAGCTAATTAAAATGTCAAGATCACTTAGAAGAAACAATACTAGTGGTCACTCAAAAATTGTAACATTGTGTCACGCTCTTTCTCTCTCTTGAGCATGTCTGCACCTTTGCCCACCCCCTTCTTTCTCCAGTGCTTGCTCTTCTCTCTGGAGCAGGTCTATGCCTTGTCCCTCTCTCCTTCCCCCAGGTGCATTTTCTCTGCCTTTCTTTTCCCTAAACTCCAAGAGCCCTCCTTTTGCATCTAGAACTTGTTTCCTGAGCTCAGGCCACACAGCCCAGCTGGCTCACTTCTTCCAGGGTGTTCACTTCTTCTTCCTCTGTGGCTTTCTAAATAAACTTTTGCTTGAGATATACATATACCTGTCTATAAATAATATAACATACTTTATCAAGGGTTGTTTTATTTAAAATTTTAATGACAAAATATTTTCTTCACCAAATACACCTGGAAAAACAACTGACAACACACAAAATAAATGATTTTTAGTAAAGTCTGACAACTTTTTTACTTAAATAATTGACTACATAATGTTATTGACATGTAGGTGAGTAATTAGTCTTTTACTCCGAAAGGTTTGATAAGAAACTGAGAATCCACTTACAATTATTTTTTTTTTGTAACTGAGTACACAGAAAACACTCTTATGTACAACAGATGAAAAACTAATTGGGGGTGGGGGAGATGGGAGGCTTGATCTGGTTTAGAACAAATAATGCTTTAAATACAGGCTTAGTAATCACATTGACCTTGGGCAAATTACTTACCTTACCCAACACTTAGTTTTCTCACCTATAAAATGAGGACAATAATAGTGCCCACTGCATAGGATCATTGTGGGGATTAAGAGAAATAATAGAACATATAGTTGAGTGTCTGACACATAGTACAAACTCAGTAAGTGCTAATTGTTTTTATTGCTGTTGTTATTATTATAGATTTTTCTAAATGAGCTTTGTGAATATAGCTTTACAAAATTATAGCATTGATCTCTTTTTGCATTCAGTTATAAAACTTCAAATTTATTTTTTATTATAGTCTTCTTATTAAATGCAGTCCATCTTTTCATATTTTAATATCACCTTAAATCTTCAATTTATTATATAATTTTTCTTCTATCCCTCCTAGCCTTATATTATTCACAATTCTAGTTGTCATGTCATCTAAACTTTTACCTAACTTATGTTTAAAATGAGAGTAATATAAGCAAATAAAATATTCAGATACCTAAATTTCAGCCTTTGAGTTTGATTGATAGTAAGCCAAAAATTAGCACTCTTTGGGTAATCATTCTATCTGGTAGAAATCTTTAAACATTCTTTCATCGTGTCAAAATTGCATTTGTCATGTTATACTTTGAATAACAGTGATTTTTATAAATTTCTTGATTGTTCTGCTAGACTATAGCCTCCTTGTTATTAGGGACCATGACTTAATCTATTTTCATTAAGTATTTATTTAACCCACATCATGTACCAAAAGTACGTTATATATGTACTTGCTCAGTAGACATTTTACTCACAGTTAAAAGGATGAACACATGATTTAAGGCTTAGATGAACATATCTTTGACTTAAAAATATTATGACTCAATTGCAAAAAAAAAAGTTTACTTTAATCCAATAGCCAGTTTCTAGAAGGGAACTGACCCACCTTTGAGATCAATAAGGTGACAGTGATCATAGAAAGATCATCTTCGCCTCTATTTCATTTTCCAAGTATTATATGTCTCTTTTTTTATAATTCTTCATGCCTTTTTCCATCTTAGATTCCCCTGCTGTGAAGCTTAATTAAACCATGTTTGCAAAGCATATTGAATCGTTCAGGATAAAGATGCTACAGACTTATGGTGTGTATACAGTGATGTGCTGTTTCTGCTCCCTCCTTGGTCTTGTCTATAAATCCCATGTTACTCCAAAGTGGTAGCAGCAAAGCAATATCTAATCTGAAGTGATACAAAAATATAACACATTTCCACTGAGTGTTCCTAGAATGCTTTAAGAATGTGTTTTCTTTTAGAACATTTCACTTGTAGTTTTCCTTCTGAAAGAGCAAAGCAGACGTTGGAAATCAATTCCCATCCTGCTAATAATTAACTTTGTTTCACTGAACTGTGGTGGACAAATTGAATGACCTTGGACAATCACTTCACAGTTTAAACCCCAGTTCCTTCACTTGGAAAAATATGGAGTCAGAACAGGTGATCTCTCACCTTTGAGATATGCCAAAAAGTCAAGCAAAGAAGGCAGGTGATTTTGTATGCACAGATTTGTATACACCATTGTATATGACATTACAATTACAATTCTAGTCCTCAGTGATTAGGATAACGAATGAATTCATTATTTAAACATATATGACTTGGAGAAGGATTGCAAAATTTAACTGATTGTCTTAAATGTTAACTGCCTGAATGTCTCCCTCTTTACTCTTCCAACCAGACACATCCTGGCCACCCCCAAAGGTCCAGCTCTTGGGCTGTTCTATGTTGTTTTAATTTTAGTCTCTACATGTTTTCATTCTCAGTCAAATTGTGAGTTCTTTAAAAAAGGAATATGCCTTATACTTCTTGTTAACTTTGAAAGGACCCACCAATCTAGGCATCAGAGACCTTGAGAATGCAATGGTCAAGGAGCTTTTGTAAATATCTAGTCACTATGTCAGCTGCATCGCCATTGCAGTTAAATATGAGCAACTTTCCATGCCGGTGTAACAGATCATAATGACACTCAATATGGGTCCAAAGCCCGACTCTGCCACTTATTCAAAGTCTCTACCTCAAAGTTGTCAAATACATAAAAATGGGGAATTGTCACCTGGTTTTCAGAAATGTTACAAAGATTAAATGAAATAATGTGAGCAAAGCTGACACATAATAGATATTTGATAAATGGTAGCTATCGGTATCATGATTAGAGGGAACATGGTAGTCATACCTTTTCTTCTGTACATTTACAAAACTAATCAGCAGTCTTTGACTTCTGTGTGTGAACAGATCTCCTGAGGAGCTCCTTAAATATTCAGCTTCTTAGGACAGCCCTAGAGAGCCTGACTCTGGTGATCCTTGAAACTTGCTTTGAGAAATGCTGGCTCACAGTTGAATTGTTCATAAATCATTCATATTCTTAAAATACTTCAGACACACACTCCTCAGAGTCCCAGAGTTGTCAAGCATTTGACTCTTTACTAAGTATAAAAATATTAAAATATTTTTATGTCTGCTATCTTGAAAGTTAGGTGGCTTGTTGAAGCAACCTGAAAGCTATTAGCTTGAAAAACAGGGATGAAAAATTACCTAGTGTAATTTTTCTGACTGAAGAAAATATGTGCTTTCTCACATCCTGAAAATTACACAAACTTTTTTTACCCCTCATATTATAACTGCCATTTCCAATTTTTGAGTATGGTTAAGGCCTCAGGTTACCTACGTATTCTTTGAAGTTCATCATTTTAGACAATCATTTTTAGGGCAAGGTTTATACTTGATCTCATTTTGCTCTTCTGCCGATTGGCAGCATCACTGGACAATTGATACTGAAACTAGTAGCAGTAAATTGCTTCAACCAATACTTTTTGATATATTGTTCCTTAGCTCAACTTTCAAGCACTCCAGAATTTTGAGAGCAAACCTGGTTATGGCCACCAGGGCAAAAACATGTTAGGATTATACAGGTGAATAGATTATAACCAACACAGAATTTCATATTATAAAATTATTTTAAACCTTAGTCCGTAAATATTTTTAGTATTTAAATTTTTGTCTTTTCTTCCAAAAAAATGTAAGCCATTATGATGAATGCTAATTGGGGGCAACAAAATTGACTTTGTTTTTCCCAGAATTGAGATAATTTCCTTTTGTATTAGTTAAGATTTAAGATTGATTGCTATGAGAGAGAACAGAATAATGGTGGTTTAAAAAAGATGAAGTTACATTCTTTTCACATAAAAGTCTGGGTCAGTCATCCATTGTTGGTAGGAGGCATTACAATTAATAGAAACCCAAACTCCTGTCTTGTTGCTTTGTCATCCTCACACAGAACTTTCATTTCACTGTCCAAAAGGGATGGATGTTCCAGCTCCTTCCAATGCAGCCTCATTATGGCCCGTGGGAAGGGTCATTGCAAAGGGTAGGCATGGTTCTTCCTTTGAAGTGCTCAAACCAGAAACAACACCTAAAAATCCAGTCCCATTCCAGTGGGCAGAACTTAGTGGGATGACCACATTTACACAAGGGGTTGTGAAAAATGTAATCCTTGGATGCATTGAGATAGGCCCAGCTATAAATTCTATAACTAAGTGAAGAATGGATATTGGAAGACATCTAGCTTCCTCTTCTACTAAGTGGACTTAGCGCACAGTGAATGCAATGGAGTCAGTGCACTAACTGGAGACCTCAGGGTACTCCAGTGCCCGATGAGGTTGTACGGGAAGTGGGAATTGTGCTAAGAAAGGCAAAGGTGAAGATTAGAGACAAAATGGGCTTATGTTACATCTTGTGTTTGCCAAGGGTCAGACTGATGACTTAATGGTCTAAAAATGTTGATATGTTTCTAAGCATCTGACTTGCTACTGAGTTAAAGGAATGTAGCATTTTTTAAAAACATACCACAATATATTAGGTGAAGAAATTTGGGCCATGTTTAAGAAAACAAGTCTAAAGCTGACATCAAGTGTTTAATTTTGTCATCAAATCTGCACAAACTCCTGGAAATGCTAAAATTTGATAATATATATTTACTGTGTAATAGATCCTGTGATCATTCCTTAGAAGTATAAAAACTACCATTTATTCCCTGTATAGCTGCTTAGTATTTCATTGTGTGAATGTACAACTGTTATTCAACCAGTTCCCTATTGGTGATAATTTAGTTGTTTATAATCTGCTATTACCAATAGTGCTACAAAAATGACTTTGTGTGGATATTAATTTTTTATAATATTGGCAACATATCTTTTGGATAGAGTCTTGGAAGTGGCACTGTATATCGTTAGGATGGAGTGAAGAGGTAGCGTGGGGCCATTGCCATAGTAAAATTCATCGTATTTTGGGTACCTGAAGTCAGGGGAAAGAAGGAATCATTTGATATAGGTGAAACACTTTCAAAAATATCTAAGCATAATTTTCACTTTAGAAAAAGTGGCATAACTAATGGAAGACCTTTAAGGTAGAGGGAAATTCTATCCTAGTCAATGGATAAAGAAAATCACCCTATGTATTGTTTTATACTCTTGCATATAAAAAGTCACCGGTTAATGTCTGTTGGAACAGAGGGATAAAATGTGAAGTTATCTTCCATTCCAGCCTGTGTAAAGTGCATACATCTTGATTCTGCTGAGGAAATCACTTATATACACAGGCAAGAAAAAGTGTAGGTGAGAAACACAGGGTAAAATATCTACTGTACCAATTAGCTCTTTTTGCTGGATCTGCAATCCAAGCAACAATGGAGCAGTGGTTAGGTGAGCAAGAATATAAACTAGGAAATATTAGCCAAGGGATTGAACTTTGAAAAATTATAAATATGCAGCAGATTTTGTGACTGCCCTGCCCCCATCCTCTCAGCTCATTATGAAAATCATTTTTATTTTTTAATTACAGTTGACATACAACATTATATTTAGTTTCAGGTGTACAACCCAGTGATTAGACATTTATGCAACTTATGAATTGATCAACCCAATAAATCTGGTATGTTTCTGACACCATTTATAGTTATTATAATATTATTGACTATATTCCCTGTCTGTACTTTATATCCCTATGACTATTTTTGTATCTATCAATGTGTACTTTTTAATCCCTTCACTTTTTCACCCAACCCCTTAGAACCCCTCCCATCTGGCAACCATCAAAATGTTCTCTGTATCTATGAGTTTGTTTCTAGTCTGCTTGTTCATTTATTTTGTTTTTTAGATTCCACATATAAATGAAATCATGTGGTATTTGTTTTTCTCTGACTCATTTCACTCAGCACAGTACCCTCTAGGTCCATCCGTATCATTGCACATGGCAAGATTTCTCATTTTTATTTTTCTATGGCTGAGTCATATTTCCTCAGGGACAGTTTGCATACACTCTGATAGTACTTTATCATACATACCTGCCTCTTTCTGCTTCTCTGCCTGGGATCTTTCTTTGGTCCCAGGAGAACTTCAGCTCAAGTTCATGGGCAACCTGGAACTTCCCAGTATTAAATACCCAGAGAACATTCCTCAATTAAAAAGGGACAGCAGTCAATGGATAAATATTTCCAGCTTTCCCTGTTTCTTGGTGGGAAAACTCTGAGCTGCAATCTATAGGTTCCCCAGAATGTCCTCCTAAAGACTGAGCCCCAGTGACATGTCACACACGTTCCACCCATCAATGCACACCATTATTGGCTTTCCCCCTTCCATGTCCTATTTTCCTCACTTGTTCATCTTAGGACCACCTTTCAAATACATTGTCTGCATTCAGTCATTGTCTTAGAACCTAAATGATGACTAACAGAAACTTTATTTTATTTAAAAATTTTTAATCATCACCTAAGGATATCTTTTTATTGATTTTATAGAGAGAGGAAAGGGGGGGAGAGAGAGAGACATTGATGTGAGAGAGAAACACTGGTTGGTTGCCCCCACGCAGACACACTAGGTGTGTGCCCTGATCTGGAATCAAACCCATAATATTTTGGTGTATGGGGTGTTTCTCCAACCAACTGAGTCACCCTGACAGCAGAAACTTTTGTTTTTAAAATTATTCCCCAATTTTTTTACCTTCTGTTTCAAGGTTCCACAGGAAACTTATTGATGTCAAAAGTTGATCTATAATGATTAATATAATTTTATCTTTAAGGTAAGAGATGCATTTTTCATCTTGATATCCATAGTGCATAGCTTATTCCGTGGCATAAAGTAGCTGAACATAAATAATTTGTGAAATGAATGAATGAAGGCCTGATAGGTAAGCAGACTATCTGGAAAATCTAGCACTAAACAACCAGAGAATGTTTATGCAGGTCTATGGCATTAAGAAGCAAACAGAAATCTCAGGAAGCAGGTAATTGCATAAATCAAAAAATAAACAGCAAGAAGATGCAGAAACAGAATATTAGGATCAAGATTCAGTCTCCAAAGAAGACAGTAGCTCATAACAAAATGCCAACCTTTAGCATGGCCAGGAGATGATGCAGCCTGTCACAGTGTTCATTTAATCCTTATGATAGCTGTAAAATACAGGTATTATTTGCTTCACTTAGTGGATAGGAAAAATAAGTCCTAGTAGAGTAAGGAAAATGACCAAGTTTGTGCAGTAAATGGTAATCACCCAGTGATTAGATCCCCCAGTGATCTAGCTACAACTAATAGAAGTGTAAACTCCTAAGTGTTAGGCTGGAGTCACTCAAGAAGCCAGATGGATGCAGCAAGCTAAGGAGCAGGGTTTATTAGTGGGGAATAAGAGGGAAAGTGGAGCCAACCTGGGAGGTTGGGGAGCCAAACAAGGGAGGTTAAGACTCACTTGGTTGTTCTTAAGGCAGGGTTTTTAAGCTCAAAAACCCATGAAGGGTAACCGGTTGGGGTGTCAGAGCCTGAATGGCTAGAGCTGGTTGCTGGGTGCCATTTCTACTGACCATTGTTCTTGATACATCTTGTCAGGCTCAGGTTAAAGCTGCATCCTGTTATGCTGGATAGGCTGACCTCAGACCCCTGTCTTAGCTGGGCATGTTTGTCCTGGGTAGGGTCAGCAGGCAGTTTCCCAGGCTACAGCTTCCCACAGTACAGTTTTCCCACCTGGTGATTTTCCATTCCTCCTAGGCCTAGCTAGGTCTTTCAAGACCGACTCAAAAGGTTCCCATTTTGAGGACTCAGGTACCAGAGTTATAGCCGGTTCCTCCAGTGTCACTAGAGAAAGCCAGTCCTCATGTGGAGGAATCCTGTCAAGGCAGAAACAGGTAAGTAGACTAGCTCTCCCTGGAGCACAGAGATAAGAATTTGGGGCCACAATGTCTGTTGCAGTATTCAAAGTCTTATAGTTCCTTTGAAACAAGGAAAGAAATGCCCCAACAGTGTGACGAATGATTAATTTCTGACCAATACTATTTCTCAAACAAATACATAAATAAAGAACATGAACTATTTTTTCTTTTCCTCTCCTCTTTTGCTCTGTATTACTGAACATAATTTGCTAAATTATAATGTAAGTGAACTCTCCCTTTGTAAATCAGCATGCTCCCTGTTTAGGCTTCAAAATCACAGTGCTGCTTTGAAGGCAACCAGTGCTGTTTTGCTTCCATGGTAGCAATTTCTCTAAATCTTTGCCTTGTGGCCTCAGCGAATGCATTTGGCAGGAGGAGCAGGCCAATAGGAAAAGGCAGCGCTTCTGCGAACACAAGTGCCTGGGGAAATCAGCAGTCGTGTGAAAAGAAACACACAAAAGCTACCCAGCACAGTATCTGTGTTTAATGGGACTTCATTAAAAGTATATATTTCTTAAAGTTTGCCTCAGCCTGGCAGTGGGTTTCTCCAAGATGAAGTCTGAGAACACTTAGAAGTTTTCCTTTCTTTCCTTCTGTTCTTTTCAATTCACTTGCAACAAGCTTCGCTGTAGAGGAGAATAACTGCTTGTTCAGATGACCTTTGTGCCAGAGTTTATACCATTTTCATTTTTTGCTTATAAACTACTCAGCTTTTTATTTACAAAAACAAACTGGTACAGTCATTTAGCCATCATCCCAGATTCAACAATTGGCTATTAACTCTTGGCCAAACCTGTTTCATTATTCCCTGACCATTTTTGTCTCTTCCTGAATTGTTGTAAGGCACATTCATGGATATTTAATTATGTAACTTTAAAATCAAGAACAAAGGGGAAGCCTGATATTTGAAATGAGAAGTTCACTCAGAAGGAGAGAGGGCTGAGCAGGAGGCGCCTTTGGGGGCTCCGCACCCAAAGAGGTGTGTGGCCCGGAGGGTTCCATCACACAGCCTTCCCTAGTGCTGGGCTCGGGGGAGGGTCCTGAGTTCGAGCGAAGTCTGGCACGGAGCTGGCTATTAATGAATAATACCTCACGAATGAGTATCACACTGGTGGGAGCAAAATTTCGGAACTCAGGAAATAGAACCAGAGTTCCATGGATGGGAATCAAACGCAAGAAGCAGAGGAATTTTTAAACATGGCAAACATTGACCTCAACAAGACAAGAATTTTGTATAATAGATGAAAAATATTTCATCGGTAAGATGAAGTCAGTATGAGGAGGACTTGTAGTGCTAGAGAGATGAGCTTTCACTTTAAGCGACAGGCAATGGAGAGCTAGGAAAGGTTGTCTGTGCAGTGATATCAAAGTCGTTCTTCAAGGTTATCCAGCAGGATGACTTTAATGGGAGGACCGTGTAGGTGTAGCAACAGGTCGGGAGTCTAGCTGTAGCAGAACAATGTACTAGTTAAGATCATGTGCCTTGAAGACCGATGGGGAATTTTATTCTCAATGTGAGATTTATTATTTGGGAGATCCGGGGTGAGTAACTTTTTTCTTAAAGCATCAGGTTTTTTTTCTCATCTGCATAGGTATAGTTTATGAACTCATTCAACATTTTTGAGTTTGCCCTTTTGTCAGTCTCTGTTGTAGAAGCTGAGTCTACACGTATAAAATAGGAAGGCTTACTCACGTGAAACTCTCTGAAGAGTGACATTGAAGTCAAGTACTAAAAAGGGGGTGTTACAAACAGTGAGAAGATAAGCATTCTATGAAGAGAAAATAATTAGTATAAACACCTTGAGGCAAGAATGCACTGGGCATATTCAACGAGCGGAAAGAAGGTCAGGATGCCCTTGTGACAAGGGGGAGAGTGATATGGGGGGGGGGCAAATTGCCAAGCAAGGGCCAAATTATGGGGAGGTTATAATGTGTCTTAAAAATGTCCGTCACATTTAATGTGTGATACTATTGTTATAGTTATTATTAATGAATCAGCCTACATTAACAAAATGTCTGATATATGCCAGTCATGGGAATAAATGTTACTTATTTTTATTTTTATCTATCTATCTATCTATCTATCTATCTAACTATCTATATATCTATCTAATTTTACCCAGAATCATAGATTATTAATTCTGTACAGAACCTCCATAGTCACTTAATGGAAGGCCTCTGAATGCTAGACAAAGGTTGGACAGATGCACACACACCTGCGGAGCTTATTAAGTATGTAAATTCCAGGCTTCCACTCTTGATCATTTGGATTCTTTATGCCTGCAGTGGCCTCTGGGAACCTGTCTTTTCATAAACTTTCTAACAGATTATAATACATAGCAAGTTTGGGAACCATGGCTCAGCATCTTTTTTTACAGGTGGGGAAACTCAAGGCTAAGATTGCAAAGCAGGTAAGTGACAGGCCAGAGCATTACCCGCATGCTCTCCTCCCACGCTCAGGACCTGGATCCTGACAGATACTGACACACTGCTGCACTGGGAGGGGGAGCAGGATGAAGGTTTATCTGCCTTTTTGTGTGTGCTCTCCCTAGGTGGCCTCACTGAGAATAGCCATGGCAGAGACAAGCTGGTCTAAGCAACGCACTGACCATGGCAGCAAAGTAGATAGTCTGGTTCTAGCCAATCATCAAATGAGCTCTAAAATAATTGTGTTGGAAAGATGGTCTGTAAAATAGAGGGTACAAATAACAAGGAGGTGAGCTGATGGCTGCTACAATAATTCAGGCCTATAAGTATGGTGGTAAAGGTAACGTGAAGTGGTAGGCAGAAATTTGGGGGGAAAGTCTGGAAGGAAAAATAGCAGGGACATTTTGAGTCACTATTAGCATGAGTACCAGATTGACAAAGTGTATATGAAATCAAGGTCAAGTAATGGGCGTCATACCAATCTTTTCTGTCTTAGTGAGGTGATTCCAAACACTCTGTGCGTCAGAATCCACACCCTAGATTTCCACCTTGTAAAAGCTCTTGAAATGCCCAGGTTTGAGCAGATAAGGGCTCGCTCAAGATTCTACACCCCCACTATGTAGATACACCCCCCACACACATATACACAGCTGTGTAGCAGGATAAGGAGGACAAAAATGGACTCTAGTGGGTTGCCATTAAAGATAATAGTAGCTATTTCATCAACTGCAGTCAGCATGACTAGTGGTTTCAAAGAAAACAGTGGGGAAGCAGTCCCCATGCCACTGGACCTTAATGTCAGACGGTGGACCCTACATTAAATACATCGTCCTTCTCCAAAGGGGGAGGCACTTCTGTAAACTACTTATAACAGGGTAGGCCATGGTATTGCACATAAAGACACTCTTCTCCTCCACTCTTACTGAATACACAGTAGCAGGAAGGTATATAACAGCAGCAGGATACCACTGACTAGCAAGACGCCTAACAATGACAGCTGGATACGTATCCAGGCTCACTGTATATATTCTTTTCCTGCTCTGCTACACAAAGGAAATTATTGTAACTGAGAGAAACAGGTATAGAGAAGAATTACAGCCCTCTAGATACTCTTAATTTTTAATTTAGAAATAGAGAAAGTTTAGGCAAAGACGATGCTGTCTAGGGCACCTCTAGGACATCATACAATTGAGATGGAACACTTTGACCTTCTTCTAGACAAATGATGGGCTCCTCCAAATGTTGCTCACGATTCAAGGCTTGATTTCAGTGTAAATAAGGAAGATGTTTCTAGAAACAATATGTAAGGTAAATCCTCCCTAAAAGCAGAAGAATTTAAGACTGGAAAGTGGGAAGTCTTAAGTGGCTAAAACTTTTACAAGTACCCAGTTCTCTCTAACAATGACAGTGCCTAAAGCCTGAGAAAGTGAGATGCCATTGTCCTAGTCAGCGTCACAGCCGCCACCCACTCAGAGGCTTCGATTTGAGTTCCAGCTCTGTGATGTCTTCCCAAACAGCTGCTGTTAGCCAGGTCCTCACAGACCACGAGAGATGGGCAGTTTTGGAAGGGCGGGGTGAGAAACACACAGTATTTGCTTTGGCCTCATTCTTGGAGTTTCTGTTTTGCTTAAATCAAAACGTTCAAGGTAATAAAAAACTCACAAACTGCTACAACATCAGAGAGGAAATATTGTTGGCATTTCTAACAGGTTGAATAGACATTTATAACTATATCAAATATCAGAATGAGGAAGATTTTTGTTGCATTATTTAACATAAAGGTAGATGAAATGGATATATTAAGAAAAGAATCAATGTTCCATATTTCAGGTGGATTTTACAAATCTGACTCCTGGCATGGACATTTTAAATACAGAATTCTAGAAGGTAAATTAAGAGAGTCATTCGCAAAATAATTTTCCACCCAATTCCTACTTATAATTTAAAATTTTAGTAAAATTTTTAAAATTAATGTAATTTGCCATATTTTAAAAAATGACTCCTGTCACTGGGTTTCATGTCTTTACAAAGAATTCTTGGACTGCATTTAACTTAATCTAGTTTCTATAAAGGATACACTTAAATTAAAATGAGCAAAGAATAAATAATTGGCACTTGTGAAATGCCAAGATTATTTAAATAGACTCTATTTTTTTATTCTAAATTTCTTTACCTTTTTATCTCCTTAAGGCAAAATTAATGCAATTATCTTTTTAAATCATTTAAATTTCATACTTTTCATGAATTTTACAGATAGCTTCAAACCATTATCTCTCCAAGTGTAACCTGGGAAAATCTACATTATCTTTGCCTGGGGATGTGGTGAAACTTGCACACGTCCAGACCAAGTCTGTCAATCAGAATCCCAGAGAGTGGAGCCCAGGAATTCGCATATTAGACGTTCCCCCAAGTGCTTAAAAAAGACTGATACTCAGGACCGGGAGCTATTAGGCTTTCCGAAAGTAAACCACACCACAGTTGACTAGCAGAATTATAAACAAGGCTCAGATCCAGGATTACTAAGTAACACAAAGCTAAGTGATTGTGAAAAATTTACCGTGTCAAAGGATTTTTATCAATTTTATTCAGCCTACACCACATTTCTTCATTTATTGTGCTAGTCAGTAAATTAAAAAAAATTAGATTCAAAGTGTTTGAACTCATGGTAAAGGAAATCAAAAGATATATTTCAGATGTTTGGGATCTAAAAGCTCACTAAACCTCTCCTTTCTTTTTTCTTTTTAAAAAGATTTTATTTATTTATTTTTAGAGCAAGGGGATTAATAATATTAATATTACATATTTTAATATTTTACTCTAAAAACAACAGCCTGTGTTATGTGATGTTATTGTTATTTTTAATTTCTATTTTACAGCCAAGGAAACAGAGACACAGAAAGGTTAAACACTCAAAGTCTCATAGCTACTAAGTAGTGTAACTCAATTTGTGGCTCTGTAGACTATAGTCTCAATAGACTATATTTATATTGGCAATATACAATGTATATATTCTTACTGTGTCCCCTCATTGTAAACAATGCTATGATAAACAGAACTGGAAATAAATATTTAACCACATCTCTCACTATGTTCTTTAGAATAGACTCATAAAGGAGGAGTAAAGGATCAAGTTCTGAGATAAAAAGTTATGATCTCTTTAAGAAGGTTTGAGACATAATGTTCAATTTCTTTTTTGAAACAGTCCTATTAATGCATGGCAGTATATCAACCTAACCAAGATAAGTTTTTAATTTTGTTAATTTTTGAAATATTAAAAATAGCAGGATAATTTTTTGTTTTTAATATGTTCCTATGTTTATTACATTTGTGTCTACGTTTCCTTCTTATTTTTCATGATTTTCACAATATTTAGTGTGCTAAGATTTGAATGAAATTTTTATGTATCAAATGAAAAATGTGTTCTGAATATTCTCTTTGCTCTGATTTTCTTTGCTGATTCAATCTTTACTTTTTCTTTGGACATTGATTTTAAGGTCAAATCAATTTTTTTATTTGCATCTTATTTCTCACACATATGATCAGAAGTTCCTTGCTCAGTCAGTATAGATCAGATGCATTTATATTGTACTTAAGTATTTTATAGTTTTGATTTTATAAACATAAAATCAAATTAATCTTATTGCATGCTGAGTTGAGGAGCTAACTGGGCTTTTTACTAAACAGTAAAGCAATTACCCTTGTTTCATAAACTTTATACTCTTTTTTTCCCTAATGAATCAGATGAACACTTTATCTTAAATTATTTTACACACTCTTTTCTCTGCTCTACTCATCTATTATTATTTAAGCAAAACAGTACAGTGTGAAATAATGTGGGTTCAGATCGGGTATTGCCACTGTCAAGTGACCTTGACTAGTCATTGACATCCTTGAACCTCACTTCCTCATTTGCATATGGTTGTTCTAAACATTAAACGAAAATAAAAGCATATAAAGCACTTTGTTTAACACATGGTGCATAAGAAGCCCTTAGAACTAGCTTGTTTTTATTGTTTATTTTACTATGCCAGGTCCACAGTTTAAATTATTAAAGTTTCCTAATTTCATTTCTGCAGTAGACCTAGCTAAAAACCATGTGGCTCAGGCGGCTGAGTTTTGGTAAATGATATAGCATTTCCAACAATGCTTCTCACCGGAGAGGGAGACTGTAATATTTCCCCCTTTCACCTACCCTCTTTATTTAAGAATGAAGTCTGGAAAATATGGCTGGACATGCAGTAGCCCTCCTGAACCATGAGGTGAGAATGGATGTTAAGAGCAGGACAGTGGAGCAATAAACTAGGTTCTTATGATCCTGCAGCTGCCCTGGACTGGTTCTCTTCGCTTCTTTAACTGACTACACTAGGGTTTCTATTACTCATCAAATATGTCATTTTTTTATTTTTAAATATATTTTATTGATTATGCTATTACAGTTGTCTCATTCCCCCCTTTATTCCTCTCTGCTCTGCAACCCCCTCCCACCTGCATCCCCCCCACCTTAGTTCATGTAGCTTTAAGTTCTTTGGCTTCTGCAATTCCTATACTATTACTAACCTCCCCCTGTCTATTTTGTACTTACCATTTATGCTTCTTATTCTGTATAACTTTTTCCTGATTCTCTCCCCTCCCCCTCCCTGTTGATAACCCTCCATGTCATCTCCAGTTTTGTGATTTTGTTCCTGTTCTAGCTGTTTGTTTAGTTTTTTTTTTGTTTTTGTTTCAGGGTCTGTTCTTGATAGTTGTGAGTTTGTTGTCATTTTACTGTTAATGTTTTTGATTATCTTCTTTTTCTTAGATAAGTTCCTTTAGCATTTCATACAATAAGGGCTTGGTGATGATGAACTCCTTTAACTTGACTTTATCTGGGAAGCAGTTTATGTGCCCTTCCATTCTAAATGATAGCTTTGTTGGATAGAGTAATGGTGGATGTAGGTCCTTGCCTTTCATGACTTTGAACACTGCTTTCCAGCCCCTTCTTGCCTGTAAGGTTTCTTTTAAGAAGTCAGCTGACAGTCTTATGGGAACTCCTTTGTAGGTACCTATCTTCTTTTCTCTTGCTGCTTTTAAGGTTCTCTCCTTCTCTTTAATCTTGGCTAATATAATTACGATGGGCCTTGGTGTGTGCTTTCTTGGGTTCAACTTCTTTGGGACTCTCTGAGCCTCCTGGACTTCCTGGAAGTCTATTTCCTTTGCCAGATTGGAGTAGTTCTCCTTCATTATGTTTTCAAATAAGTTTTCAATTTCTTATTCTCCCTCTTCTCCTTCTGGCACCCCTATGATTCAGATGTTGGAATGTTTAAAGTTGTCCTGGAGGTTCCTAAGCCTCTCCTCATTTTTTTGAATTCTTTTTTCTTCATTCTGTTCTGGTTGAATGTTTATTTCTTCCTTCTGCTCCAAATTGTTGATTTGAGTCCCTGTTCCCTGTACATCTCTCTTCATTTCACTTTTCATAGCCTTCACTTTTTCCTCCATTTTGTGACCATACTCAATCATTTCTGTGAGCATCCTGATTATCAGTGTTTTGAACTCTGCATCTGATAGGTTGGCTATATTTTCATCACTTAGTTATATTTTTAGAGCTTTGACCTGTTCTTTCATTTGGGCCATATTTTTTTTGTCTAGGCTCAGCTGTTACATTGTAAGGGACAGGGCCTTAGGTATCTGCCAGGGCAGGGCAACCCACCTCTCTGCATTGTGATGCTTTATATGGGTGAGGGGTATGAGAGGGAACAATGCCACTTGCTGGACTCTTGGATGGCTTTCAGTCACTTCCCCCACTACCCTCAAGCAAATTGGGCCCTTCTGGTGCTGATTCCCAGGTGGGTGGTTTCACGTACATTCTAGGACCCTGTGGGTCTCTCCAATGAACTCTCCTGTGAGGCTGGGAGTTTTTCCCACTGCCACTGCAACCCCCACAGGTGTTCTCAATCAGAGGTTTTGAGGCTTTATTTTCCCACACTGGAACCCTGAGTTCTGTGTGGTCTACCTTGCTTCCCAGTTGTTCCTCTCAGTTTATCCATATGCAAAGGTGTGGAACCACCCAGTCCACCAGCCATCATCTTGCTTGTTTTGGTCCTCTCTTCTTTGGCTGCCCGTCTCTGCCCCTCCTACCCATCTGGATGAATGTTTCTCCTTTAACTTCTTGGTTGTCAGGCTTCTATACAGTTTGAGTTTCTGGCAGTTCTGTTTGTTTTTTGTTTTTAAATTTGTTCTCCTTCTTTTGGTTGTGCGAGGAAGCAAAGCATATCTACCTATGCCTCCATCATGGCCGGAAGTGAATATGTCTTTGTTCAATGTTATGTTTGTTTGTTCTAGTCGAGATAGTATGCTCATTTGTATACTTATGTATTTTTTTTGCATTAAGAGTCAAAAAAATAATCTCCCCATTCTCTATCATTTCTAATCTAGAAAACCAATATTTGAACTTTTAAATTGTAATCAATTATACATTACTAATTGGTGCCAATTTTTTAAAAAAGATGAATAGAATCTTAATCATCAGACAGATGAACAACTGTCTTTTTGAAACTTATCTAGTATGCAGTTCATGTGAATTAAAGTATTAAAAGTAAATATATTTCTCAACATTGCTTCCAGGCTAAGCCACACAAAGTAGATTCACTGTCAATGAGGAGAGCAAAAGCAGGCAACTCAGTTTCCCAAAAGAGATTTGGAAATGGATTGTCTGTTTGGCATTTTGTATCAATCACTTAGCCATAATAATTAACAATCCTCTTATTTATATTATATTGAAAAATTGAAGTTCAGAATTACAAGATCATTTATTTTTCATAATATTAATCACCAGTCATTTTAAATTACCTTTATTTTGTCTTCTAATAAAATCAGAAGTTTCGATTTCCCCAAATTAATTTATTACTTTGGCTTCAAGACATGGATTATAAAGTTCCAAAAAGGCAAAGAACTAATCAGATCATTCCCTTACTTTAAAACTGAATGGCATATTTTAGTCCTTCTATGTCTATTACACTTGAGCCCATGCTCAAGGATGAATGCTGAGAGGGGGTATGGGGATATGGTTAGAGATGAAACACCCAAGGCAATGTCCCTCCAAAGAACCCATTTGAGGAGCCCTGCTCTATGATGCTTTTAATATCCTGTGTCAAGCAGGATACCCACAATTTCTATTTTCCCCTCTGGTCCTAGAGTATGTCCTGCTAGATAACAATGGGTAAAATAAATCATTTAATTTCAGAGGGCATACCATCCTGCTTTGGCAGGCTCTAGACTGGCTTGATGAAAAAGTGGTCTTTTAAAAAAAATATTTTATTGATTAAGGTATTATGGTTGTCCCATTTTTTCTTCCCTTTATTTCCCTCTACTCTGTAATCCCCCTCCCACCAGCATTCCCCTCCTTAGTTCATGTCCATGGGACATACATATAAGTTATTTGGCTTCTCCATTTCCTATAATATTATTAACCTCCCCCTCTCTATTTTGTACCTACCATTTATGTTTCTTATTTCCTGTAATTTTTCCCCATTCTCCCCTCTCCCCATCCCCACTGATAACCATCTGTGTGATTTCCACTTCTGTGATTCTGATTCTGTTCTATTGTTTGCTTAGTTTGTTTTTGTTTGTGTTTTTAGGATCAGTTGTTGATAGTTATGAGTTCATTGTCATTTTACTGTTCATAGTTTTGATCATCTTCTTTTTCTTAGATAACTCCCTTTAACATGTCATGTAATAAGGGCTTAGTGATGATGAACTCCTTTCACTTTACCTTATTTGGGAATCACTTTATCTGTCCTCCTTCCATTTTAAATGGATAGAGTAATCATGGATGTATGGCCTTGCCTTTCACAACTTTAAATAGTTCTTTCCGAATCACAAGGGTGCCAGAAGGAGAGGAGGAAGAGCAAGAAATTGAAAGCTTATTTGAAAACATAATGAAGAACTTCCTCCATCTGGCAAAAGAAATAGCCTTCCAGGAAGTCCAGGAAGGTGAGAGTCCCAAAGAAGTTGGACCCAAGGAAGCACACACCAAAGCACATCCTAATTACATTACCCAAGATTAAAGAGAAGGAGAGAATCTTAAAAGCATTAAGAGAAAAGAAGATAGGTACCTACAAAATAGTTCCCATAAGACTATCAGCTGATGTCTCAAAAGAAACCTTGCAGGCAGGAAAAAATCCGCTTTAATAATTTACATCAAGTTGATTCCATGACAAAGTATGTTTTGTGGGCCTTTTCCAATCAGAAATATCTGGATCTTACTAGAAATTTAAAAGTCTCTACATTTATCTTTTTTATACCTCACAAAATTTAAGAGTATTGAAAATTTGAGGTTCTAAAATTTGTTGTTGAGTGATAGATTGTCAAAACTATTGCAAAAATCTCAAAGCAAACATAATTGCTCTAGGAGTTTATTCATTCACTTATTAGGTAGATACTATGTACTAGGTAGTGAGAATAAGATACAATGTACATTCCCTTCTCAAACAATCTAGTCTGACAAGGAAGACCAATGTGAGAATAATCATTGCAATCCCTGGAACACATGGGAAGCCAAGACTAACTTTGCTTAAGTATCAGGGAAAGCTTCACAAGAAAGTAATATTTGAGAAAGAGTCTAAGTGAAGGGGAAAAACTAAGAGATCTCTTGGTTCTCCAAGTAATTTCTAAACTCATAAAACTCCAGTATATCCCAAAGAATGCCCAGTTGGCTTTTGAGAAGAAAAGATAAGAAATAAACACATTTGTAAGTTTGATGCCAAGATAGGAGTTACTTGCTAAGAGTTGTGTATGCATTAACACATGTAATCATAGTACAAAATGTATGAGACATGCAAGTGACCATATACAAATTAAGAAGTGTTAAATTATTTTTCTGAGGAAAATGTGACTTAAACTATTCTTAGCAAAAAAACAAACATATTTTTTGCTACCTGTAATAGGAACTCTCAGAACGCTCTTAGAGTAGTAAAGTATAGAGTCATGAAAAATACTCAGCATGTATAAAAATGAATATATGTTTCAATATATTATTTAATATATATACATATATATTGCCCTTGCAAGTTTACATACCAGTATTACCTCATGCTATATCAATTCTTTGGACATTTTTTCTCAAAATAAACCTAACATCTAAATATCAGTATAATTAAGCTAGTGGTTTGGTTTATTTAGGTACTTAATTGTTTTAATATCAGATAAATTATAATACACTAAAGACATAAGGAAAAACTTAAACGGCACAGGTGCCTAGTTTTCTTCAGAACAGAGTCTCACAGATGTGCGTGTGTTATAACAGGTACTGCCTTTCTTTCTGTTTTAACCATTTGAAGCATTTAGCAAGCACAGCTGGAAGGAAGCTTACATCATCCCATTCAGCCTCTCATATTAGAGCTGAGAAAGCTGACAGCCAGAGAGGTTAGCTGCTCATGAAGTTAATTAATCACTCCCCTAGAAATAGAAATTTCTTCTTCTACAATATCCAGCTCATTAGGAATCATTCCTAACTCTGTAAATTTTTGAATAATTTGACTAAAAGCTCTGGTGACAAAGCAAACTAAAAAATCTACAGATTTTAACTCCTATATCTTATACATGAGAAAGACCTTGTTTTATTTTTTGCTTTAAATGATGTTTAACATCAGCGTTTGCTTTACTAATTGAGCATCCTACCCCTGGTGTAACAAACTATCAGAAGTGCCCATTGTGTGTCAGCTTTATAATATACCAGTTTGTGTAATTTAACGACTGTGGACCATAGAGTATTTGCAGCAAGCTTTTCATCTCCTTTATCTTTTTCATTTTTGTGTATGCTTCTAGCTTATGGTCTCTCATAAGGAATCTGGGTACCACCAAATTTCCCATCTATGCACTTAACGAGTGGGCTCAGCATCTTTATAAGAGTAGTTCATTATTTATGAAAATTATTCATTTGATGTTTAATATTTATTTCACTGATAGACTATAAGCTCAATCAGGAAAATCAAAGATTACTTTATTATACCTTGCACACAACTCTGGTACATAACTAAGTATCAAAAAATATTTTTGGATGAGTGAATGGAATACAGACTAGTTTTAATATTAGCTTTAGAGAAAAGATATAGAAATAGAAAAGCTGTACTATGTTACTGGTTAAATGCCTATAATGTTTTCCAAAGGCACCTATGACACATCTCAAAATACCACATTTAAAAAATTATCTGTCACTAAACTATCTTGAAGACGGGAATAATTAAAACTTCATTAAACTCAATTCTTTAATAGTATTTGTCTCAGTTTGAGTCCATGTTTCTCAAGGAGGTACTATTTTACCAGTTTTACTAGATCAAATTTAAGAATAAAATTGGAGAGCAACCAAAAAAGGGGGAAACTTGAAATTTTGTTACTGTAACACAAGATGATAGAAATAATAATAAAATATTAGTTTTGCTTTTGTTCTAAAAAAACACCACTGTCACTCTATGGTCCAAAATAACACATCTACCCTCCAAAACTTTCTCACTTCAAGTATTCTCTACATAATTTGTTAGTAACCCTGTCTTTCCAGTTCTTTAGGCTAAAAGCCTCAGAATCATTCTGAATCCATTCGTTACCTCACACCAAACGTATACTCTATTAGGAAATACAATTGCCTGTACTTTGTAAAATATATCCAGAGGTTATCTTGGTGGCCAAAAAAGTCATATATTAATCAACTTCCCCAAGTTTCCTTCCAAAACAATACCAGTACAATAATTCTATGCAAAACAAAAACCCAAAACAAAACTCTTCACGTGAGTTGAAAACAGAGAGCACTGAAACTTCAAAATAACTGTGAGTAGAGAGAGAAAAGTTAACAGAGGTCAGAACTCTAAGTCTCTCACATTCTTGCCCACTTCTGCTCAGCCATAAAACTTTTCAGTGAGTGAAGGCAGAAAGAGAATTCTGTCAAGAGAACAAAGGAGGGTTGCTAGCAAAGTATGAGAGTTGGGATAGCCGTTAGAAAAATTACATTCACACAAAATCTGAATTATGAAATAAAGGTAACTAAGTAGATCATGGCACTCATGACCAGGAAGGGATTTTAAAGTACACATGATTTAAAGGCCCATGGGATCTATAAACGTCCAGGTGTGCCATTAAAGTACATTTAAAGATTGCGTATCATTTTAAAAGTACAGGTATGATGTAGATAAAAAGATAGTCTTTCCAAAGCATGGCTTCTGGGGGAGAAAAAGACAAAAAGGAAAAAGTATCTTCTGAAAATCTGATGATAAATTGGGAGTGGGAAATGGAAATAATTTTGAAGTCCTACAAGGCAAGACAAAATAAAAACACAAAATTGAAAAGTTCACAACAACTTCTCCCACCAACAAAACAAAATTAACAAACAAAGCCCATGAATCTACAAATAAGTACTAGAATCAATAATATGTAGGGGAGAAGTGACCACTCTTCCTTATAATAGCACTCTCATTAATAAGTGTAGAAAAGATATAGAAAATCATAATTAGACAATTATATACTAGTAATTGTTGCAGAGGAAATCCACTGATAGATAGTAAAATTAGTGGGGAGATGTTTGAGAAGAAACAGATTTGCATAGTATAAAAATAGTGCTTATACAGTGTAGAAATCTAGAAGACACCATAACCAAGTGATTAAAGTCAACACAACCAGTAATAAAACATATCAACATCATGAACCCCTTGTACTAAGTATGTCATTTTTATGGCATTATTTAAAAAATGTATTAACTCATTTCAACATGAGGACTCATCAAATTCAAATTAAATTTAACCAAATAACCGATTGGTACTCTTTATTCATTCATTAATATTAGATGCAGAAATTGGAAGATTATGATTTTTATTAACTCTATCAGATACATCTTTATGGAGTAGATATTTAGATCCTAAGAGTAGCACAAATGTAGTTCCTTTTTTAAAAAAAGTAAATAAATATATCCAACTAGATATTTTATTTTTTTATGCAACAACTATTGAGAGATCCTGGAGAATATATTTTTTCCTCACCTTAGGACTTTATTTTATTATTTTTAGAGAGAGAGAGAAAGAAAGAGAGAAACATCAACGTGAGAAAGAAATATGAATTGTTTGCCTTCTAATATGTACCCTGACCAGGGATTGAACCAGAGACCTAGGCATGTGCTCTGACTAGGAATCAAGCCCTCAGCCTTTCAGTTCAGGGGATGATGGGATGACACTCCAACCCACTGAACCACACTGGCCAGGGCCTAGGGAATAGTGTGATAACCTCTTTAACAAGGTGTGCTCTGTGTCATGTTATACATTGATTCGCTTATAGCTAAGCAGCCATGATCAATGTTGAGGCATAAATCTGACAATCAACACAATTTTAGAATATGAGAGTACAGTTCATCTTTAGATATAAATCACTAAATTTTATTGGACTTCTGTTTACATTGTAAGGACACCAAGAGTAATTTTTTATGTTTAGGTTTTTTATTGTCTGAACTTTGTTATTTTTCCCAGCGGATCCATGAAGACCATCACCCTTTCCGTAATCCCTCGTAGACTTTTAATTGGTTTTATTACGCTTCTCAAAGGAGTTAGAAACAGTAGACATTATGCGCCTCTAACTGGTACAAACCCCCCCCCTTTTTTTTTTTTTGCAATATCATCAACAGTAACTGGTAAATGTTTTAAATCAGTGAACTCATTTTTATGAGACCGCTTTTCTGCCCCCTTTCTTTACTTTCAGTTTTTCTTGTCTTTTTTTTTTTTTCTTAATAATGAAAAGGAGGCAACGGGTGTCGGTATTGTTGCTGGTTGACAAGTCCTTTCTAGCACGCAAGCAAGCTTCTTAGCAGCCTCGTGTTTTGTTTTCTAATTTGTGGTTTGTGGCCCCCTTTAACCTTATCAAAGCAGTTAAATTTCTTCAAACTGTCAACCAGAGTCCTGTTGGCATCTTAGAGAGGGCCACTGCTGACAGGACTTGGCAAGGCTCAATTGATCTTTCGTCCCTGGGGACATTCCACACAGCCAGCCCCTTCACCACCACTGGGAGCTTGATTTAAAGTTCAGCCTTTTCTGCCTCCTGTGAGGAAGGCAAGCTGTGCTTCTGCAGAGCAGAATTTAAAAATACTTCTGTTTCTGTGTACAACACGTCAGCTTTTCCGTGGGCCTTTTCGGTGCCTAGGGGAGTGCAGTTTGAGGAAAGTAACAGAGAGATGGAAATATATCCAATGCATCGTGTGTTCAATAGATTAAATGACAATGAGACCAAGCCCACTATTGCCGATTCAAATGGCACCCTTCTCTCTCCATCTCCGAGTTTTTCTTGAAACTTGTTATTCTCTGGTCCATAGTCTATCATGCTTACAGGCCTGTAAGGATAGGTTTCTAGGATGAATTCTTCAAAACAGAACTAGTTGCCTCATACAGCTTCCTTACTGTCATAGCCAGAAAATTTTACTAGTCTCTAGGATGTCTGGATTTGAGAATAGCTTTCCATTTTAGTAAGCAACCATACTTAAAAGTAATTACAAGCCTTCTCCATAATGTACTATATCCCTGAACTACTTTTGTGTCTTACTATTATGGAATTCTTTACAGAAGAAATCTTGTGCTATAAAATTTTACATAGAATATAACTGTTATTGGTTTGATAATAGTTCTGCATAAAAAATCTGCTTTTGAACTTAACTGCACTAAATAATTTGTAGGGTAAAATAGGCTCCTGGGCTACCATGAGTTCTCTGAATAAAAATCTAAACTTCCTTGAGTTCAATCATCATTTATTGAACATCTTCTATGAGTTAGGCATTGGGCTTACTGTTTGAATCATGAAGATAAATAAGGTGCTTCTTGCTTTCAAAGAGCTCACGGTACAGTCCAGGGAGATAGGCAATCACTAACAAAATGCCATGTGCTAATTGCTCTGTGTATGCAATGGGGATGATACATTTTCCATGGATAAGGAGCCATAAATCCTCACACTCTGAGAAGGAAACAATTCGCAACTTTATTACTGCTGCGATGTAGCTATTACATGAAACTCTAAATTGGTGAAATAAATGACACAGGATTCAAGTGATTTATCTAAAACCAAGAGGCTCTTGGCTGACCAAGTTGTGTATAATATTCCCACACAGAGAATAAGCTCCAGGAGTTTAGACGGGAGACTAGAGAGTAGCAGTGATAATACAGTGACCAACAGGCCGCTTCTGGCTCAGTCCTACCCCAACGCCTGCTCTTTTATCAGCATACCACGCATGCGCATTTCCACTCCAGAAGCACCTCATCGCTGTTCTGACTTTTCCCTTCCTTCAGTAATAGTAACAAAATTTTATTTCCTCTTTCATCCCCTCTTCTTCTCTCCCTTTCTCTGTCTTCACATACACAGACAGCCACACAAACACATTGTATTAATGCACATTATATATGCACACTTTGTAAGATTTTGCTCTCCAATTATCCGATAAGTTTATGTATAGAACACCCTACAGTTACGGACAACTTCAGCTTTCTTTGTCTCAATCTTATTTAATTTCATAGATCCATCAAAATTAATGACCTTCAAATTTGTGCTGCTCAACCATTGGTTTAATGTTCACAGGTCAAGAACATACAGGCATATCTCATAAGATAGTGATTAAAATGACCTCCAATACCTTATTTGTTCATAATATTATCATTGAAGACTACTGGATTTCATAAATCATAAGAAAAATTCAAGGTACTTCACTTTATAAAGAGACCATACATTTTTTAAAAATCTAGGATATTAGGTGCTCGAGGAGTCTATGAAATTGCCAACTGGTAGAATTTTAAGTACTGTCTTCATTGCCAGTTATGTATCCCTTCAGGAATATCCCTTCATTTTCACTTCACAATCAAACTGTAATTACTATGCTTTCTCTGTAACTACTTATAATACATTTCAAGCTATATCATTGGGGCATCAGGCAGTGCTTTTTTTTTATTTTAGAATTTGCCAGAATGTTCCATGTGCCTTTTATTTTCTCAGTAGAATTTTTAAAGCTATTTCCAGCAACTATAAGCTTTATTATATGATACTTATAGGAATTTTTCATGACCACATGGTCAATTTTACTTAAACTGAGAGCTAATCACTCAATAAATCTCATTCGCACATTTCACAGCATTCAAACATCACTTCCTTCAAGGTTTTGCAACAATTTCAGAATAACCATTTATTTTCTTGATGTGTGCTCTGAAAGGGATCATGAGGGACCTCAGGGTTTTCATGTAAAATTTGAACTGAAGTGATGGAGTCCAGCAGGTGCCTCCCAAAGTGATAGGTTTGGTTCATTGGGGCCAACCAAAAGGGTAGAGATCAACAAGCTCCCCATGCTTGGGATTTAGGAATTGAGTGAGGAGTATATAAAGAATATATTTCTTTATACTTAGCACCTTAAATGTCAATGGCATGGCTGAAGAAATTGGAAGGACAAAGGGTGTAGGCAGACAGACCAGTGAGGAGCCTATGGAAGTTATCTGTTTAAAAATGATGAAGGTCTTGGCAAAAAAAAAATGGAGAAAGGTGATTTTTGTGAAGTATTGAGGATGACAATTCAGGACAATTCAATACCTCTTCACAAGGGTGCCTCCTCCGGATTCTGTTGTGATCACCACCTCAGCGAGAACGCATTTCCTCTGAAGTGGCCCTTTTACAACAGCCTCCGACCTGGCCATTCTGCCTTTAGTCTTCCCATGTCCTCACGTGCTGGTATAACTGAAAATAAAGTGCATTTGTAGTAGTTCTGTTCATAACACTAATTGGAGCGGGAATAAGAGATGTGTGTCTTACCATCATCTTCTGCCAATGAACTTGGAATGTTTAGGATTAGACCACTAAAATATAAACCGGAGTAAAGGTTATGTTAAATTGGTAGGTGAGTAATCATTATACATCATACAGTTCTCAAAGTTATTTTCACATTTGATTTTTACAACACTCGGTAAAGAAACCCATTTTCAATGAGGGATATGAGACTCTCATATGATGGAGATTTAATTCTCTTGCTGAAAATCATAGAACTATTAAATGTTAGTAACTTTCAGCAGAGTACAGTACAGAAGTCCCAATTATTAAATAGTTCCTTCTTTTATCCAAACTCTTATTTCCCAAATTAGAGACAATAAATTATGCAATCTAAATACGCCAGGATTTATGAGAATAATAAGTAGAGATTATAGGGATTTCTTTCTAAGTTTTTATACTATGAACTTGATTTATGGTTTTCAACTTTTGTCTTTTACATGCCACCAAGTTCCTAGAGCACAATCTAAAAGTAGTTTTTAATATTCACTGTTATCAAAAATCAAGACAAAACAGTGGGTTTTCCATTCTTTAAGTTTATGTGACATCCAAACTAGCTGTTATGATGTCATGGACAGCCCAGTGGCCTTCCTCTCATCTCTGCCTACAAATCACAGTCTCGTTTCTGGGAAACAGGCCTAGCTCTAAAAGGCAGGAGATCAAACTACTAGAGACTGACCATATCAAATCCTCTGTCTCAAGCCATGTCCAATAGTAACAATCTTGTCCTCATTACTCAGACCTTGAACTTGAGCTTCCCTTGCCTGCCTCCCTTCCCTGCAGATGCACACACAAATGCACATACTTCCAGAATCTAGGGCCTCTGGCTCAATTTTAGACCCTTCTACTCAAAAAACAGCAGCACCACAGTGGGACATTCACTGGACTTGACATTGGAAGTCCCACAATTAACTCCTAGCCCTTCCTCATGTAATAAGCACAATCTTTAGCTAATATTTGCTGAGACTTAATCACACACATTATTCTTAGTACTCTACATGAACTAACACATTTATTTTTCACAGCATCAATGTTAACTAACTATTATTGTTATTAGCATCCCCATTTTACCTCTACAGAGCTCAAGACACTGGCAGGCTGGGATACTTGCATAAGCTGGTTAGTAGCAGAGTTAGGACCTTTGGCAATTTGCTACTTCTATCTGAACTTGCTTCTTCATCAGTGAAATGGGGATAATAACAAACCCCTCACAGAGCTCTACCTGGACTACATAATAAAATGTATGCTAAAATACTTATTAAGCTGTGAAAATCTCTGTAAGTCCAAATATTGTTACTGACTAATGTCTTGATACCACACTTAATCAGATTCTAAATAATGTCTGGCCCCGATCCATGGCTTACTCAGACTTTCTAGCTACTTTCATTCTGGGCATCCACTTCCATTTGTAGCCTGCAGTTACATATTCATTGACATTACCAATAAAAACCTCCAACCTCTAAATCAAATAAACAATTTTCCCCAACTGTATCTAGTCAGCCAACATGGGCATGCTGAGTTGATACATTCCTTAAATGAGAGTGTCCACATGGCTCCAGACTATAAATTCATGATACAGACAATCATTAAAAGCTATTATGTAACAGCTAATATCCCCACAAGTATAAGAATTTATATTGGAAATGTGTTCCATAGAGGATAGAAACATCCCATAACTAATGAAAGAAAGGCAGGAAACAGTAATCAAAGGCAGGTAAAGTGTGGCCAGCACAGTGTCATTGGACCGTATGGTTTGTGTCTCTTATGTGCCTGTAATGGCACACTGTTCTCACATTGAAAAAGGCACTGGATCCATAAATCGATCTATGGGTCCACGGGAACGTTTTCTGTCTTAGTGTTTTGATTCTATGTTAGGCAGAGTGTCCTTCTGATCCAGCCTGTCTTTATATTTTTAGTAAATACTTGTTTGCAAACTGTGTTTTAAACTTTTTGCTCTATTCTGGACCAATATAGTTTATGTAGCAACTTGGAGGTGAGTGGAATCTTTTCTTTCCTGTATAAAAGAATAGGAAGTCCATTATCTCTTTTTTTAACTTTTTTAAAATTGTTGTTCCATTACAGTTGTCCCCATCTTTTTCCCTGCCCTACCCACCCCCCACCTCCCACAGTCAATCCCGCCCCTTATATTCTTTGTCCATGGGTCCTTTATACATAGTACTTGACTGGACCCTTCCCCTTCTTTCCCCCATTGTAGCAAGGCTGCTATAGTGCTGTGACCCTCATTTGTAAGCTGCCCGTAAGATTTTATTGGAGCATCTGCAGCAGCCATATTAGCAACAGGCAGAATGGGCCTGCTGGCTCTGCTTTTGGGCCGTAGTCTCCCTTCATGAGGTGAGACCCAAAGGAGAAAGACAACAAGGCTTGTAAGGCATCTTACAATTTTTTTTTTTCAAGTCTGCCTGCCTATATTCTTTCACTGTTAAATTATACACCATCGTATACATGAAGAAGGAGGCCCCAAAGGATTGATTTCTCCAAGGAGTATGGTTGAAACTCGAACCCAAATCTCCTGACTTTGATCCATAGTTCCTTAGAGTGAACCAACGCTAATGAAACTTAATCAGCAAATATTTACTGATCTTTCTTTGTGCTAGAGAGTATAAGACTTGATCTTTGATCAAAAGGACCTCACAGTGTATTTTTTAAGCTAGATTTACATATGTAGGAATTTTACCCGCATGTCTATACAAGTTACTGACAAACTAAAATGTAAAGATATCATAGTACATATGAGATGAATTTGCAAGTCCTAGGTATATGTGATAAGTTTAAAATATTTGGATGAGGGTATGACTTCTGGGTAGAAACAACATTGAAAGTTTGATCAATTGTCCAGGTTATACATTTTTATATTTATACATGGGTCAAATAGGTATAAGCAGAGAAGAAGAAGAAGGAAGGAAAGAAGGAAGGAAGGAAGGAAGGAAGGAAGGAAGGAAGGAAGGAGGAACTGAGGGAAGAAAAAGGCATAATAATGGAGCAGTCAAAGTGAATAAATATATAACTGTGAAAAAACTTAAGTATAATCACTCTCAGAATTTGTTAAAATACCATTACCTGATCACTTTTCACCTTTTAGCACACAAGAGTCAGTTGTGTGGGAAGACACACCAATTCACACATTCACTAACATATAATCATACTGAATAGATCCATCTTCCTTTGACAAAGTTTATGAGCCTTCATATTTTTATCAGATTTTACATCTTTGTCAGGCCCATAAGCTTTCTTGGTTCATTATGCAAATGGCAATCACTCCAATGGCAGGTTTATCGTACCAGCTCTCTAGAAAACCACAGGCATGTCTGAACCCTCAGTATATAAACAATATGGTATTTCCATAATTATATTTCCATGTGTGTCTGTGTATATTTATGTGCATAACATACACCAACATGGCACATGGAAATTTACCACAAATGTTCTCTGAGTAAATAAATCCAAAGCTCAATTGTCATATTTGGAAAAGCATCAATATCTTAGCCAACTGGTAAATTGATTAAAATTCTATGGGAAAATATAAGAAGTATTGTTACATTCTCACACAGACAATTATTATTTTTTTTTCTCAGCAACATTTGCTCACTGGTATTCTTTTGTAATGTACATGGGCAAGTGTTAGAGTGAGTATATACTTTATCATCCAAATCACAGCAGCTTTAGGATTAAGAAGAGTGAGATTAAATAGTTACATTGGGACAACAATAAGCCAGGTCTGTCACAAGTAAACAGGACACTATATGTGGTCACTGAAGCTAGTGACCATATTGTTAGAAAGTTTATGTTGCCAGTGTGAACATTAATATAATATAAAGTGATGAGTAAGTAAGGGAGGTGTACATGTGGCAGATATTAATGGAAATGCTTCATTCTTTTATTTCTTAATTGACTGCTGCCTTTGGGGGTTTTATGAAATAATCATTATTCTTATTTCTATATTAGAAAAAGATCTCTCACTTCTGATTTTTTTTCTAGTTTCCCCTCTGCATCTATTCACTTATCCCATCACATATGGAATGAATTGCATGAGTCTGATACAGCATTCATAGCTAACTTGCTAAACCCCAAAGAAAATGTGCAAATCTGACCAGCATTTATCAAACTGGTCAAGGGAAGCAATTACTAAAATAGTCCCATTCAAGACTACCAAGTACAATCTATTAAAAGCTGTTATAAATGCTTCAATGTCCAATAATAGATAACTATTCCATGCTTAATTAAAATTTTAATTGTTTTAACTTTATAGTTTATAGTCCAGATTATGGAATACATGGTATACGCAGAGTTGTGAAGCTCTGAAAACATCTTGTTACTCTTCATAAGTATTTAACAGAGAGAAGCCAGACTTTGTCTGCTAGTCATGGGTTTTGTAAATTGTCATGGTAACAATTAGTGTGCTAACTCCATTGATGAGTATAAATGAGAATTTGGGGATTTCTGCATTGATCTAGTATACAATTTAAAGGTTCAGGGAAATGTTGGAGAAGAAGAAAGCTAGAGAAAAGGCCATGATAAAACAAATATCAAGTATTATAGTATTATGAAGCAGCAAGAAGGGAATTAAGAGCAGAGTAGCTCAGTAGAGAAAGAGTTCAAAATATAGGGTAAGGCCAGGTCTTGAAAGGTGTTTAGATCATGGAAGTGTTAGGAGGGCTAAGGCAATCAAAATAATGGCTCCCCAGCTGTTTGCATCTAAATCCCTAGAGCATGTAATTTTGTTACCTTAAATGGGAAAAAAAGGATTTTGTAGACATAATTAAAGGAAAGGTCTTGAGATAGGGAGATTATCATGTATTATCTGGGTGGGTCTACTTCCATTACATTGGAGCCCAGCTGGTGTGGCTCAGTGGATTGAGAGTCTGCCTACACACCAAAAAGTCACTCATGGGATTCCTGGTCAGGGCACATGCCTGCATTGGGGAGGGGTTCGAGAGGCAACCAGTTGATGTTTCTCTTACACATTGATCTTCCTCTCCATCTCTTCTGTCCCCTCTCTCTAAAAATAAATAAATAGATAAAATCTTTTTTAAAAAGGTCTTAAAGAATTTATTCATGTATGGTCAGTTGAAGAGGAATGATGTAAGAAGACTGGGTCAAAATGATGCCATGTAGCTGGCTTTGAAGATGGAAGATAAGGGTCACAAGTCAAGGGATGTTGGTGGCCTTGAGAAGCTGGAAAAGACAAGATGGATTCTTTCCTAGAGGGTCCAGAGAGTACTGCAGCCCTACTAGCACCTGGATCGTAGCCCACTGGACTTGTGTTAGATTTCTGCCTTACAGAAATATAAGGTAAAGAATTTGTGCTGTTTTAAGGCACTATGGTTGTGAAATTTTCATAGTAGCAATATAAAACCAATACAAAGATTCTGAGTGGAGTAATGATATGATAATATCTGTGATCCACATTTTAAGTGATCCCTCTGGCAACCATGCGGGGAATATATAATATTATCAGAGGGGGAAGCTGGCAGCAGGAAGACTAGTAAAGATGGTAGGTCAAAACCAACTATAGTTGCTTGGGCTAGGGTAACCAAGTGATAAGAAATGGTAATATTTGGATAGAATTTGTGTGTAAAATAAGCATAAAGGTAGTTTCTAAAGCCATAGTACTAGATGAAACCATCCTGAAGCAACAGTCTAATATGGTAGTCACTAGCTACACATGGCTATAAATTAAAATAAAGTAAAATTCAATAGAATTAAACTTTCAACTTTTCAGTTACACTAGTCACATTTCAAGGTTGCAATCACCACATGTGGCTAGTAGCTACATTACTGGACAGCACAGACAAAGAATGTTTTCATCTTCACAGAAAATTCTTTGGGACATGACTGATGGTAGTGAGACATGATGGAGAAGAAATAAACAAAAAAGATCAAGGACAGATCCCTGGGTTAGTCTATCTCTCAGAGTTGGGGATAGAGAAAAAGAAAGTCATCAGAAGAGACCAAGAGTGGTTAGTGTTTACCTTTTCTAAGATTTAAAGATATCAAAACACAAATTAGAGACTACACATAATAAAAAATTTAATTCTATGTGTGATTAACATACTTGTTGTTTCTACAGATTCAGCTGTTGAGTCAAGTAATAAGCTGGAGATATTAACTTTCTCTGAGATTCCAGTTGTCATTAAGTCCCTTCTAAAACGAACTTTTGGTTCCGATGGACAGAGTCAGGAAGGGAGGGGCCATGGGGAAGGTGGTGGCATGCACATGAGTGAAGTATGGCTGCCTTTACAGATTTGGATCGGACCATGTCTGAGGAAGAAAGGGAGAGGAAATGGGGAGAGGGGCTGATAAAAAAGGAAAGCTGAGTTAACTTGAGTGATAAAACCAACACGTTATTTTTTCTGACCATTCCCAAATTCACAAGTAGCTTAAAGTTTTCTCCTTATTTTTCTTTTTGTTTGATAACTAATGATTTATGTTACTAATAAATGATAGTGGCTGAGGATTTTTCAAATATCTCTTGTTCTCAGCTGCAGTAGTGTGTTTGGTGTCTTAGAAGCAGTTGACCTCTGATGCCATATTATTTCATGGTTTTGATGTGTTCTTTAAAGGCCAGAACAAATCAAGAATCTTACATGGACTCAGACCATAGGTGAGAGACAGATGGGACTCTGAGATCAGGAAAGAACTTTAAGAGTTGGAGATTCTGAGAGAGGCAGCAAGTAGTACAGGTAAGGGGAAGTCCTCCATTATTTTGATTGTTATAATACAGTATATACAACAGTTATCTATCTAGCAAGTATTTCCCAACTTGAGTCAGCTCTTTGAAATTTTTTGTTGTTGTTGTTGTTATGGAGTAATGAGCAAAAATTGACTTGAGTTCAGCTTTCCTTAATTACTGCCTTGGGGACACCAAAAGAAAGACATTGAAAAAAATAATTGAATAAAATTAACTAGGAAAAACAACACTGCTGAAAGAAGAGAGAAAAGAATAAGCAAGATATGAGTTTCATCCATTCAATATGTATTTATTGAGCACTTAACTCTTTGTCGATCTCTGTCCTTGGTTCAAAGAATGAAATGAATGCAAGGAATGGAGTTTTTGCCCATGGAACTGACATTTTACTCTACACATGCAATTTTTTAACTTCTCAGTTTTCTTTGTGTTTTTTTAAATATTTTTTTATTTTTCAATTACAGTTGATACATAATGTCACATTAGTTTCAAGTGTATGATATACTGATTAGACACTTATATAACTTGTGAAGTGATCACCCAATAAAAAGTCTGGTACCTATCTGACGCCAGACATAGTTATCATAATATTATTGACTATGTTCCCCATCCTTAAGGAGTGTACCTCACATTCCTCTGGCAGGTTTTATTACTGCCAATATGGACATCTGAATCTCTTTCCCTTTTTTACCCATGCCCCCAACTTCCCTCCCATATGCCATACAAGGTTTAATGGTACAGATTCTGGGCTTTTATTTCATTCAGAGGATTTCTCTCAATTGCAATTTTAAAAAGACCTAAATCTAAGACCAAAGATTGGATACTTTATTTGTCATGATCTCTAAATTTGTATATGATAATTTTTATAAAATTTTGTTGATATATTCTTGGATTAAATCTCAGGGATACAAATAACTCTTTGTATCTTTAACTAGTTTAGCCTCCACCTCTATGGTAGTATATATGGAAAGTTCTATCAAGGTCAGAACAGAGAAACCAATGTCAAAGAGCATTTTCCCTATTTTTTTCTTCTAGGAATTTTATGATTTCAGTTCTTATGTTCAACACCTTTATCCATTTAGAGTTCATTTTATGAGTGGTGTAATAAGGGTCTAATTTCATTCTTCTAAGTGTGGTTATCCAGTTTTCCCAACACTATTTTTTGAAGAGACTATTCTTTCCCCATTGATTATTCTTGGCTGTCTTGTCAAATATTAGTTAACTGTATATGTGTGAGTTTATTTCTGGGCTCTTGATTCTGTTTCATTTATCTGTGTGTCTATTTTTATGCCAGCACCATCCTGATTGGATAACTATAGCTTTACTGTATAGTCTAAAATCACCAAGTGTGATGTTTCCTTTATTCTTTTTCTATTTCTGTGAAGTATGCCATGGTAAATTTGATAGGGATTGTGTTTAATTTCTAGATAGCTTTGGATAGTATGGACCTTTTAACAATATTAATTCTCCTAATCCATTAACACATATATCTTTCCATTTATTTGTATCTTATCAATTGCTTTCATGTTTTGGAGTGTAGAACTCTTTCTCTGCCTTGGCTAAATTTATTCCCAAGTATTATATTGTTTGTGATGGTATTATAAATGAGATTGTTTTCTTTCTTTATTTATTTTTCAGATAGTTCATTGTTAGTATATGGAAACACAACTGTTTTTACATGTCAATTTTGTGGACTACAAATTTACTGAATTTGTTTATTGTATTCAATACTTTTTTATTGGAGTCTGTAGGGTTTGCTACATATATAAGACCATGTGATTTACAAACAGAGACAAATTTGCTTCTTCATGCCCAATAATGTGATACCTTTTACTTCTTCTTCTTCTTTTTTTTTTTTTTTTGCTAATTGTTCTAACTAAGCCTTTCAGCCCACAGTCTAGGTTTCATAATTTGGCAGGCCATTCACTATGTTCTACCGATGGGTGAGGTTACTGGCTAGGCTCTCTGGGCAGGGGCCCCAGGTGTACCCTGCAGTTGGATGGAGTCACTGTCTAGGCTCCATGATTGGGTGAGGCCTCAGGCTTTGTTTAGCAACTGGGCAGGGCTGTAGGGTGGGCTGTATTGCTAGGCAGGTTGAAGACTAAGTTCTGTGGTTGGGTGGTACTGTAGGCTGGGCTGAGATGCTGTCCAGTGTCTCTCTTTAGGCTCCTTTGTTATACAGGATGAGAGGCTGTGCTCAACAGCTGGGCAAAGCTGCTGGCTTGGCTCTCAGCCTGAGCAAACTTGTAGGACAGGCTCATGTTCTCTGGCTAGGTTTCTTGGTGGGATGGGACTGGGGATTATGCTCACCAATTGAGCAGAACTGTGATCTTTCTCACCTGCCCAAATAAGCTATAGAGTGTGTTTGTTGGCTGCCAAGCATCTGTGGCCATGCTGCTATTGGGGCAGGTCTAAAGGTTATGTTCAGCAGTTGGGTGAGGTTTTGAGCTTGCTTCCTTCACTAGATGGGCTATAGAATAGGCTCCAAGGCTCGTATGGCCTATTAGTCAGGGTCTCGTATTGGGTGGAACTGGCCACCAAGCTCACTGGCTAGATGGGGCCATCAGCTCAGCTCTAAAGACGGGCAGAGCCACTGACTGAGACATCTGCTCAGGCACAGCTGCAAGCAGCAATGCAGCCTGCCAAGGTCTGATCTCTGGTTGCTGTAAGCACTGCCACTTCTTAATTTTTATCTGATCTCCAGTTGTCAAGCTGTATAGATATAGCACTGATCCCCATGTTACAAGACCCAAACAGGCCTTCTAAGTGTCCTGTAACACAAGAAAAGCTGGGTATCCACCTTGGCTCCCTTCCCCCCCCCAGAAGCCACATGCCCTGAGGCACCCCCTTGTTCATGTGTCGTAGTAGCCTGGGGAAGGGCAATGGGTTAACATAAAACTACTCTTCTTACCTTTCTAATGTAGTTCTTCTTGGTCTGTTTAATTCAGGTGTGTGCTTCAGCCTTACCTCTGTGTTCGGGGATTCTCACAATGTTGTCTCGCCTCTGAATAATTACCCACCGTTCTTCTTGTAAGGGGAACTGAAGTCTGGATCAACCTATGTTGCTATCTTGATGACTTCACTCTGTTCTGAGTATTAATGTTAATGTTTCATTAAAGCCTTTAGTTGAGTAACTGGCACATAATATCCATTATTATTCTTACATGTGAATTCTCTTTCTGGTTTCACTGTGGAACCAAAGCTTCTGAAATAGCTTCTGCTCCACTCATTCTGATGAAGATACAACATTCTATTAGAATTTTGACATATTTTGTGATTTTGTTTTTCCATGCTATTAATCAAGAAGTTAAAATATTATAAATGTTGGTAGTTATGAGGTTATAATTATAAAGTTTATATAGTCCTAAAAATCTATACTAAGACATACCTATATTCTTCTTCGGTAAACAAATAAAGCAGAAGAGCATGGTTTTTTACTGGCTTTTCTCTCAGGTGTTCTGGAAGGTAGTCTTTCCTAACTCTTATTTGTATTTGTTTACTTCACTATGATTCTCTCTCCTGCCAACTTCTGCACTTGATAAACAGACACGCAAGTACTCACGCAGTGAAGAGATGCTCATGAGCACACTGAATGGAATGTGAGCAGATAAAAGAAGCAGGTTCATAGCAAGGGTATGCAGCTGAGAACTTAAGTAAACTTGTGTTCCAGTCAAGCTTGTTAAAAGCAAGCAACAGAAACTTACACAAATTAGCTCTGATGAAAAGTGGCAAGGGAAACTTCTTATAGTTTCAAAAAGTAAGGAAGAGTTAAAACAAGCAAACAGACAAACAAAAAATCCACAAATGTCAAAGGAACACAAGAAAGCTCCCCACTGGCCAGAGGTGAAAAACAATTGATCAATAAATAACATAGCATTGATTATAAATTAAAATATAAAATAAATATGCATAACATTCTATATATCCATTATATGGCTATAGATAAATGATTGAATGCATAAATATTTGGGAGAGGAGAGACAAGTCTACTCTGCAGAAGAATTCCAATAATATATGTAGATATTCTGTTTCCAAGGAGAAAGAGCATTAACTCCCCATTTCTTAGCTATGGGCAGCACATAATGAGTTCCTTCTAAACAGTACAATATGAAAAGAGTAGCTAATAGGCTAAATTTATAGTGGAGGAACCTGACAAACCCAGGTGATCAAGTTCAACATCACCAATGATGGGCCAGCTTGATAGCATGTACCTTTGATGTGATGTGCTGAGAATGGCACTTTATCTCTGTGATCTTCCCCTCAAACGCACATGACTCTGGTGTAATCATTAGAAAACAACCCACAGACAATTCCTAATTAGGATGCATTCTACAAGGCACCTGGCCAGCACTCCTTGACACTGTTCGAGTCATCCAAAACAAGAATGATGAGAAACTGCGACAGCCGAGAGGAGCCTAAGGAGACATGACGATTTAAGTAACATGATGTCCTAAATAGGATCCTGGAACAGAAAAAAAGACATGAAAACTAAAGAAATCTGAGTAAAGTATGTACTTTACTTAATAATATGCATCAATATTGGTTCGTTAATTAGAACGGATATATTACACTAATGTAAGACGTTAATAACAGGGAAAATTGAGTGCAGGATTTATAGGAGCTGTGTGCTCTCTTCATGTTTTGCATACATGTAGAACTATTCCAAAAAATAAGTTTATTAAAATAAAAAAGTTGAGGGAGTGCAGTCTGGCTGGTTACTGAAAGTGAAAGGGAATCTCCCAGAATCTGCAGCAGGACTCAGGGTCATAACCGTGAAAATCAGAGTGGGGATGAGAGAGGAAGAAGGAACAAGGTCTCCCTGTCTGTCTTCCAGAAGCTACAAGATCACTTATCTGTGTCCTCTACCGTATTGGCTTCTCTTTTGTGACATGTGTCATCCAACGAGGAACTAACTGTGCATGGTCCACCATGGCGACCGTCCCTGCCATTTCAATCATTGCATCAGCTTCAGTAAGTGCTGCAGCTGCCTGAACTCAGATTCCTTTATTTAGATTAGATATAGAATGTGATTAGCTTCCAGCCAGCCTGTAGCTTTTCTGTCCTGGAAACAGGTAAGCAACATTAATCCAAAGGGTCAGGTTGGCAGAAGGAAGTGAAGGACCACGTGGTAGCTCTTTCTACACGTGGTAGCTCTTTCTAGAACCGTCAAGACAAAATTTTTAAAAGACAACTGGTGGGAACAAGGGAGGATAATGGAATAGGTTTAGCACATATGAAACAAACAAAATGTGAATATATATTTATGCTGTAAAGAAATTATAAAGCATATAAATTTTATATATAATAAATATAAATTATAAAGCCTAACGTAAATGTAAAGCAATGGCATAAACTATTCTGTTATAGATTGTCACAATAGAGTGACACAATACCAAACACAAAATCTTGGTGTCATCAGATAGAAAACATGAATTTGACTCAGGGTTCAGCAGATGTGGGCTGGGGTGGGCAGGTCTGGTCATGCAGGTGTGGTTCTTGGTGCAGTATTGCCATAATCATGATGCCCGGGGGTGCTGGCTGTCAGCTGGGACAGTAAGGACATCTAGGCCACATGTCTCATTCTCCATCAGGCTAGCTGAGACATGTTCTCACAGCAAAGTCAGAGGAAGAAAAGAGGAGATGGTGATGGCCTGTACCTTTATAAGCCTCTACATGCATCACAAGTGGGAATGTACAGTGGACAACTCAAATCACCTGGCCCCACTGGGAACCAAGAATACTAAGGACGGCTAAGTAATGTTGCAGAGGCTGCAGCTATGGGGTGGTGACAGGGGGTGAAGAATTGGGATTATTAATACAATCAGTGTACCACATAAATGAAATATTAAGGTAATTGGATGGTGGGATTCATTTGTGAAGCCCACCCAGGGGAAGGAATTTTGAATAAATGTTTAAGCCAAATTTTAGGAGAGCACATATAGATATAGTCATCATACAGTCTGATTTAAAGGTATTTCTACTTTTGCTATTATGGATAAAGGGATCAAAAGAAGACAGGATGTAGCATCTTCTATGTCCTGGAGTGAAATTATGATTCAGTTATTAACTCTGCTTCTCAGTAGCCCACAAGAAGTAATACCACATCCTTCCGTTTGGCCTTATCTGTTGTGACATGGCTCCAGGGAGCTGATGCTTACGAAATTCATTTCATGTCTCATTCGCAGAATGCCTGAGCTTTTTTTTTTTTTTTTTAAGATTTTATTTCTCTAGTGAGAAGGGAAAGGAGGGAGAGAGGGAAAGAAACATCAATGTGTGGTTGCCTCTTGTGCACCCCCTTACTGGGGACCTGGCCTGCAACCCAGGCATGTGCCTTGACTGGGAATGGAACCAGTGACCCTTTGGTTCAAAGGCTGGCACTCAAGCCACTGAGCCACACCAGCCAGGGCGGAATGCCTGAGTTTTGAAAGTACCTCTATGATGTTTCAGGTTCCAGTTACCTGGTGTGTGATCTCACAAAGTCATGGTCTTCAAAAGAAAGAACATTAACTTCTCAGAAGCTTGAGGTTCTTTGTTATGAAAACCCAGGAGGACACACAGGAGCACATGGGTCATGTTTGATAAAATGTCATGTATTTTATGGGCAACAGAACTGCACGTTATGCAAACTCGGAGCTGAATAGATGGCACCAGGTTCAGATAAAATATATCAAAACCACCCTATGTATAATATATTAGCAAAGAGATCACAGTCTTCCCATATCTCAGGTTTCTTAAAACACTTTGTATAAATAAAGAAGATGACATTTGTGGCCAAGGCAGCAACTAGATAAATAAATGTGCAACTAAGAACAAATAACATTTTTAGACTCTAACAAGAAAAATGTAAAATAAAATTATATCTTTCTTCCATTAAATGAGAAGAGGTAAGAATACACAAAAGAGATGGTCAAATATTTAATATCCTTTTGTTACTTCTGCAGTATATTTCCAATGTTGTAATTTATCAGGTCTATTCCTTTCCATGCTTGCCACAAGCCACCTGAAATAAACTTGTTTTTTGTTGTTGTTGTTGTTGTTTCTTGTCCAAAATTAATTGAGCATAGGGCAGTGTTGCAAATGCTTGGCATTTTCCTCATGCCCATGGCAGACATCACAGGTCTATTTGGGGGCTCTTCCTACCAGCAGCTAGACCAGGTTTCAAAATCCACCTCAATTTATTCCCTTGGTTAACTCCATTGTGAGATTAGAATTAGCAACAAGAGGAAACCACCTCTGAGCCATTCATACTTCCCCCTTCCCTACATTTAACCAACTCCTACTCCTCCCTCAAATGTCAGTTCACTCCCTTCTCCAGGAAGCCTTCCCAGGCAGATCATTCTAATTTAGGTACATCTCCTGTGTTCTCATAACACCCCGGCGTACCTTGACAGAAGAGCTATTTGCACTATATCATCTTCTACATTCAGTTCTCTATTCCACTCACCAGTCTCTGAGAGAGACGTAACTAAGAAGAGAGAACAACGCAATTGTGATTTGTCTGTGAGTGGCAACCGAATCTCACAGCGCAGTGCTCAGAACGTGGTGCCTACACTTGCGGTGAATGTGCCCACACCTGCGGAGTGAGGGAATAACTAGAAAGTGAATGAACTTGGAAAGGAAAGCCCTACATTTGTATCTTTCTTCTAATCTATGCTCCTCGCCCAGAAAATGACCAAATGTTGGTGACATTTTTCAGAGCTTCTTTGCAACAAAAATAGTCCAGCTGGAAAATATTGGTCTTCTATGTAGCACGTCTCCGAAATTCCTGGGCTAAGGTGAGGGGGTGGAGAGGCGCTGTGGTGCTGACGGAAGAGCTTTTATTTGGGGCTCCATTCAGAGCACTGAGGATAGAAGTTTATTTATTCGGGCAGCCGAGTGGCACAGCCAGAGCAGTGGGGCTGAGGATCATCCGGAGACCACAGCTTACCTGTGTCAGGTTACTTACAATTTCTGAGCCTCTCTTCCTGCCCTAGGGAAGAGTGCTCTGAGGGGCTGTTGTGACAAGCCAGCAAGATCACCGCATTTCTCTTAACCTGGAGGACATGCTGCTGATATTAGCAGGACCCTAGCAGCTGCTGACGGCCACAGAATGAAATTGGAGTATCTTCCAGCATCACTTTATTCAAGGAGATGGGGATGTATTGATTCTGTATTAAAATAAATATGTATATTACATATATAAAATGTAAAATGTTTATGAATATTTGTGATAAATCACAGGACTTCAAAGAAATTTAATGCTAGGATCAGGGAGCAACAGACTATACCCAAGGATTCATATTCACTTTCCTCTGTTGCTAAATTTAAAAAGTTAAAATAATCAAAGATTATGGTAAATGATTTCAAACATCATGTAATTGTGTAAGATGGCCAGAGTTTTAAATTTTAAAATGATTTATTTACAGTTTTTTCTTAGAAATGAGTCCTATATCTTGAGTTAGTGATTGTAGATCCAAACCCAGTAGAGGTTAAGCTGTCTTATTTTATAGCTCACGTGTGGAATTCTTAAAGCATATTTACATAATTATTTCCCTGAGCATCTAACTAATTTATATTTTGCCATTCACGAATGCCAACTACATCACTTTTTGGCAGACCCCTACATGTAAACGATAGGAATGGGAAGGAATTTGAGACTTTCTGCTCTGACTCACACATACAATTGGGGTGGCAACTCAGACTGCAGAACAAATAAATCGCAACTCATCAGGTGTGGAAGAATTTCCAAACACCGTGTGCGCAAGACGCTATTCTGGGTTTGCTTTTAGGACTTGAGAAGAAATTCCAGGTGAGTGCTCTGCGAGCACAAGAAATGGCCACCACTGTTGAATTCCATGTAACAGGCAGGCTGCTGTCAATGTGATCGCACTGACACTGCGGCTGAAAGACATACCAATATGTTCTCCCTGACTCACACACGTGCCTGAATGACCACACAAACACACACGCAAGACTATTCAGATGATGGTGAAAATAAGAAGCTATGAACTTAAAATCCATCAATGCAAAGTATAGACAATACATGGAAGTATAGGACTACCACAAATGTAAAAGAGAAGCCAAGGATAGAAGATACATTATGAAGAGAGAAAAACAGAATTTTTCAAGTAGAACTAAAATTTGACTACGAAAAATACCTGATGAGAGTTGTTGTTATAAGCTGATTAAAAAGTATCTTTGCACTTTTCCACATTCTATTTGCACCTGCTTCTTTTAATTTCTGTTTTATATTCTTTGTGAGTGAAGTTCTTGGTTGTTTGGAGAGTGTTTGCGTTTTGTGCTTCAGGGCTGTTTACCATTAAAAGAAAGATACAGACAGAATGGGAAGACCTTAGAGTATCAGAGCCTGGAACAGTTTTAAATATCATTCCTGTGGTTCCCTTTGAGTTCTGAAACCAAAAAATAGATCCCAGAATGAAAATTTTCATATTTATGAATTGGTCCCAGAGAGCTAATCATTCTTTGTCATCTACAAAATGTCCTATCTTCTGATTTACCTGGAGGCGCTGATGAGGCTACAGATTGTTAGAGGAAAGCCTTTCCTTTCTCTTCAAGACCCAAAGGACAAAAGAGGCTGTTTTTTTCCCCTAACAATTTACTTTACAGGTTCATCTTGATTTAGTGATAAAGGAGAGTACTCATGCTTGGTAAGTACTTTGGGCCTGATGATAAATGCTGAGGTTGGGTATTATATCCATTCAAGTGTGCAAAACCCTAGAGATTTGATTGCTAGCTGTGGACTGCATTATCTGAACAAGGCTTCTTGCCCAACTTCAGTGGTCCGTCTGCTGAAATGGTTTGTTCAAACTGTCCACGAAGTACCTGCAGTTCCAATGCCGGAGACCATTTGGTTGTTGAGACATTCTTAACCCCATTGTGACTTCTAGATTAAAAAATCTAATTCTAGAGCCTAAAGGTGCTGAAATTATATCCTGCACTCTGGTCATTTTTAGCTCTGAGGTCAGATTGCCACTAACATTCAGGAGGAGAGAGTGACCACTTCACCTGAATCACATTTCTAAAGAAGTCTCCTTTGGACTGTTGAGAGTATGACAACTGCATAAGCAGTGAAACTATTTAAGGAATTAATATTGGCTAGTATAGTAAAAAGCAGTCTAATTCAGGAGGCAAACAATGATAAAAATAATCTGCATGTATCTTAATTTGTCAATGCATGAAACCTTTTCAAAGAGATGCACACTGAAAACTGAGTCCAACATGTGGTCAGATTCATACTGAAATCGTTCAGGGATTAAATTCAAAATTAGAAACATCACACTCAATCAAGATCCAGAGTGGCCTAGTTCTATATTCCATATACCCCTTAATAGATGTGTGTGTGTTTTTAAGGTTTTCAAATTGATCTGCTTTAAATAACACTGAAAAGATGCATTCAGAATAATCAGGAGCTATAGGTGTAATTCAAATTTAAGTGCCATTGAAAAGACAATACTAATGAACTCAGGGCTGTTTCTCTAGTATTGTCATAGCAATATTCATTTCCTCCCACATATGCATGGATCTATTCAAGTCCTTGTAAGAAGACACAAATTTAAGGGTTTCTGCAGGTAAGCAAGTGTTACCATAATATTTTCATTTCTACTGACTCATGATAGGGATTGGTGGGACTTAAAAGAGAAATATCAGGAAAACAACTTGTATGGTTGGGGAAGAGGAGCAGGAGAGGCCCCTAAAACAGGAGACCTTCCTTTTTCTTTCTCTTGGAAACAGGAGGAGAATTTGCAAGCCTGTGAGAGGAGATGCTGGGACCTCTGTCCTGCAGGCTGTGTCCCAGAGTGCTTGTTCTCTCTACAAGGCACTCCCATCACTTCTCTCTGCTGATCTCCTCTTCGTATGCAAATAAATCCACTCATTTCTATTTTTCCCACCTGTTGGCTCTTGCTACCCTTTCTCATTCTTCCCCAAATGCTCTTTTCTGTTTTTTCTCCATTGTTAAAGAAAAAAATATTTATGGTAATGCAGAGACTTTATTTAGGGGACTACTGCAGTAGGGGGATTTGCAGTAGGTATGAGGGATTGGCTTCGACTATGAACACCAGGACAAGCAGAGATTTAGAGCCAAGGAATGAGGTTGGGGTAGGGAGTGGTCAATGGATGGGACATTATTAAGAGTAAATGTCAGGCTAAGGGGGTTCTTAATAGACTAACTCAATAGGATTCTCACTGAGGGCAGGCCAGAGGAGAAAATACCAAGGGAGAGGATATGGAAATTTAATCCAATATTAAGAGTTTCCAATATTATTAAACTGACTCGGCTGGATAACTTGCTAAAACAGGACTGAATAAGCCAAAGACAGAGCAAAAGACTGGGGCCTTGAGGGTTTAGAGGAGCTTTATGAGTTCAGTTCAAGGAGAGTGTCACGAGCATCCTCAGCACAACCCTTATAGGCTGTGCCTCTCCAGAAGGGTTGCATCATAGTCTTTCCTATACGTCAGGGCACACCCCCGGCTCGGGGGAAGTGGGTTGCCAGGCTGAGTTTATACCCAGGAGCAGCAAGGAAGGAGGCGAGAGCTACAAGACCTGTTCCTCAAACTTAGCTTTTATTAAATTCAGGCTCACATGAGATAAAATAACAACATTACATTAATATCCTATCCTCTATAGTATCACACACAGTTGACGCAAAACAATCAATGGGGAATCAATGAACCTGAATCCCAGAGTCTCAGTCCCAGGTCAGGGAGACAGCATCAGTGAGTGGGTATCTCGGTGGGATTGGAGAGGTGTCTCAGGCTGGAAGTCCTAGAGCTCAGTTGGCCAGAGCTTTCTGTGGTAAGTGGCCCAGAGTAGTGTGGAACAGCCTCTCATTGTGGGAAATTTGCTGTCTCAGTGGTGGCTCTGAAGTCCACCACGATCATACCCAAATTCTTGGCACCCGATTGAGCTGCGGCTCAGGGCCAAGAGCCCCCAGAGCTCTATCAGTAGGTGTGCCCTCTCTGCCGACATGTCTGTGTGCTGGTATCTTGGGTATGCTGCCCTGGCAGACATTTGGCAGGGTGCCTGGTGTGACTTAAGAAGTAGTTTCCTTCTTGAACCAAAGTGTCATGACTGACTGGCAACCACCTTGGTTGACATGAGTGATGTCATTTTGTTTTATACATTTTACGCTATCTTGACAAGACCAGCACCATTTTATTGGCCCTGCTCTCCACAGAGAACGTCTTTATCACTAGCCAAAATAAAGCAAATGTTCTCTGAAGCTCTGCTTTCCAGTCCTCATAAAAGGTACTCTCCAACAGGTTCTTCTTCATCCTCAATGTCAGAATAAAACTGCACAGTTATAGTCTACAGACTGCTGAAGGTCCTGGATAACACTGCTATTCCCAACATAAGAGGCAGTTCTTGTTTTCTTATTTCTGCCACATTATTTCAGCAGAAACTTGGAGTCATTTTTATTCTTTATTGTCTCCCACCTCCAACTGATTAGCCATTTCTTTGCATTCTACCTCCACAACATGTTCCCAAAGCTATGCCCATTTCCCTCAGTTCTTATCTTACATCACCTCACCATTCCTCTTTCCTGCATTCTGTCAACAGTCTCTCAACTGCTCTCCCCACTTCTCTCGTTACCTTCATTCCCTCAAAACTTTTCTATACACAGGTGGGAAAATAGCATTTTGAAAATAAAAATTGAATCAGATCATTAGAAAAAAACTTTTATTGAACTTTCCATTTTATTTAGCATGTCTCCAGCTCCTTGCTTTGGTCTATAAATCTGTTAATGACTTGACCCCATATTTCTCTTTTTCTCTCTCTCTCCCTTTTTTAAATATTCTATTTATTTATTTTTAGAGAGAGGGGAAGGGAAAGAGAAGGAGAGAAAGGTCAATATGTGGTTGCCTCTCTTGTACCCCCTAATGGGGACCTGGCCTGCAACCCAGGCATGTACCCTGACTGGGAATTGAACCAGCAACCCCTTGGTTCAATCCAATGAGCTGCACCAGCCAGGGCCCATCTTTTTCTTTAATTCATCTTATTCCAATTTCCCTCTAGTTCATTTAGGTACAGCCCTCCACATGTCTCCCTTCTTTTTTCTTTGAGTTTCAGGGTGAATGTCCCTTCTTTATAAAACATCCCCAGAGGGACTCTGTTCTTCTCCCTCTCAACCCCTTGTTGGTCCTTCACAGCACTTAATAAATTTGAACATTGTTTTTGTCTGTCATTTACCTTGTTTTTGGCTGCCTCCTCCAGAAACAATTAGCTCCATAAAGACCAGCACCTGTTTGTCGTATTCATCACTGTACTCCTACTATCTCAAACATTGTCTGATGCATGGCAGATACTCAATGACTATATTTTGAATAAATGAATGTCTCCAAGGTACTTCCCAAAAGTTCCTTAGGCAGGAATTTCTAGTAAGAGTACAGTAGTCTTATTTAAAAATGCTATTGTCTTTGGTTTGATAGTGATTTAAATTATTTCTCACAAACATATTCTCCACTCAATTTCTCCAACCATATTCAAATTAATTTTATTGATGAGTATTGACCATTAATAAGGTATAGATTGCATCACTAAATTAAGAAGAGGTGTGTGTCCAAAGAAATCAACTTTTACAAACTATTTAAGCCTGTTCTCCAAGCTGTGGCACAATCTTATCAACAAATAGAAAGATAATTTGAGTAAATAAAATGGAAGTCCTATGTTTATTGTTATAACCAGAGTTACTCCAGGGTCACCTTGGTGCTAATAGTGACCCAAGAGTGAAGTAGACATGTCCTTCCACAACCTCAGATATCATTAGGAGAGAGCCTGCCCTGAGGTCACGTATGGTCCAGCACAGTTCTTGCCAAAGGCAATGATCAGTGGTGGGGTATGGCCAACACAGGGCTCAACATGCTTTGGAAGGCCAAGTCAGCTGGCTGAGGCAACTTGGCCTCAGAAGAATTGGCAGGTGCCTGAGACACACAGAGTGCATTGGATTACCTTCCCTTGCCCAAAATAAATTAAATGCTGATCAGCATTTCTCTTGGGATAATCCTGAAATTGGACCTGTGATCATATCATCAAATATCCACTCAAGAGAATCCAAATTATGCAACCTGCTCTACTCTGGAAGGCTCAGTCACGTACACATTCATGGCAGACTTTTTGGATGAGCTTCAGTAGCTGCTTGTCCTAAAGAGATGAACACAGAATTCATAGGCAGCTTTTTGTGTCCACTCTTTTGAAGGTCACACAAGAATTTCTGTTAATGAAGAAATTCATGTAATTTGGTTGATAGGGGTGCTGGTATCAATGTGGATAAATTGTGATCATACTGTAAGGTTTTGTTTTCATTTTCAGTCAGTCACCTTTTCAGAATAAAAGGCTTTTATTTGAATTAATTGTAACAAAAGTACGGTGAAACACTTTATATGACAATAAGGTTAGTGAATACAGTTCATATTTCCAAACACTTGAAACAGAATTAATATATTACTTTCTGAAAAAATCTTTCTAGTAAATGATAATATGCTAATTTTTCTTATTTGCTGTCTTTTCATGTTAATACATCCCAATTATTATAATTGCTTCTTATATTCAATTTTAAGGACTTTATTTTCCTTTTAAAAATAAAATGCCACAGATTGAACATGATGATGTGGATTTATTCATATCAATGTAAACTGAGACTGTACTGCAAAATAATAAAGAGAAAATTAGATATAAAATCAGAGCTATATTCCATTTAAAAGAAATCTCAAGTCCTTTGCCAGGTTTTTGTGTTACTGGAAGGTCCTAACATTCACTTGAATGTTGTTTGGTTTGGGGGAATGCTGGGAGCAAGTTTGAAAGTAGAAACAAAGGAAAGATGAAATTGTTCTTCCAAATAGACTGAGAAGAATTTGGAGGGGAGAAATCTAGGGAAATTAAAGAAGAGAGATGAGAGAAAAGAAGATAAGAGAAATAGAACATAAATGATAAGGAATTAGAAAAAAATCTCAAGTGGTAGGGTAGTTAAAATACTATTTAACAAGAACTTGAATATGCAATTTCAAAGTTTCTTCGATTTTTGCAAGGTAAACTTCTTCCATCTTCTAAATCTTTAACTAAGTGTGATATATTTCTCTGTCTCTCTCTCTCTCTCTGAAAAGCATAGAAAGGTCCAACTTCATCCACATTCCATGTATCATAACATGAGGAAGGGCACCATGCTTAGGACAGAAAATAATCCATTATCTGGGTTAGTTAAGTGGAAGTAAATCCCAGAGCCAAAGGTGACAATTAGAACATAATCCCTCTATGATTTTACAATAATTTCTAAATCATGTCCAACTTGGAGAAAATTTAAAGACAAGGAAATACCTTCTATACTACAGTTAAACTGTGGAAAGCTGCTGGCAAGCAGGGAGAAAGCCACCACTAGAGCGTCTCAGTAGCCAAGGCTGGCCATGCTTGGAGGAAACATAGTGTAATGTTGACATTCCCCAGACACATAGTCAAAAAGGGATCATCGCAGGAAGGGAGATTAATGCATGTCTACAAGTAGCATAAAAGTCCAGGTATAAGCAAGAAGCCAATTTAATAGAGACTCATTTGGAGTGTGGGCCAGAAGGATGTAGTAACAGAATAATGAAAGCAGAGGATCCAAACAGGATTCAATGGAGACCAAGGCCTGAGAAACATCTGACTACAGGCTTCCGGGTCTTCATGAGTTCTCTTGTGTCAAGTAACTGATATTTAATCTGACCAATGCAGGTACATTATTTAAGTGTGTTTTATTCAATAAAGTAAATTATAGAGTAAACCCATAGTGTGAGTTCATTCATGTTGAATAATTCTGTCTCCTTTTTTAAAGTCTTGATTCTCTGAATTTCTTCAAAACATGGTGAAAACCTATCTGGATTGGGAAACCCCCATCTGGCAACTCTGCCTGATTCTGTAACCCAGAGGAGGCAACCCAGGTTAATCAGATCCTGTACGAAGCACTGCATCAATCAGTTTCATTCCTGTAGTAGTTTAACATGCGATGCCAAATTGGTGCAGACAGCGGAAGAAAAAGAAGACCTGGAAGGTGCATCAGTATGATTCTTATCCAACAGTATCTCTGCCTCAAACAACAAAGAAGATTATATGGTGGCATTTGCAAATACAAAGGGAATCGTAGATATTGATGCCTTATCTAAAACCCTTTCAACTGGAGTTTCATTATAAAAATATTCATAAAAACAGAATTAGGATGCTTCTTTTGAAGCATTATTTCATGAAAAAAATTGGTTGAGCAGTAAGATATTAAAAAAGATGAGATTCAATAATTGCCCTACATTTTTTTTAAAAAAGCACTCTCTCCAGGTAATGAAACAATAATAACTACAAAAACCAAAGAACTCATGACACAAAGGGACCAATTTGGTGTTTCATCATAATTCAGATCTATGCCCTTGTTATGGTTCTAAGTGATGTTCTTCTCTTTTATCACTATGGAAATTGAAATCAAATTATTTTCAATTTATTTTTAAAAGGTGAATGAGCCCTTCTAGCACATAATAGAGGTGTCCATATCACATAATGAAACCAACCACTGTGCTGATAGAAATCTACTTGCTGATGAATGGTATTTTAAGAAATCTTTCTTTATTCCCTAAACACTAAGTACATTGCTTTGCTTTGTAAGAAAACTTAACAACCCCATAAGAAGTTATGAATGGGAGAATGCTAGTTCAAGCCTCATATTTGAGGGTAAAGCAGACAGATGAAAGATTTTTTTTTGAATTTTTATTTTATTTTCATTGGAAAGAAAAGAAAAAAGGATATACTGGCCTCAAATGTAACTGAATAGAGTAGATGAATTATTAAATGTTACATACTCTGTGGTCAAAAGGAAGTTTGTGTAAAGGAAAATCAAGATGCCATTGGTTGATGAAAACCTGAGATTTTCTGAATGAAGAAAACTTTAAGATTTAGACTCAGTCCTAATAGGTGGCTATTAAATGGGACAATTAGCTGGTGCTCTTTCGGAAGGGCAATGGAGCAGGCTCTCCATCGACTCTATTACCTTGTCTCCTTCCAGTCACAAGCCTGAAATTGTGTGTGTGTGTGTGTGTGGGGGGGGGGTTCTACCTTATTTAGTCTATCATTTTCAGAGACTGATCGAAAGGGACTTGCTCAATGATCCTTTATTATATGTAATAGATTACAGGTTAATACCCCTAAAACTGATTCCTCTTTTGAATGTCTACCTCATTCATTATCCACAGGATATTCTATTTCCCTGGGTTAGAGACATGGCCAGGCCTGTTGTTCTGAAATTTCAAATAGGGCTGATAATACTGAAAAACTTCCATTGCAGAAGTTCCCATCTGTGGTAAGGCAGGACATGATGAATCCAGAACAGATGTAAAGTCCAGGTGAGGTGGGATGATGTAGATCCACTGAACCACCCTCCTTCTTCACCTTAAAATTATTTTAAGTAGGTCTGAGCTCTTTTGTGCTGGTAGACTCTTCATTCATGCAAGATTCTGAAACCATGAAAATCCCAGCCTCCCTCCCTGAGAGGTAAAGGAGGCTCTGGAGAAAAGGTCCTCTTATATCTGTAATTTCATGCATATTATTTGCACTGCTTATTTGCTTATTCAAAGGCAGAACAAAATGAAAAGGTAATTCAAGCCAAGTCCAAGTTGTCGTTTCAACCAGATTTTAAGTAGAAATAAGCCTATAAGGCCTGCCTTGGCTCACCTACCTTCTGCCTCTTTTCCTCCTATTGTGATCTGTAGCTGACTATCCACCTCAGGTCTGGTATCTGAGCAAGAAGAGTTTGCAGTCTAAGATGGCCATAGGAGCAGACAGCCTTTCTCTGTGGTTGGCTTCCTTTCATCCTGGCAACTTCATGGAAGTCAGACTCTTCCTTGGTGGCCCCCAAATTTTGGTGTTCTGATAAACAGGGCAGAAGACATATCACCTTTTATGGCTTATCTTTGGAAGTTATTGAGACCAGTCAATCCCACTGCATATTATTGATTATAAGTAAGTCACAATTCTGCCCAGATTCAAGAGGAAGGTGATGAGGTTCCACCTGTTGACAGATCAGTACAAGGTCTAGAAGGGCTTATGAAACAGGATATATGTTTGTGGCTATTTTTGAAAAATACAACCTCTCATGGTATGTACATCACACATAAATCCCCTGATTATGGCTCAAAAGCCTCAGAAGGGAACAGAATAGAGATTCGCAAACTTTAACTTGCATTTGGAAAGCCTTGCATGAAGGGTTTGCTAAAACATAAATGGTTGCTGGGCCCTACCTCCAGAGTTCCTGATTTAGTAAATAGGTCTTGAGATTCTGGAGTGAGGCCTAAAACTTGCATTTCTAACAATTGTCAGGTAATGTTGATACTGCTGATTCAGAAACCTGGCTTGGAGAACCATTGGAATAGAGCAAGAGGAAAAAGGCTAAGATAAAGGTTTAAAGAGACCCAAGTAAAACAGGATGAACCAGTGAAGTTTACTGACAATAAGCACAGAGTGAGGATGGAGTCACAGAAGCCAAAAGAAGAAAATGTTCCAAGAGAGGTCAAGGAGGCAAGACTTCTTTGCTGGTTAATTCCGTTACCCAAACCTCATTATGTTTCTTTCATCCTATTTTTCTGAAAGTTTGTAATTTAATTCACATCAGAAGATAGGATTTGCTTTTACTTTGTTTTGACCTGAATTCTATATGTAGACCCTTCTCGTGGCAGATACATTTCAAAGTCAAATTTTCTTGAATCAGACATATAAATCAAATAATATGTCATAGGCAGAGGAATTGAAAGCCTCTAATTTTCCACTTTAACAAAGGGTGGCAATAATCCATTATTTCATAGGATCAATAATAATATGTATTTTACATGACATGACATGATCTTATATGAATTTGAGCACAACTAATTCTCTGGGAATCTACATGCAAAATAAAATAGTGAAGTCAAGCCAATATTCTGACTAAAAGATAATCAAGGAATTTTCTGATTTTCTTACCCTATAGCTACCCATCTTCGCATACTACATTGTCAATCCTTGTTGAATATGAGACATAAATAGAGCCTCGTCTAGGCACAGGGAATCTCTCTAGACAAAACCCTTGGAACTATACCTTCTTCGAATGAATGGAGAGAAGACTGTTACAACTTTGTAGGAAGTGTTTAATTTGACATTTAAAGATTCCTATTGGTTTAAACATATGGAAAAGAAAATAAAAAGACAGTAATGGCAATAGTAAAAAAACCTGAAGTCAACAGATTTTCTTGTAACCGTCTACTTTCTCCAAAGCTAAGAACTTGCCCTGTGTGCATGGAATGGAAAAGGACAACCCGCAATCACTCAACATCCAGCAGCCACGCACTTTGCACTCTGACGTGGCTTCTGAGTTTTCTCTTGGTGTTTTTAGACTCTTCCTTGCTTTTCAATCTTTAACGTAAATCTCGATAAGAAAGTTCATAGCCATCCTTTCTTGCCTGCCTTTTTTCTTCTACCTACATTCCCAGAGATAGGTCAGTAAGAGACATATTACAGTGTCTAAAAATAAGGCTTAACCACCCGCCCACTATAATTCTATAATAATATTTTCTTTGTTAATAACCTCCCTGTTTAAATTCTTCTCTAAATTACTTCATACTTTATTTTAGAAAGATACCCCATCCCCACTCTTCACGAGTAAGAGCTACCTGCTGTGGGGCTAGAACTGCGATCAACAAAAGGCTGAAGATTGCTGGAAGGCTTTGTACTGACTGCATCACCATTAGCGTTCCATTAGGCTGACCGAATCAATGCCCTTCACTACTGGCAGGGGACGAATGACAGCTGAGGCCCCTAATTCTCAGCCTTTCCTCCTCCTGATCGGAGGCTTACAAATGGAAGGGCAAGATGGCAGTCATTGCCAGCCTGGGACTGGGAGTGGGAAGAGAGGGTGGGGAGGTGGAGACCAGCAATGGTGGGAAAGCAGGGCTAGACAAGTACTTAGAATTCAGTAAGGGCAGAATTGTACCTGCGTGTAGAAATTTGTAATCCATGGCTGAAAATGAGTGGTCTTTATGTGTTAATAAACACCAGGGAGATTAAAAGGAGAGTTAGCTACCAATGTGGTTGATAAAAAAATAAATAAAAGCAAAAGAATTTGCAAATACGAAAGACACTGAGAAATTTTTGATAGTACTATTTCCCAGTTAAGTTGATCTGTACTATTTCCACTTAGCCAATAAATTATTAATCTTCCCTTGTTAAAAAAAATAAAATGACATTACAGTTGTCATTTGTTCTTGTAAAGATCATACACAAGCCTGGACAATTTTAATTTCCCTGTGTCCCTCAGCTGCAGGGCAAGCACCTTTGTGCTAGCCACAGGCCCATGCTATGCAATTTCTCTCCATGCATGTGAGCTGTTACCCAAGTCTTACAAGAAGGCAAGAAAGTGGTAAAGAAAGCAGGTAAACTAGTAGCTCTAGCGTCTGAAAAGGAAGAAAGAGATCAAGGTCATCTCAAAGTTCCCAAGTTCAACCTAAAAGAGAGTTTTCAGACTCCCAGGCCATTCCATCCACTTTATAAAAGCAATACCGTAGACAAAGGTTCATTTCCATTTCAATAATAGTATGTACCAGGATTGTTTTGCATGAAGGTTAGCAGAACCATCCATCATTTCAGCAGAACTGCATATTTTCTTGTTCAGCATTGATAGATTTTTATTTTAACCTTAGAAGTTCCTCTCAAGGGACTCTATTAGGGCCACTGTCATTGTTTATTCTGCTCTGTTACTTCTCCTTTGTAAACTTTGATGTACACAGACAACACATTCTAGCTAGGGAAATTTAATTAGGTAAGTCTACAAATTAATTGTTGCAATTAGACTGCTTCTAACAGCCTGGTTATGAATTTATTTATGCAGTAATTATTATCAGATGTCGGGATAAAAGCTTGTGGAGCTAAAGGTGTTACCTTTCAGATGTATGCACAGCACTTAGCACTCCACATTAATTAGCTGCAAAAAAAAATTAAAAGTATGCATTTAAAAAAACCCAAGAAGAAAAGAAAATGTTGCCTTTGTGGTCTTACGTACAAACAAATTTTGAGAAGCAACTCATGAACAGAATCTAAATAAGATTGTTTTCTTTGCATATCAGCAAAATTCAGAATGTTGAAGATTACATAAATCACCATAAAACGATGCTAGGATATAACTACTTGAAAATACAATCATCCAGTCTGCCCTATAAATGATGTCTAGCTCTTTTGTTGTTTGCGGTAATGATGGCAAAGGCATATTTTGAAGGAAATGATGATTTTTTAGTAAATTTTATACTCAATCTTTAAGATCATTTACCATGACAAATTTTACAGAGATCTCCTAAGGAAATAACAAGGGCTCTTTGAGTTGTTTTCTCAAATCTTTTGTTCTGCAACCAGGCTCATTGTGGCTTTTAGTGGGAAGACAGATCTGATACCCCATCTGGTGAAGACAGAAGTTTATGCACAGGAGTCTGAAAGTCCAACAGTAACGTGAGAATGGATCTTTGGTAGAAATGTAAATAGATGTAATCTTCCTGAAGGACAATTTTGAAATGGATTTCTAGCCACATTAGAATAATCAGTGTCTTTGACTCAGTGATTAAAAACTGGGATTCAAACTGAAATAAATACCAAATTTAAAAATAACAAAAATACTCATCCCAGCATCAATAATGAGAACCCCCAAATTGTAGCAAGTTATGTAGTCATTAACATTAACATTAGTATTAGTTATCATATATTTTAAAACATGAATAAGCAGTTCTTTATTTTGCTTTATTGCTACATTCATTTAACAAATATTTATTAGTCAGCTATGTATGCAAGGCATTTGTCTCTGCATTAGGGCCACAAACAGAAAAATTCCTACTTTCAGAGAGCCTATTTTCCTTTGAGAGGAGATGTATAATAAACAGGTTAAAAATAAATATCAATTCAGAACAATATCTAAGTGGCAGGGATTTAAGCAACGTGATGTACTGAGAGTGTTTGGTGTGGGAGTGTGGAGTGTTACTGTTTTGGAAAAAGTAGACAGAAAGGCCTTTCTTATATGGTGACATTTGATAAGAAACCCATATTAGTGATTAATAAATGTATTGCTGAAAAAATAGGACACACCAATATTTTATCATTTATTTATTTTTTAAAAATTTTTAACATTTTATTTATTTATCTTTTAGAGGGGAAGGGACTGGAAGAGAGAGAGGGGGAGAGAAATATCAATGTGTGGTTGCCTCTCATGCATCCCTTGCCGGGAACTGGCCTGCAACCCAGGCATGTGCCCTGACTGGGAATCGAACCACGATCGTTTGGTTCACAGACCTTCACTCAATCCACTGAGCTACACCAGCCAGGGTTATCATTTATTTTGTATAATACTGAGCTACTGTATTTTGTAAAATAATAATAATAAAAAATCAGTTCATTTCACAGAATAATGTAAAATCCAAAAAGCTAAATATTATATAATTCCAAAAATAAAGATGTGTAAATGTATTGCAACATTGACTAATTCACACATTTGCAAATAAACATTAGTTGTGGTCAGAAAAGCATTATCATTCTAATATAAATAATTAGCTGATAAAATAATAAGTGCAAAATTCTTGCTTAAAAACAAACTAACACTCCACAAAATAAAGAAATTTTTAGTAATCTTGAAAATTTCAAATGCAATATTATGTAGCACATTTATTTAAAAAAAACTCATTAATGCTATCATTACTGTGTACCAAAGTTTATTGTATGTAAATTTTTAAACTAAGTTTTTTTGGACTGTCCACTAATGAAGAAGACAGAAGGAATTTTGTGCTAACTCCAGATATTTTTTTCTGGCTCTTGTAATAATGCCATTTTTATTAGAAATCTTTGAAGAAAGCTTTTGGAAAACCTTTCTATGTGTTTATGTTGGTATACTAAAAGTATTGTAGTGTTTTTACTGACAGAAAACTGTTGTTTTTATTTCAAAAAAGTTGTACTTTGTCATTTCTTGAGTTTTATAATATTAGATAAAACTGCCTGAATAAATATCAATACTCTCAACATTTATATTCCACTTATTCGAAATATCCTTGAACTGAAGTGAGAATAATTATTGGGATAGAAGCTCTGAAACGCTACGATTGTTTGTCATCTGTCAGCGTGGACCACTCTAGATGTGTACCCTGGGCATTGTTATTTTTTCACAGAAACGAAATAATTGAACTTTGATATTGATTTCAAAACATCAATGATTTAAACTTCAGAACATTTTTATTGGTGCAATGAGAGTGTAACACAAACAAAAATACCAGAATTTCACTTCATAAAAATAGGAAGCATGCTGTAAACCCGGGGCACAGAAAATCAAGTGTGAAGCTCTGAGGTGGGAACCAGCAAGAACACAAGTGTGCCCCCCGTGTGGTTAAAAAGGAGAAGAAGGTTAGGGTCTTCCCCTGGAGCTGTGAGCAGGAGAGGAGATGAAAAAGATTCTCCATGTGCTTAAGTAAATAGTTTTGATTTTTTCCAAACTATTGTACTTTCACAGAATTTGTAATCTAACTGAAACCTGATAGTATGATGAAGAGTGAAATAAAGATACAAAATTATTATGCGGAATGATTATAACTACGACTTTTTATAGCAAAAGATAGGGCTTTTTCAAACTGGAGAAAATTAAGCTAAAATGCAAAGAGGTGTTCTATAGGTGGGAGATTATGCATGTTTATAATTGTCTGTACTTACATTAAAATCTTTTCTGATCCATACGTATTGTTTTAGAATGGAAAAAGCAAACTTAAAAAAATCCCTGAGAGTTTTACTCAAATCACATGGGAAACTTTTAAGCAGATAAACTACACATGGTGGAATTGTTCAAGTAATAGTTAACCATGAGAGAGCTAAGTGTGAAATGCGAAAAAATAAAATAAAATAGACAAACATGAAGCAAGAGGGAAAAACCCGAATAAAAAGCTTGCTGGGTGGTGCCCAGCTGCGCACTCCCATGTGGGCCCTACGGAGCCCTGTCTCCAGAAGTAATGGCTTCCCATGCAGCACCGTTCCTGTGGCCATTCTCTTTGGGAAATGCTACATCACACTGTAGCTCCCTTTTGGAAATGCCAAAGATATATTTGCATATACAAGTTGTTGAACAATCCAGGAGTAAAGAACACTGAGGAATTTTATTTAACCCAGTTTTTCTTGAGCTTAAAAAAAAAAAAAAAAAGACTTTGAGGACTGCTTTTGAAGTGCACAAATTTGGGGAACATTGCCCTGGAGAAAGCCTGTGTTCTCTTGAAACCTAGATTTTTACTTAGTGTGTGGTGGGGGGATGCTTGACTAAATGGAGAAGAAGAGGTTAGTTATTGATTAGCTTGAGCAGTAATGGAGACAAGTCTGTACTAAAACTATATGTTTATCCTCAGGCCCTTAAATGACTAAGAGGTATCTAAATTCAAGTTGATGAAAATACTTGAATTGGATTCCCCGTCTTAATACCGAGAATCCAATTAGAAGTACAGGAGAAGGGAGTGCATTTAATCAGGAAAATGGAAATTGGAAATGGAGGAGTAACTGAGTCAGTGTGTACTTCAGTCATTTCATATCAACAAATGCTTTTCCCTTCCTCTTAATTTCCCTGAAGTTATAACCCTCCCTTCCCCTTTCATTCAATTTTGGTTAAGCTTCACAGGCTGCAGAAATGTTTATGTTACCCTCCATAATGTCAACTAATTACCATCAACCCTTCATTGTCTGCTGGTCTTTGCCATCTGCTTTTTATGTCTCAAGCTGTACTCCATCCCACTCACCACCTCCACCCAGCTCCCACGCACATGCTTTCGCTTTAGAATGCACAGAGATACTCATCATTGGTTTCCTTGGTATGGGGCTGGCACGAACATTTGCTCACCCTTTGTCAGGTTTAGGTGTGTCAAAACTCCCGGTAAAAGATAAAATACACAGCAGAAATTGAGGTCAGAGTAAAAAAAAATTAAATACAGTATGGAACACTCAGTTCTGAACAGCACTTCGTAACAATTACAGGCTGAAGGAATTTGCCCTAAAACTCACTGGCCAAGAACTTACAAAATGGTCTGCTGCTGCTGCTCCAGTTCGTTGACTTAGATCATAAGATAGCACTCAGAGCACAGGGGATGCGTGTGTGCGTGCGTGTGTGTGTGCGCGCGCACGCGCGCATGAGAGTACTGAAATGGACTGCTTTGTGTGTATATAGTGGGAAATCTTCAGGGAGGAATCGATTTATACTGAATGAGCACTGTGCAAGGATGGCATACAAAAATGGTGTCTGCATACCCTTCAAAATGGCTTTTACGGTTTCCAAGGCTGGTTTTGTTCTTTCCGTACCCTCATAGAGAGATATGTACTGAAATTCAGCTCTTGATCAGAAAGAGAACACAATTCAGAGATGTAGTTTATTACATCATATCTGCCAGCCTAACTTGGACCCTTAATCCTGGGAATTAAAACGTGCTACTATCCAAAATACTACTAGAAGGTAACTAGCTCAGTCGGTATCACGTGGTCAGATGGTCCAGCTCCACCCGGTACTAAATGACATTGGGCCTGTCAATCATTGCTCAGGGTCTGAGTTTTCTCGTGTTTAAAATAAGGAAAATTATCATAACTGCCTCACCTCACAGAACTGTTACTAAGATCAAATGTATTTGTCAGTCTTTTCAATGGGTGCCTGGCAATAAAATGCACAAAAAAATTTGAAATAAGTAAAAGCAAGTAATTAAACGTTACTCAACATAGAAGTCCATACAGATATCAAACACCTCATTTTTACCAGTTTGTTCAGTTCTAATTTTTCAGAGCTATTCACAGGGTTTGTTTTATGTTTCTGTTTTGGCACAGGTTTATGAATACTTCATGAACAGTTCATGGACATAGAAATGCTTTGTCATGGAGCGTGCACATTTTTAAGGCTCTTGGAGCAAACCACACAGTTGCTCACTAGCATGTGAATATACATTTTTCAAACTAACATTGAAAATCTTTTTGTGTCATTTTTGCCAATTTTTATGTAAAAATCATATTTTGCTGTCAACTGACTTATTAGTAATACTTCAATATTTTTCTATTAGTCATTTTATGTCCCTTTTTTGGAAATGTTTCCATTGGTGTCCAAGAGTTATTTACAGCTGAAAATATAAATATATTGCCAAGTTATTTTTCCCAGTGTCTCTTTGCTTTTTTTTTCCAAAGATTTTATTTATTTTTAGAGAGAGGGGAAGGGAGGGAGAAAGAGAGGGAGAGAAACATCAATGTGTGGTTGTCTCTCACATGGCCCCCACTGGGGATCTGGCCAGCAACCCGGGCATGTGCCCTGACTGGGAATTGAACTAGCAACCCTTTGATTCACAGTGTGCACTCCACCCACTGAGCTACACCAGCCAGGGCTCTCTTTGCCTTCTTTATGGTGTTCTAATACCCAGAAATAGTCACGTGTGTGTATATGTGTGTGCACATGTGTGCCTATGTCTGTGTGAGCGTACACCTTATGTGTATTTGAGGTGCTCTATTTTATTATGGTCTCTCCTTTTTTGTGGGCTTATAATGATCTTCCCACCCAGAACCATGTAAATAATCATGCTATTTTCTCTTAGGAGATAGTTTCCAATTTTAGTTTTTATATTTAAATCCGTGTGGAACTCATGTTGATTACAATGTGAGTCAGGGATCAAACTTCGCTTTCTTCCAAACAGCCGTGGCTCTCCTTTAAAGCGCGAGTGTTCCTGAAGCTCCCGGAGTGGGCACTGCATCACTGTGTTACTTCTCTTATGAGTTCATGGCGGAACTAAGGAGGCTGAAAGAAGTGTAGGTAAGTCAAGTGGGCAGCAGGCAACCTGTCCCAGGTGATTTCCCACATGATCCTTTAAGCAAGTCGTCATGTATGGACTGAGGCTATCAGCATAATACCTCAGCAAGCAGCTGGCTTTTGGTTTTGGTGGTTTTATTTTGTCAAAGAGGAAATTTTATTTTTCAGATTTTTTTATAATACTGGAATCAATAAAAACTGTCATCACTTTCAAATCCAAATAGAAAATAACTAACTGGTATTCCATGATAGCATGTAAAAAAGGCTAAAAGTGCTGTTTAATATGTCACACAGCTGTACTTGTAAACAGATACTTGTCTTTTACAAGGGCCTTTTGTGAAGATGTGCTATCCACTATACATGAGCACACATTCACCTACACTCTTTGTGTATGTGTTTGTTTTGTGCCAAAATATTCAGACAATTGTTAAAGTTCAGTTAAATACCCCAGTGCCTTAACAATGTACAGTTCCAGTCATCTGGATAATTTAAAGTATCTTGGGTCTCAGTATAGGGTTTCATTCATGTTTTCTTGATACAGATGGTTAGGAGGAAAGTGGTGTGCATATGCTGGGCAAAGCCTGATGATTCAGAAAGTTCTCTCCACAGATCTGCTTAAAGCTAAGATAAAGAATATACCATATACTGGAGAGCATTATGCTAAATGAAACAAGCCAGGCAGTGAGGGACAAATACCATGTGATGTCACCTTTAACAGAAACATAATCAACAAAAGAAAAAAGCAAGCAAAATATAACCAGAGACATTGAAATAAAGAACAATCTAACAATAGCCAGAGGGGCAGGGGGAGGGGACAGTGGGGAGAAGGGTTTTCAGGAACTACTGTAAGGACACATGGACAAAACCAAGGGGGAGGGTGGAAGCAAGGGAGGGAGGTGGGATTGGGTGAAGTGGGTGGGGTGGGGGGGAATGCAGACAACTGTAACTGAATAACAATAAAGTAATTTAAAAAAGAATATATCATATATAAATTTAGATATCTGAAGTTACACTGTCTTACTCCATTTGGGCTGCTATAACAAAATTCCACAGAATGGGTGGCTTATAAGCAACAGATATTTATGTATCACAGTCTGCAGGCTGCACATCTGAGGCTGGGGCGGTCACATGAAGGCCTTCTTCTGGGTCCCAGACTTCTGGTTACACCCTCTTATGGCAGAAGGGGGCAAGGATCTCTCTGGATCCTCTTTTATGAGGCACTGCTCTCTTTCATAAGGGTTCCAACCTCGTGGTTTAAGCACCTACCAAAGGCCCCCACCCTCTAATACCATCACCTTCACAGGTTAGGGTTTCAACGTATGAATTTTGAGATGATACAAACATACAGATCCAAGCATATACTAAAATGTGCAATTGAAAAAAATGTTATCTAAGTTAACAGAATTTCAATTTTGTTTTCTAAATTTGTCTTTTAGAGAGGATAAAGGTAATCATTTTATCTAGTAACCTTTTCTTAAAAACCAGATTAAATTTATAATAACTTTATATTCAATAAAAATGTCTTGTGTTTTTGCTCATCATTATTTCAATAATATACCTAAGTATTTTATAGTTCATGTGTGATGGGGGACCCCCCAAAAAACGGAATTATCTTCTGGTGAGCAGGCCCCTGTAGTACAGGTTTCCCCCCGCTAGGTGAGTGTTCTAGGAACCCATCTGTAGCACTGCACCAGCTGGTGTTGCTGTGAGAGGCTGCGTTCACCTTCAGTGAATTTTTTTTGAACAGTTTCAATTCATTTGCCCATTTCTTGATGGATGATTTATGAGCACACCTGCCCACAGTGAGCTGAGTGTTCAGCTGTTTTTGACCAAAAACAGCATGACTCCCAAGCCACACCCTCCCTATTCATCTGACTTTGCCCTGAGTGACTTTGTTTTGTTTCCTCAGATGAAAAAAAAAGTCTTCAAAGGGGAACATTTTGCTGATGTGGAAGAGATGAAATAACAAACAGCAGAAGCACTAAAAGGCATCAAAATCGAAGAGTTCAAAAACTGTTTTGAGCAGTGGAAAACATCTTGATAGGTGCATTACATCAGGTGGAGAGTACTTTGAAGGTGACTGAGGTTTAAACATGAAAGAATAAATACACAATTTTTAATAAATAAATTCCACTTCTAGGGGCCCCCCTTGTACAATGATCATTTACTGTGTCTCAGGATGAGCTTCAGGCTCACATAGACAGATACTATAAAGTGTAACCCCCGAATTCCTTACTCCTTGAGCTACCATAGTTGATGGAGTTTCTTCACTTTACAGCATCTTCCCAGGAAGTGCTCCTTCTCATTAAAATTCAAAACTTTTATTTGATGAAAATACTAAATTAAATAGATACTGTCATTCTATCATACTAGTCTAATTGACTTGCAAACTCCTTAATGGAAAAGAAAAGAACCACTTGGAATTGGTGAATTGGTTTAATAAAAAGGGATCTCTAAAAAAAGTCAGGAAAATTGAAGGGCAGTTTTTGAAGTGTGCTGCGGAAGGCAGTTCCAGAAGAGCAGAAGTCCTGGGCACTGAGAAAAACCAATAAATAAAAGCTGAAGAGGTCCCCCCCCCCAACGTGATCCAGACCGGACTGCGCCAGCTCCACCCTCGTGCTAAATCTGCTGACGGCTCCCAGCCTCACTTTCTTACCCTTGGTGACTGTGGCTTTGAAGCATTTTAATTCGTATACCCTCTAACAATTTTTGAAAAATGGTGCATTTTTGACTCATTTTAAGTTGTCTTTGAAACTTTACCACATGATTTTAAATCAGTTTACTTTTTAATTGCTATTTGGAGGGAGAACATTAAATGTAGTACTTTAAAATATGGGAGGGAGCTGGGGAGGGCTGGGTCAGTGGGCTGGGATGGGAGTAGAAGACAGAAAGCTACAAGAACAACAATTAAAATAAAATAAAAAATAAAATAAAATACGATGAGAACTTATTCTAATGGAATAAATATTTCATATTTTGGTAAAAGTAGGTTTGACTACTGTATTGAATAACATAATTTTACAAAAACTGAGTTTTATCTATTTTATTAAATAATGTCCACAAATTTTGAGAAAAATATGTAACTATTTTATCTATAGAGTTTTATTTAATGTGGTTTTGAAAAATGTGGTAACCTCAGAAAACATTCCAGTTGTATTTTTAAAAATCAATATTATAGCCTATACTGCTTTGGTTTTCTGAATTCTGAACATTCCAAGGTAGGGCAAACATCTCTCTTAAGAGACATGAGCAAAAAGGAAGGACAGAAAGTTGTGTGGGCTTAAGATGAATAGAGATGTTTTTGAAACCAGGATTTCAAACCATGACCATTTGAGCGCTTACAAGGTTTCCATTGCGTAGTGTTACCCACCCTAATACAATTTGAAAGATTATCATTTTCACTTTTCAAAATGAATATAAGCTTGTTCCCAGGCAAGTCCACTTTGGAGGAAAATACATATGGAAGTTGATAATCTATAAATTAGTGCCCTTACTCACTATGCAAAAGTACCCAGTTTTTCTGACAGTCCCAGCATAAACGTGCCCCACTTTCAAGACTCCAAGGTAGGAGTGAATTTTGAAAAACACGTAAGCAAACAATGAACTCAGAGCAACATGGTAGACTATGGAGCAAAACTTAGGAGTCTTGCCAAAGGTCAATACCTAAGGACTGAAAGACAATGTGCTCCTCAAATAAGATAGAAGAGCCCAAATGTGTTGAGGACTGCACTTTAGAAATGCCATATTTTCATAAGAAGTGAGATGACATAATGGTGAGGCAATTGGATGGATTTTTTTGTTCCTCCTTGTCTAGCATCTATTCACTCTTCTGTTATTTTCTCCTGCATATCACCCCTCCACTCCCCATTCTGTGTAAGTTTTTTTAGAAGGCTAATACTTTACTATCATTGTCATTATTATTTTATTTTTATTGAATTTATGGGGGTGACATTGGTTAATAACAATAGATAGGTTTCAGATGTCCAATGTCTTAATATGTCATCACCTGTACATTGTATTGTGTGTTTGCCACCCCAAGTAAAGTCTCCTTCCATCACCATTTATCCACCTACACCCTCTTCCACCTCCTCCCAACCCCCTCTGTGTACTTTCATTGTAGTGAATATTGCTTGTTCAGGGAGAAGGCAGGTGATCCAAGTCTTGTCAATCAAACCTTTACATGCTTGGATATGTTACCCAATCAGAATCACCAAGTCACAAAGATATTTTTAACAGGTCTTCTGGAAGAAATTCATGTTCGGCACCTTTGGACCTAAATCTATAAGCACGGGGATTCACATCTACTGCCAAGCCAATCAGAAAAACAGGAGGGAAATTAGTCCTGACTACATCCTGTGAACTGTGAGACTTGAACAGAACTTCATCCATAGTTCCATTTACATCTAGGACTTTCAGGCTTGTGAACTACTTTCCTCACCAGATTAATGTGGGATTTGAGCTTGCTGTTACCTGAGACCAACTGTAATTCATACACCACACATGCAAATTTTGTTTTATATTTTCTAAAATTGGGTATTAATAGCTATAAGCAAGTCATTGTTTGCTTTTTTAAAATCACTTTCTGAAATTTTACTAGCTGCCTTATGGTGGACATTGGTGGCCGGTTACAGTTGTATGTTTCAAATGATTAATTGCTTTTCAACACGATTAACTAATTCTCATAGTGCACATTTTAATATTGTGTGTATGTATGCATGTATATATGTATATATATTAACTTGTTTTTCAAACAAGCAAAAATAATAGGAAAACTATTAACTCTTAATTTTAAAAAATGCTATACATCTTAAATGGAATTTTTAAAAATATCTAAACATTTAAGTATAATTCAGTACTTTTTTACTTTTATAGGACTTGCTTAGACTTTTCCGGGCATTACCATCAAGGACAAGAAAATCAATTCATGATGGTACTTCTCTTATAATTAGAAGCCACTCATTCCTTCTCTGAGTGCTTCAAAATTAGAAGGATTTGATATAAAAAACCATTCTGAAAACTTTCATTTATGCTTTTAGCATTTTATGGGTGAAATAGATTATTCAATATCAAATAATAATTTTTCTATTAAATACCCCCATTTTGTAATTGCACTTCACTTCTTTCATTTCCTTCCCTCTTCTTGCAGAAAACAGAAAAAAGTGGCAATCATAGTAATGTATGCACAAATTGACTGTCTAGGATTTTTTTTAAATATGCTCTCCAGAGTTTTGGGTCACACAATATAATGAAACAAAATGAGATTTTAAAAATTACAATTCTGACTATTAACATGGTAAGCATAAGGACAGCATCTCTCAGAAATGAAGAGAAGATAACATATAACATTAGTGAAACATTGATTTCAATTTATTTTTGCCTCTTAATACCTTTAATTAGCTTAAATACACCAAAAGGTAAATCCAAAATGTCTCAGTATGGGTTCTAGTAAGCTCACTGATTTTACCATTGATAAAAACATTTATTAGAATGTCTCAAAACTTCTATTTGACAAAAGAAAGAAACTTTGATATTAGGGAGATATAGCCAGAGAGATTATGGAAATGCAAGTGAGAAATCTATTATATTTTGCTTTTACAGATGATTAAATATATTTCATTAGAAACACCGTATATAGCTGCTAATATATTCTGTCCACAAACTAGGGTCTCCAACTACAGAGCAGAAGTCTCTAGAAAGAGCCTCGTATTTAAAAAAAAATTATTTTGGAGGTGAAAGAGCTCTTAGAGATCATCTGACCCAGTCCTCTAATTTTACAGTTGAAGAAACTGAAGCCAGAAGAGGTTAAATAACTTACTCGAGGTCACACTGCTAATTATTGGCAGAGTTAGAGGCCAATAGGTCTCTATTTTATTCTTCATTCTGATTCTGACGACCTTCGTGACATAAACCAAACACCAAATTTCTTGGTACTTTAGCTACCTCCGGTATAAAATGGAGTTAACACCTCCTGGTTCCTCCATAAGTGTATTAATAGATTTTGTGTGGGTTATGAGCAGTGTCCTTCAGCGTCTGTGAAAAAAAATTGATTCGTTACCATTTTATCAGTTCAGAATATTTGAGACAAGCAACGGAAAACACACACAGCTTACCTAAGCAAAAAGTACATTGATCAGAATGGTATGAGGGGCCTCAGAGGTTGAAAGGGGTCTTTGTGTAACTGTCTTAGCACACATGAGAATGAGGACACTGGAGGAGGGTTGAAGTGGGACCAGCTCAGCAGCCTTACCCAGCACCAGTACCGGAAGGATTCGCCTGTCCCCAGTTGGACCTGCCACAGCGAATCTAATATTGTGGAAAGAAGAAATGATTGGCTTAGATTAGATGATGAATTCACTCCTTTTGCCCCAACAAATAGATCAGTGAGAGAAAGCTATCACGGAGAGCCTCCAAGTCCCGTCAGAAAGAGCACCTCAGTCGCTGGCATTCCAAGATGACACACGAGGAGGGAAAGGTCAGTCCTTCAAAGGAAACAGAGATTGCTGTTAGGAAGAGGAAAACATGTACTGACTAACAAAAAATAATACATGTCTACTATGACCTTCATATTAATGGTAACTAATGAATTTTGCAGTTGATGCCATTGCCCTAGAAATAAAAACTGTGAACTTGGGCCATGTGTACTTGATGCAAAAAAGAGCAGACTGGTATTGTTCTGATGACCAATTCAGAACACTCACTAAATCAATCAAATTGCTGCATAAGAAATGAACTTACGTTCATTCAGTGAACGAAGTCACTGAATGAACTTTTAAATGCTCAATTTACTGATTTTGCAGGCGCACCTACTTTCATGATTCTTTTAACACAGCTACCAAACGTTAGCTAAGGTTTAAGGCATACAGAAAAATGTTTCCATTTGAATTTAAATCTGGATGGTAAATTCACCACCTGTTGATCAAAAAGCCAATACAATCCGACTTCCCCTTGACTTCATTGGACGTAGTGTATACACATCTCCAAGAGCCTCCTTGACCTGGAGGACATACGAGAGGGAGTCAATTCGTTAAGATTAGGCTCAGGTAGCGCCTTCCCCTGGGGCTGCAGCAACAGTCATTTCGTTAGGCAGACTGAGGATTTTCAGCAAACTTTTCTTTCCCATCTCTGGCATAAACTTCTTTACCTTCTGGGGGAAAAAATTCTAAGATTAATGACAGTGAATGTATTTTTCTTAAAAATACTTCCACACAAATTTGAAAACCCTAAACTAAAAACAATAAATAAAAGTCAAAGATACACACACACATATTTCTGTATGCCTTTTCATATATATATGCACATATATTTATGTACACACACACACACACACACACACATATATATATATCTTTAAATGCTATGTAAGGTTTCCTCCTCTATTTGACCCCAGCTCACTTCCAAATCCCACTGTACCTGGGCCAAAGTTCATTTCAAGAACAGCGTAATCTTTTAAAACAAGCAAGATCATGTTTCTCCTCTATGTGAAGTTCTTCACTGACTCTTCATAAACTTCAGGTTGGCATGCAACTTCCTTCTCACCAAGCACCCAGGACCCCTCAGGGTCAGCTGTCTGCTGGCCTCCCACCCTCTGCTGTCCCCACTTGCCACTGTGATGCACTCCACCCCCCCCATGCACAACTATCAAAGTCTTTGTCACTTAATCTCTTTCCTCCGTCCTTTATTAATCCAACCCTCTTTCCTTTCTCTACTCCAGTTAGCACTCCCTGATGCAAATCCCTTCTTTGATTAACTTTGTTAATAATTATGGAATTTTCAGCTCCTATGTCTTCTCCTTCAGAAATTTTCCTGAACTTCCGCATTTCAGATAGGAGACCCCATGGATGGCCTCGTAATAGCGCCCTCTGCGTGGTTCCCCTGCACTGCCTTGTGTATTTGTAAGTTCAACTCCATCGTTAAAACTGTGGGCCCCTTGAACAACAGGAAATGAGCCTTATTCCTCTTGTATTTGATATGGTATCTGGCACAAACGATGTGATAAATACATGCTTAGTGAAGGCAACAAAAGCACTGCACTAGGCTAAGGAGACATCGCTATTACGCCCATCCTCATGGTCTTCCAAGCCTGGAATGGGTATTGTCATTTTTCTATTATCCATCCCCACGAGGAGAATAAGGTAGCTGCCTCTTCTCTGCTTAAAGAAAAATTACAAGGGGCGAGCTGCCGTCGCGGCATACAAAATGAGGCTTGAGCGCAGTCATCCAGTCATCTGGCCTCCTATCTGGAGTGGGTGATGACTCCAAGCTTTTCATTCAGTGTGAAAACCTCAGAAGACTTATTTCACAGGCAGTCAGGGGATGATTTGAAAAGCATTGGCTTGGATTCTTAGGATGCCTGTGTGATAGAGGAACTGGAAGGTACAAAATCAGAGAGCTGGGCTTGCTCTCGTTGTGATTTGATGTCATGGTTTCCAAGTGCAAAGCAAAGGACAGACGCGAGAGCAGGCCAGGCATGGTACTTTTCAGCAGCATTGAAGCGGTGGCCTTTTGCACACCAAGTGCTCCAGCAAAACACCGATAAAGGAACACCTCTCCTGTGATACATGTAAATGGACAAAAGGGAGCTGATGGGCTAGAACAGAAGGAGTGAGCCGTATTGCAATTTAAAAGGCTTCCAATCTTTAGATCTATTTTATCTATCTCAGATTTACTGACTGGCCTTGGTGAGCCTGAGGAAAGATGCAGTTAGTGGAATAATCACATTCCTGTCTTGGCTAGTCTGACCACCAGCATCATGTAAAGAGAGAGGTGCTTTTGTTTGAATTTTATACAAGAGCTCTTCTCCATCTTAGTCACCAGCAGCTGGTCCAGAGCTTCACACAATACCACAGATTTTTGAAAGCTGGCACCATTTGGATTTTCCACCCATAGCAAATATGAAAAGTTGGCATTTACATTCCCTAACGTATCCTTCTGTATGAAAACAATGTCAGAGCCTTAAGCACTTTGGCATTTTCTGGACACACTATAAATATACAGGATATATTTTATTATGTACTGTATGTTAGAGCACAGGGACAAAGAACAAGCACCAGGGAAAATGGTTTGAGGCAATTTTTTCAACGTACTTTCCAAGGCCATTGCAAATGACTCCTCAGTCCTTGAACTCCCTGGTGATCATTCTAATAGCAACAAGAACCATTTGGTAACTGGCCTGGACTGCAGGCTGCGTTTGGCTTTAGCTGATATAAAGTCTGCTGTCTTTTGTTACTAAGAAGACAGTGTAATAGCCTATTATAAAGATATTTAAATTTTTCCTAACACCATATACCTAGAATTTCAGAATGCGCTGAGTATTTCTGCATGGGCTTTTTTGTTTTAACCACTAACCGAACTCCTCGTACTTCTTACACGGAACTGTTCTTGAGCATTGTCTTCCTAACAGAAAGCCTGTGCCGAAACCTTGGTCAACTGGAGGCTAGGAAAATAGAGATGGGGCTCCCGGCAGACCCAGCTTCGTCACTCACCCAGGAACTTTCAGCTGCCTGCAACTCACCTCTTTCTGCTTGGGTCGTTCTGGAACCAGAGAAAACAGGGCAAGACTCCTGGGGCAGACACACACGTATGAAAATAATTTTAGTCTCATTTCTGATCTTTCCCCACATTTGAAACTTTAAAGAGAGCTGAGCAGGCTGGTGATATTTCAGGCTGGGTGGTTGCCATTGATGAATAGCGTTACAAGAACACGACCCAGAGTTCTTTTGATTTGCCTGCACCAATCAATTGGATTCACTCTCTGACAAATAACAGAGTTGTTACTTGGGGAGTGTCCCTTCACATAACAGAAAAAGCTCTGTTTGTCTCAGATGTATCTCTGTGGCTGAGTGACAGCTCTGCACGGCCTGGATCAAGGCGTGGCCCTGTTGCAGAGGCTGTGGAGAGAGAGGCTGAAACACAGTGTCACGTCAGGTGCCTCCGTGGAGGCAGCGTCTGGACAGAGCGGTACCTGCAAATGTGAAAAGTTTAACCATGAATGATTTTGTTTGAAGCCCTTCTTACTCCACATCTCCATGGAAAATGAAACCACGGGAGGCATGAAAATCTCTGAAGGGCTTTTACACACAGATTAATGTGGTAATTCTCTCATTGCTGTGTTCTGAAGAAGAGCTTCTTACACCAGGCTCTGTGCTTTGCCTTCAGTTATAATATGACTTTGCATTAAGTGTTTTAATAAAATGTGAAATTAAACGATCATCCCCAGTGATATTCATCTCTTGGTTGAGGGAAGGAGAAATGTGACTTCCACAGTACAGGAAAGACAAAGGGATTAATTTGCCCCCAGTGAAGAGATCACTGGTCAAATGACATGGTTTCCCAGGGTCTGCATCTCCCCATTAATTGGAAATTTGTTACTACTCTCTTCTGCCCCCTTTGAGAATTACAAATAATTTACAGCGATGGAATATGTATGCCGTCAGAAGATAACCAGTTTAATTTATGGATTTTAGCACATTTAACCAGGTAGTGCAGGGGAAAACCATTGCTGGTGGTGATAGTTTATGCCATTTTTAAACTACCTGTGCTTCATTCTGTTGTAACAGTAACAGGAGAGAAATAGAAGCTTTCAGAGCAGCCTCGATCTATCAAATGGTAGATGTGTTAGCATTAAGAGACGTGGACAATAAAGGGAGATAAAATATAATTCTTTGGAAGAGAAAATGATAAAACACCTTTTCATATGACCCATTGTAAAATAACAAAAAAATCCTTCGAAACCGTTGACTTTTTTGCCAGTTGTCAGAGCAAGTGGTAGTGACCACAGCACACAACTTCCCGCCAGTGACGTCAGACAAGGCTGCAGCGCAGCTCTCCCGAGTGGATTATTCTTGCTGCATATTAATTCTCCAATTCTTCCTTAAACAGACAGCGCAATGCTGAGATGCACAAACCCAAAACACAACTGCTACATGTTAATTATGTTAATTCTTTAACAAAGTCCCATCATTTTTGCTTCCTGATGCTTGCACAGCAGAAGACTCAGCTTGGAGGCAAATTACTTGAAGCAATAATTGAGAACATGGGCACAGAACTGAGACTTTCTGGGTTCAAATCCTGGTTCTGCCCCTTACTACCTTGGGCAAATTTTTTAACTTTCCTATAGCTTAGTTCCTTTATCTATAAATTGACCACATACATTTTATATTCCCATATGAAGATTAAATGAGATACTAGTGGTACACCACTTAGAACAGGGCTGGGAACATGGTAGATGCTCAAGAAATGTTAGTTCTCATCAGACACAGAACTGTAAGCCCTCCCATAAACTCCTAAGTTCTAGTCCTCCCATCCCTAATTTCACGACATGTCATAACCATGATTTAACTGGACAACGGTGTCATTCTCTTAGCACATATTTGCAGTGAAGGAAGACCTGAAAACTGCTGCTTGAAGCTCAGCATTTTTGAGAATGTCAGTGACATAATGAATAGGTTAAATTTTATCGGCTGTGTCTCTCTGGGCCTCAAGGACATTTTTTATTTTAGCAGAATCAGAAGTGACTGATCTCTATAGAGCTTAAACCAAAATTGAATGACTTTAGTGAAGTCACTCCTATGGTAGATTTTATGCAAAGGCGCTTAATTTGCATCCTGTAGGTGAGAGTAAAAAAAATAATGATGAAAAATGTAAATAATTCTCTGTAGTTATAACAAAATCACTTGTGATTTCCCCCTTCTCCCTGTCCTGGCTACAATATTACATAATGATTTTCAGAATGTTCTCAATAACTATTTTAAAGTAAATTAGTAAATTCACAGGGTAGCTGTCTAGGAGAAGCAACACTTATGCTATGTTGTTTTGGTTGCGAGTTGAAAATCAGGATTAATGCTATAGGGTGCACACACTCAAATTCTCCACATTACACGCCAAACATATGTACCGACGGATCTCTGGGCAAAGAAATGGGGATCTGTTGATGGCGAAACCGATGAAAATGCAGATATCATCCAAAACAATGTTCACACTGTACCTATTGTAAAAAGAACATCTGTTATTAAGATTGTTACATTATTGACTCGAAGTCACAAAATAAGTTAGAGGCAGAGCTAGAACTAAAATCCAGACTTTGTTTGGACCTCCTTCCACCACATCATCCTGGCAAAATTACTCTGAACTTGCTTTCAATTATTCAGAGTAAATGCTGAGCAAAACCTTGTTAAAATCTGAGAACATACCCAATCTTATTTCTTGCCCAAACATGCCAGAGTAAGGTTAGATTGTTAATCTTGTTGTATTGCTCGATTCAAAAGTTGACACACAATTGAGTTCTTTCCAGAAGGATTAATAGGTTAATCCTTCTCTTGTGTTAAAAAATATTCACACCAGTCTTAAAAATACTGAGTAGCATTACAGAAAACAAATTAACCAAAGTTCAAGTTACCTTTCAAATATCAGTATGTTGACAAGTCAGACCCTTTCAAATTGCAAATAGCTAAGAACTGTCTAACTGAGAGCAATTGTTAATGTTTTAAATGCAAGTCTTCCGTGAAAGCACTTCTTCTCCTGAAGTGATGGTTGATTTTCTGCAGAAGGAAGGCTTTTAATTTTGGGTGTGTTAAGTTTTCACGGACAAGTCACACCATTCCTGATGTCCCCTTGTATGGCAAATTTACTTTTTCACCCTCTGATAATATTTAGAAATATGTTTGTTTATTTTTAAAAAGTGCTAAAATGAAACTCATGTCTTTGTATGTAATAAAAATCCAGTTTTTCAATTAACCAGTGGGTTCTTAACCATGGTAACTTCTGTCAATTGGAAAAGGGAAGAGTACTTTGGCTAAAAACCTACTGCTGCCACCTAGTGTTACTGGACATGCACTGCCTCAACTTGATTCCTTGCCTTTGTGTGTCAGGAAGAGAGACTATCCTTTCTATTGAGAGGGGGAGAGAGAGAAGGATCAGTTACTTTATCAATGATCTTCATAATTAATTATTTAGAGAAATTGTATTTTTCTATTGACCTTTTTATAGTTCAATACTCTGGGTTCCAGACATGCTTTTTTAATACATTTGACATTTGAATACTTTGAAGGCTTTAAAACTGATGAGTACTAAGGACAATGTGATCGCTTAGGGCAGTCATCCATATTGATGAAGTTTTCTATTAATAGACGTATGCTTCAATAACCCATATGTAAAAACAATGTGATCTTTTTATTCTACTCCTATTGATTCCAAATGTCCTAAGGATGTTCTCGGCAATAGCTGAGCCAGAAGCATCAGAAGATACTCAGATCACTGCATCATTTTGCATTACAAGGACTAGACGCGCCCAAGAAAGAAACTTGCCGCTGTATTTCAGTTGAAATGAGAAAACAAAGTACAAGAGTTTTCCTCTGTAAGAAATTATTTTGCTGAATAAAAACTTCCTTTCAAAGGGTCTAAAATAATGAGATTTAAGTGACTTTAAAGATTCACAACCATTTTACAGGGGTTTTTATATCCCAGTCAGTACAAGCTATTTGGGGAGGGTTTTTTTAAAATGTGAGAGGCTGGAGTCCTGTGGTCAAGTGCAAGCTGAAGCAGCCAGTGTATGATGACAAGAGAAGCAGGTATCGGGAGAGGAAGGATATTGTGATCCCTGCCTGCCCCACTGAGGCAGAGCAGTTGTGTGTACAGAAACCCAGGTAGTCTTCTTGGGAGGGAGCGTGGCCCACGGGAGAGCTGTGTCTCAGAAGGCAAGGAAGCATGAACTAGCGACAAGGGCACAGGACTGACTGTCTTTAAATGTCAATTTTTCCATGACCTGGATGTGTCCTTTTGAGCCATAGTCTAACCCTATTGGGTCTTTTCTTCTCTTACTCATTTCTACAGACCACACCTGCACAGAATAAAATCAAGAAAGTTTTCCTTATTTCTGTGACTAAGTTCATCTCTGGGACATTCTCTTCTGAAAATACAAATAGAATGAGCTATACTTTGGTTCCTTATATTTTGAGATGTATACGAAGAACTGGACCCCCCCAAATTTCAGTGGCTTAACACACAATAAAATGTTTATTTCTCATTCATATACTCGTAAAATACAAGTGTTCTCTAGTTAGTCTGTCCTGTTGAGGTGAAGAGACCTGGGGCCTCTGTACCTTATGGCACCTCCATCCGCTGGGACCTTAGAGTCTTTCTCTCCAGCCAGGGATGGAAAACCAGAGACGTGGAGAATTGCACGGGACATTTGCATGAGCAGACCTGGAGCGACTGATGTCACTTTCACCTTCCTTCCACTCCACAGAATTCAGACACATGGTCAAACACATACTTCATACACTGGGAAGGTAGAAGAAATAGATTTTAATGCATATTTAGCAATACATTAAATACATTACACAATAACCTCCCAGATACCACACATTTGTCAGACACAGGGGTAGGTAAACTATGGCCTCTGTGTCCAGTCTAGGATACCACCTGCTTCTGTATAGCTCATGAGGCAAGAAAGGCTTATTATATGTTTACATAGTTGGAGAAATGTAAGAGAGAGAATATGCAACAGGCCCCGCTTGTGGACTGCAAAGCTTAAAAACCTTAATTCTCCAGGTGCCTTACAAAAAAGAATGACCAACTCCTGGTCTACTTGTAGTATGAGTGTCCTGGAAAAAAATAGGTGTCACCCTCAAAGGAGCATTCAATGAAGGGATTTGTATTAGTTTCCTATTGCTGCACAACAAATTACCACACACTTGGTGGCTTAAAACAACAAACACATATTACCCCACAGTCTCTGTGGATCGGGAACCTGGACACCACTTACCTGGGCCCTCTGCTCCAGGTGTCACCAGTTTGCAGTCTAGGTGCTGGCGGGGGCTGTGGTCTCCATGGAGGCTTGACTGGGAAAAGACTCTGTTCCAAGTGCCCTCAGCTTGTTGACAGAATTTATTTCCTCATAGTTGTAGGACTGAAGTCCTCATGTGCTGATCAGAGTGTCCGCAGGTGTTAGACACCACCCACAGTTCTTTGCCATGTGGCCCTCTCCATGGGCTGTTCATAATGAACCATTAGCTTTTTCAAGGCCAGCAGAGCCTCTTATAAACACAATCTAAGTGAACGAGTGGCATCTCATCACCTTTACCATGTTCTATGGACTGGACATTCTACCTGCGCTCAAGTGGAACAAATTACTCATGGGCATAACCATTTGGGGGAGGGTCATCCTAGGATGTCTGTGACGGGACTGCTTATGAAGGTTTAACAGAGTTGAGGGAAACCCAACTCTAGACTATGGAAGGTTACTGCCACCCCCAGGCCTAAAGAAAAAGGGGGAGCAGTTACTAGAACGGGGTCAGACATTTAGTTGCAGGGGGGGGACCACCAAAAAAGGACCTGTGGCCTTATGTAAGGAAAGCAGCTACTGCCAACCCATGGCCTCCCAGGAGCACGGGGGTGAGGAGCAAACGCCAGAGAGTCTCTCCCTTCCAGTTCTCTGTTTGCTGCCTGAACCTGCTCTAGCTAATGCAACAGAGAGGCAGAGGCCATCAGTGGAGACGGATGCAACCCACAGAAGCCAGCCTCCTGAGACCGACAGCGACGTGGAAACGGGGCTTCCGAAGGCAAGTAGGAGCTATTCCCCGGATCTGGCGCTTGACTGCCTCACGTTTCAAGAAAAGCAGAAAATATCCTTCAAGCCAAATAACAAGTCTAATATTTATCTACATCAGAAACAAGAATGATCAGGGTCTGCAACCACTCAGGGGATAATAGGTTATTCAAAATCTTCTGGAGAGCCAACACAGCTTGGCTTGCTTCAGAGGTAAGCTGATTTCAGAGAACACTGATGCTTACCCAGCTCCCAGAAAGAAAACCTCAGTCACATGTATTTCTCTAATCAAGTGATGTGGTTGGAGAATGTTTTTTTTTGTGGAAAAGAGGAACACACCTCCACCCAACACCTGGGGCAGGTGGCACCTGTGAGCACTTCTCATTGGAACTTCCAGCTTAGCATCTCTTTTTAAATGAATTCTGAGCTTTCTCCCACTGAGTCAGGCCTGCTTGAAAAACAGAAGCACGCTCCATTTGGAGAGAGATGATATTTAAAAGCCTAGCCTTTTAGTAAGCACATTTCTAGATGGTACAGCATGACTACCTGGTTGGTTTCCCCAAATAGCTGCTGAACTACCTCAGTTGCAGCTAAAAAAGGATATGTTTAAAAAGCAGGAGCATATTTCCGGCCAAGATGGAGGCGTAGGTGGACACACTGTGTCTCCTTGCACAACCAAAATTAAGGACAACAAAAATTTAGAAATAAGAAAATAACCTGAACTGATAGGACACTGAACTGTATGGAACTCCAACAACCATTCATCCAGACTGGTAAGAGGGGCAGAGTCATAGCAGGTAAAACTGGAGGTTGGCAACCCAGGTGCACAGGTGGCAGCTAGTGGACCCCGGGCACAGGGTGGCAACAGGCAGACCCAGTGAGACTGTGCAAGGTGGCTGGCTGATCAGGAGGTCCCACATTCACACGCAGATAATCCAGGCAAAGGGGAAGTGGTGGAAGGGACTGGAATCTGAGAGAGAGCTGAGCAAGTGCCATTGTTCCCTTTCCGACCCCAGACCCACAGACAGTGTCACAACCCAGCAACTGGGCTGCACCACCCTGAGGAATACCTAAGGCTCTGCCCCTCACTACGTAACAGCTGGGACCAGAACAACAACAACAAAAAAACCACAACACAACACAACAAAGCAACAACAACAACAAAATGGCTCAAATGGGAGAACAGATCCAACCCCAGAGCCAATTCATCGAAGCAATCGAGAGATAGCCAACATATCAGATGCACAGTTCAAAGCACTGGTGATTAGGATGCTCACAGAATTGGTTGATTCTGCTGACAAATGAAGGCTACAATAAGTGAAATGAAGGAAAACGCACAGGGAACCAATAGTGAAGAGAAGGAAACTGGGACTCAAATCAATGGAGTGGACCAGAAGGAAGAAAGAAACAACCAAACAGAAAAGAATGAAGAAACAAGAATTCAAAAAAAAAAAAAATAAATAAATAAAATAAGGAGAGGCTTAGGAACCTCCAGGACATCTTTAAACATCCCAAGATCTGAATTATAGGGGTACCAGATGGGGAAGAAGAAGAGCAACAAGTGGAGAACTTATTTGAACAAATAATAAAGGAGAACTTCCCCAATCTGGCAAAGAAAATAGACTTCCAGGATGTCCAGAAAGCTCAGAGAGTCCCAGAGAAGTTGGACCCAAGGAGGAACACACCAAGGCACATCATAATTACATTAGCCAAGATTAAAATGAAGGAGAGAATTCTAGAAGCAGCAAGGGATAAGGGGACAGTCACCAACAAAGGAGTTCCCATCAGACTGTCAGCTGATTTCTCAAAAGAGACCTTCCAGGCAAGAAGGGGTTGGAAAGAAGTATTCCAAGTCATGAAAGTCAAGGACCTACATCCAAGATTGCTCTATCCAGCAAAGCTGTCATTTAGAATGGAAGGGAAGATAAAGTGCTTCTCAGATAAGGTCAAGTTAAAGGAGTTCATCATCACTAAGCCCTTATTATATGAAATGTTAAAGGGGCTTATCTAAGAAAAAGAAGATAAAAAAATAGGACAGTAAAAAGACAGCAAACTCACAGATATTGACAACCACACCTAAAACAAAAGCCAATTAAGGAAACAAGTAGAACAGGAACAGAAACACAGAAATGGAGATCGCATGGAGGGTTAGCAACAGGGGAGTGGGAAGAGGAGAGAGGGGGACAAGGTACATAGAACAAGTAGCACAGATGGTGGATAGATAATAGACAGGGGGAGGGCAAGAATAGTGTGGGAAATGTAGAAGCTAAAGAACTTATGACACATGGACATGAACTAAAGGGGGGAATGTTGGTGGGAGGGGATATGCAGGGTGGAGGGGCATGATGTGGGAAAAATGGGACAAGTGTAATAGCATAATCAATAAAATAAATATTTTTAAAAAAGCAGGAGCATATTGAATCTGGAACTGCTAATGGATGATTAAGGAAACAAATGCAAAAGAACTAAGGCATGTCATTCTTTGGCAAGTTTCTGGTTTGGCACATTTTTGTTTTGTTTTCAGCATGTAAGAGAATAGGCTGTGATTACTCAAAAGTGAGTTTAGAATTTATATCATTCTTAGATAATACATTCACGACATTTAAGCATATCTTGTAAGTTGTTAATGGAGATAACTGTACTTGAACAACAATAAAATGTGAAAAAAAGTACTAAAGATGCAGAAAGTTGGAACAGATTTCAGAAACAAAGATTGGAGCATGAATCTACTGCTAATAAAATTTGAGTAAATTATTTGAGTATTACAGGAGGCTTTCCTTTGTATCACTTCCACACCTCAGCACCCAATACACTATTGCTGTCTAATTGAGAAGTTTTCTGATAAGAGTTTTAGTAAAATTAATTTTAAAGAACTCATTAGCTACCTGTGATAAGATGGCAAAGTTTCTACAACAATTTTACTGATTCCTTATAAATAGAAAATTAATTAATGATGAAGAAAATAAAGCAATACCATATCAGAGTATGAAAGGTAGTGTTGTTTTAAACTTCTACTAACTATTAATTCATTGCAATACATTACAGTGGCCACAGAATTTGAATACCAAATTCACTTATGGTTGTGCTTCTAGAATTAGGTACCAGGTGAGCTCATAATAATAAAATATTTTAAAGTCTTATCATAAAATTGCAACTAGAAAAACCATTAGCACCGAAGTTTTGTTATCCTCCTGGGCTGCACAAGTACGTACTAACTTAAAAATGAGAATCTTTAGGATTTGTGTATAAGGGAATGTATAAATATATATAAATTCTCACCCTAGGATATGTATTTTATTGGTGTGTGTGTGTGTGTGTGTGTGTGTGTGTGTGTGAGAGAGAGAGAGAGAGAGAGAGAGAGAGAGAGACAGGTGGGGGGGAAACACTGATGTGAGAGAAATTTTGATTGGTTGCCTCCTGTACACTTCCCAACCAGAGATAAAACCCATGACCTTTTGAGGTACAGGATTACACTCCAACCAAATGACTACTCAGCCAGGGCTAAAGGAATATTTTTAAACTTCTTTATTTGTAGTATCTTTTATATCAAATATTACTTTTATAATACAAACATAAAGTCCATTTCTTTAAAAAAAACATCTGGTATAACGTAGATAAAATGTAGCTGGAAATGTGTTTTATACCAACAAAGCGTAGTGAAGAATTTTATGCTTTTTGAAGTAGGTAAAAGGTAGATATTGAAGAAGGAAGATTGTTTTATTTATCTTATTCAAGAGACACTTGAAAAATTTCTTACTCTCAAATTTAATGTCGAAGAGCCCAATATGTTTAAATAATACAGTGTTAAGTTGGAATATAGTAGTTATCTTTATTACTTTGGCCATCAATCAAAAAAGTTTTTACAAAAGTCACATGGGGCATGCATTTTCTGGAGTAAAATTGGTGTTTATATTAACCAGTCTCTCTTATCTGTAGTCAGATCCTCACTTCACATTGAATAAGATAGAGCCTGGACGAGAACGATGGATTTAAAGTAGCATCCCACAAGAGGCTTCCACCCTGTTTCTCTCCGTGTGCATATTGAACACACATAACAATGGTCCAGACTGCGTATGAGAAGAAATTAGCCTGTCGGTAACCCTGTTCTCTTTGCATACCAGACTTAACCGGCTTGACTCCTTAAACACTCTTCACAGTCAACACGTGGGACTGGGTATTCTGGCTTTGCCTTCTATTTTTTCCCTATCTTCACACCTCTGAGCGTGAGATTTCCTCAGTTTGAAATGTCCCTCCCTTTTTTCCAGGCATGTAAACTTTTTCTCAACTTGTAGCATAAGCGCACTCTTCTCTGAAGCCTCCTTAACACACTTACACAAAAACGAGTTATTCTTTCTGAGACCCCATAAGCACTTTGTAAATACCATGGCGTTATTTAAACTGCATTGCAAGTCTTCGTTTACATGTCCCTCTCCACCACTAAACTGTGAAGTACCTTATTCTTACTCGTACCTGACCACCACTGGCATAGTGGCACAAAATAGACTTAGATGAGTCTGTTTAATGCATGAATGATAAATGAATGACTGAATATTAAAGTTGTCCCATTGAGAATCCATAGTCTTTTTATATAGCACAGAAAAGAACAAGGGATTCAAAAGTTATCATTTCAGTCATCTCTAACCTAGAGCAATAATAAGAACAAATAACAGGCACTAATGCACCCTTGACCCTACGATGCATGCCAGTTTCTAATATCCTAGATTCACATTTGTACAGGCATAGCTTTAGTTTTCTAGATGCCTCCGCTAAACCTTAAACAAACTAATAGGAATGGCATAGCCAGATGAGATCAGCGAAGAGAGGAACTGAAGTTGGTAAGTTTATTCTGGGAGAAAATATGAAAGAAGAACCCAGACTCATTAGAAATCGAATCTTTACATTCTTGGTTTTTAGAAACCACGCTGGGACCGCACAAAGCATGGTGCAGCTCTTTGTCTCTGCCAGTAGAGGGCAGGACACACTTCATTAACTAGGGGAACAGGGTGTGCTGAGTTTCTCCTTCAGCAGCCAGAGCTTGGAATAAGTATTCTAGCAGCAAAGATCCCATATTCTTCCATCCCAGATCCTTCCACCTCAACCAAAGTCCTCTGAAAAAAAAATTCTTTAAAGATTTCTGTGTTAACATCATTTAATTAACTTTTATCACACATTTCAAACTGTGATTGCAGTTATGCCTTAAGAGAGAGAGAATGTGAGACAAAGTAGAAGAACAGAGGCTCTGGGAATACATAGAATAGGTTTATACACCAGGAATCTACCACTTCCAGCTGTGTGGTTTGGTCAAGTTACTTAATCTTTCTAATTCTTCTTCTTGTGTTCAAAACACAGATAATAAGATCTACCTCATAGAGCTGATGTAAGATCAAATAAAAATACAGAAATCAGTTTGGTGTTTTGTAGTTGCCATCCCATTTTTTCTGTTGCTCCTCATGTATGGGGGGGGGGGTGGAGAAATGCACCTCCAATGTCTATCCTATGCCCATGTCTTGCAAGGCACCAGGGCAGAACCAAACAGTTCCCAGCCAGAACCAGCCTGGGACAAGTTTCCCAAGTGAGACTCGTGTGTCTGCTAGGAGCTCCGGCAGAAAGTACTAAATCAGTAGGAATAACACTACCTTCTTGAAAATAGTAAACACATTACACACTATGGATTTATGAAACTATAGAAGATGAAGGCAGTTAAAATGTGTAATACAGCAATGCTACAGTTCACAGGATCTCGTAGGGACTCAAGAGGTTAGTCCAAATTCACAGTAGCCAAGAGATGGAAACCATTTAAGTGTTGATCGACAGATGAATGGATACAATGCAATATTATTCAGCCATGAAAAAGAATTCTGCCATTTGAGACAACGTGGGTGAACTTTGAGGGCATTATGTTAAGTGAAATAAGTCAAACAGAGAAAGATGAAAAGAAGGACCTCACTTATGTGTATAATCTAAAAAACATGACCTCAAAGAGGCAGAGGAGATTGGTGATTGCTGGGGTGGAGGGCTGTGTGTGAAGGTAGTCAGTCAATCGGTGCAAACTTCCAGTTAATAGTTAACAATGCTGTACTGCATACTTGAAAATTGCTGAGAATAGACTTTAGAAGTTTTCATTACACCCACCCATGCAAAGGTAACTATATGAGGTGATGAATATGTCAACTAACCTATCACAGTAATTATTTGCTATATGTGTATATATCAGATCATCACACTGTACACCTTCAGTTTACAAAATGTTAATGTGTCAACCACATCCTGTTAAAGCTGCTAGTCTTCACCTGTACTCATGTCCTTTAAGATGCTCTTTAATATTATTTACCTTAGTTTGTTTTCTGTTTCAAAAATTTGACCACCATTTCTAACAGGATGTTTTATATATGTGAAATTAAATAAAAATGTATTCTAATTTTCAGTCTTGTCCAAGTCTCATAGATTGTATGATGCAAAATGTTGGTTTTCATTGGCGTTTATTTTGAAAATTAGAGTCCAACTTAATTCTTGTGTTTGCATACAAATCTGCCTAGTATGGGGAATTTGTCATTTGTGATGATAAATTACATTAGTGAGTTTGCTAGGAATTGGGTTAGGTGCATTATGGCTAACAAAGCAGTGAGGAATTCTGTTTGCTATTATTTTATATGTGATCTGTGCCCTGAGAGTCATCATTGAGACTGCATGTTGCGCCATTTTGTCAAGTACTGATATCAATGTTGTACCTCATCACAGAGGAAGTTGGACCATTATTCGTTTTTTCTTCTCTCATTGTAAAAAGAGCTTTGAGATTACCTGAGTTTAAAGTTTTAGCAGAATTTCTCTAGAATAGTGCATATGATTGTTTTATGGCAGGTTGTTCTTTGACATTTATTTCATCTATTAAAATTGGTCTGTTTAGACTTCATATTTCTATTAGAATAATTTATAGAAAATAAATTTTTACAAGGTTATCAGTTTTCCAGATTTTCAAGTTTAATTTCCTATAATGAACAAAACTATACTTGATAATTACTGTATGTTTATGTTCTAACCTATGATGTTTGTCCTGTTCGTCATTTTTTAAATATGTGCTTCCAATATCCTCCCCTTTGTTGATTATGGTAGTTTGGAAGTGTGTTTATTTTTATCAAAGTTATTTATCTGTTATGTATTTTACTCTTTCCTTGCTCATTAATTCTTAGTTTATCTTTAACAATTCTTCCTTTGGCTTTCTTTTGGTTTACTTTTTATTTCTTTGTCCAGCTTTTCGAGTCATATTTAGTTTGTTTTCATTTTTAGCACTTTCATTAAAATATATTTAATGATATAAATTTTACTTTGAATGTCACTTTCACAAAAGCCCATAGATTCTGATGTGTTAATATTTTATTATTATTTTCAAGAAAGTTTACAATTTTGATTTTATTTCCCTAATTCAAATCTCCAACTCCCCTTTGAACACAGCACTAAATTTTTTTCTAGGTATAAAGGCTTTTTTGTTTGTACTTTTGTTTTATTGTATATGTTCTGAGAATTTTGTTTATATTCTGCCTATATTTTAGAATTACAAGTCTTTCCTTGAGGTATAAAATGTATTCAGTTTATGTGAAACATCCCATGCTCTTTGGTAACAAAAGGTGTATACTCGATTACTGAGGTAGAGAACCCCTTATAGAGATATAAGACTTACCCTATTTATTTCTCTTATCAGAGTTTCTCTATCCTCACTAAATTTTGTTAACTTGATTAGGTGTTAAATTGTGAGACATATAGTGAGGCATATTTTAATTAGTCTAGTTTTTATCTACTTTTCCTTACATCTCTTGTAGATTTTTATTCATTAAAGTCATTGCTGAGCATTTAGGTGTACAAATATGTTATTATATATTTTTTGAGTTATAGTCTTTGGCATTATAATGTTTTCTTCCTTGTACTACTTGTTCTATTTAAGACTTTTTGGCCTAAATTTTACCTTGCCCAACAGCAATATTGCAATCCTTCTTTTCTTTTGTTTGCATGTGCATTTTTAAAAATATTGTTTTGAATTCTCTCTGTATGTATGTCTCTTGTATAAAACACAGAATTAAATTTTATTTCCCTAGCCAGTCTGGAAATCTTAACCTTTTAATGGGTGATGACATGCTTTTGCATTTATTGTCATAACCAATATGTTTGGCGTTAATTTTGACCTATGGCCCATTTTATTTGTTTCCTTTTTTAAAATATTTATTTTGCAATTTAGAAAGGATTGTATTTCTTTTCCAATAGCTGTTATTATACAAATTCCTTTCAAAATACTCATAGTCGTCTCATTTGTGGATAGTGTCTGTTGGTTTCCTACCATGAACAAAATCGAAACTGTTTAGTAATAATCTCTTTCACACCCACCTCTCCTTCTTGCCTACTATACCTTCCAATAACAATTTTTACAACCAGTTCATCCCTATGAGACAGTCAGAGGTTGTATTCTACTTTTATTGTCTCTGTTTTCTTCCCATAACATGACACATTTCTCTATCTCTATTATCAAAATTTATTCCATGTCAACTTTAAACACGTGTCAAGTACTTTTCAGTCATTTCTTAGTTGCCTAAGCATATATTCTAATAGAGACAATGCTCTTTCTTAGACCAAAGTCAAGCCCTCAGGACAGAACAACAGAGGTGGAAGCAAACTTTCACCATGTTTTACTGGTAACTCATAGTAAAGTTTGTCCAAGTGGATGCCCACTGGGTGAGACCCACAAACTCAGTGTCTGTGAAGTTAGCATTTGACAATGGCAGACTACAGGGCCTAGTCCCATGTTCTATCCTTGATTTTACTTTTCATCACAAACAACACTTGTGAATAGCTTAACATAAAACAGTAACAATAAAGACAACAAAAAGAGATGAAAAAGTCTGATTCCACCAAGGTTACTAAACAAGTAGGAACCAATAATGAAATCTAGGTACCAAACTGAAAATAAATAGCTGAGAAATCCAATGCAGAGACAACAGAGTTCAGACTCATGGCTGACTTGCTATGTCAGCATGAACTTGAGAAGACCTAAGAGGCCTCCATGTCCTGTCTGGTGGCACCTGACCAAAGGCTGGGGTCTGCAGCAATGGGCAGATCATACAATGTCTTGAGGGACCGCCATGAAAACTGCAGAACTAAGTAAAGCTTCCCTGAATGAGAGCAAGCAAAGGCTGTTAATTCTGAGCATGCTAGATAGTTATGTTTGGCTGCCTGAACTGGCTGTTGTAAGATAGCAGTCTGACTTTTGAACTGATTATTACATTGGCTTCCTGGGTTGGTTTTTACATGTTGTGGGTCAGAGTTTTATTTTTATATATGGTCGGACCTTTCACCTTTTGTAGAGTTAGTCTCTTATTATGACAAAAATGACTCTTAAGACAGTAATATATCTTCATTAATCTCTTCAGTCTCCTAGTCTCTGATCTCTGAGATCTCTAATTCTCTGTCTCTGTAATCTTGGGTGAGTCACTTATTTTTTCTAGGCCTCCATTTTCTTGCTGAAAATAATAGGGTTTATTTAGCAAACAGTTTTCAGGCTCATATTGAGAGTATGTAGTTAAAGGAAAAAAAAATGGTTCTAGAGTAGGGTGGGTGGGTAGGTAGTGTTGTGAATTGCACAGAACCCGTAGACTAGACTATATTACCTTACACAGCACACTCAAGTGAGTGATATGCGTAAGTAGCTAGGGTAATTGTTATCTGGCAGGTATCTTGCTCTGAGGAAAAAGTGATTGAAAACCACTGGTCTAGTTAATCTGTCAGGTTCGTTCCACTCTAATCATGGCAAGAACCAACTCTCGGCTCTAAACTACCCACCCCTCAGTCTGTGCATGACTACCACCAGCATTTGTGAGAGTGGGAGCAGAAGCAAACACTGTCCTAACGATCTCCATGGGGTCAACTGGCAGGTGCGTGTTGATCAGAGGCCAAGATCAAATTGTGATATTGACTTAGTCATTAAGCTCCTCTTGGTTTTCCAGCTTCACTAATTTTGATCCTCTTTTTTTTCAAGTATTAATTTTTCTTGGGAAGCCACTGGACTTTGCTAAAAATTAAATTACTATTAATGTTGATTTCCAAACAAAAAGTAGGGGAAATGCCATGTGCTTTATTCAGATTATTAAATAACAGCCCACCCTCGGTTATTTTTGAGTATTGGGTTAGAAACTGTGATAAATTTCTTATGTATTTTTAAATGCCATTTACATAGTTCTATACACACAATGATAATTGTTTGTCTATTTAGTAAGTATCTGTTGTTCTTAGTAGAAACCAGGTACTGTTGGAAGTTCAAAGAAAGCATTAACAAATGATAACAGGTAAGTCTGAGTCCTCATTGGAATTTATAGTCTAATGCTGTAAGTCAGACTTAAATATATAATGTTACTAAAGTGGTAAGAACTTTGAAGTAAAATGAGGTGATACAGAATAATGAGGGGGTGTTTTGTTACATAAAGTTGTGGTGAAAGACTTCTATGATAAATTAATATTTGAGCAGATACCTGAAGAAAGACGTGAGAGAAAAAGCCACATGGATTACTGGAGAGGAAATATTGATTAGAGTAAAATCAAGAGTAAGACCAACCCTCAGTGCTTGGCATCATCCCATAAAGTGAAAGGTCACTGATTTGATTCCTGGTCAAGGCACAGGCCTGGGTGGCAGGTTTGCTCCCCGATGAGGTGCATATGGGAGGCAACTGACTGATGTTTCTCTCTCACATCAGTGTTTCTCTCCTTTTTCTCTCCTATCCCCTCTTTCTAAAAATAAATAAAATCTAAAAAACTAAGAATGAAATCAAAGAATATAGGTAATTCTTTGAATGAGTTCTGCTGAAAAGATGAAGTAGAAAGAGTGTTACCTCCTGAGGGATGCAAAAAATGTAAAGATTTTAAAGAAATACTCTATTTTAACATGTTTATATGGTAAAGGGAATTATCCAGCAGAAACAGAATGATTTATGATGCAGGTGAGAGAGGAATTCTGTAGGAGGGTTGGCCTTTAGTAGCCAAAAGTAATATACTCAATGTCCTATTGAAGGGACTAAAAGTGTTTGTGAAGTTCATTTCAACAGAAAGGAATATGGACTTAGACACAAGAATGTAAGTAGGTTGGCAGGTACGGCAATGAGAGAGTAGGAAAATTTTCTTCTCCATTTTTTTCTCCAGGGAATAAAAAACAGTCCATCATCTAAGACTGAAGAAAATAAAAAAAAATCATTAAATGTTGGAAGGTGCCTAGCACCTGGTACAGTTTATATAAAAAAATGAGTTTTGCTCCTAAGTCAAATTATATAAAGCACACAAAGACTCAGCTGTGAAATTAGCATATTTTATAAACAACTTTTATAATGTGTTCATTTTTTTCACTCATGTATTTACCAATCACTTCTTAACAAGATTTTATTGATCATCTATAGTATGCAAAAGTCTGTGATCAACTCTGGAAAAAATATAACCTGAATAAATCTTAGTCACTGTGATTATAAAGAAGATTACAGTTTAGTCTGGGAGAGATACATGTGGGGGGAAAACACTATACTTCTCTTTGTTTCAATATGATAGATGTTATCTTTACTCTGGCCATTCTTGTTATGTATTTTGGGATATGGCCCACTTCAAATAATCTGTCATACTCTACTAATAAACACAATCAATGTAAGGCTACATCCTTCCATTTTTGCTTCAGAAAATATGGTCACATCACTATTAATGAGGTATGTTCCAACTGCTAGCAGAACATAAAGGAAGAAGTTATTCACTGTAGCTAGAAAGCTAGAGAAAGATTATTTGAGCAGAGCTTGAAAGGTGAATAGAAAAGGCAACCATATGGCATCTACCAGAAAGATCGTGTATAAAATCGTAGAGGCACGAATCTGGACAGTTAGGCTGAGGAAAACTTGCTAATGAAGATAGTCTTTATTCTTCAGTTAAATGGGAATTGTTAAGCTTTTGTTTGTTTGTTTTAAGAGGAACAAGAATAACATAGTTGAACTTTGTTTTAGACCAGTTAGGTGGCTGTGTGGAAGGTGGATGAAAGGAAGTCGAGACTGGTAGAGTGTTAGCGGTCACAGTTAAGAGGCAGGCAAGGACCTCCACTAGAACATGGTGAAAAGAATGGATAGACTAAAGAGCCGGTTTTGAAAAGGCAACTGATGAAGATTGCTGACTGACTAGTTATGAAGAACAAAGGAGCCTAGGAGAGTCAAAGGTTTGCCTGAGTTTTCTGCCTTAATAGATTAGGTGAAAAGTGTCATTACTAACTGAAACGGAATTATAGGAGAAATGCAGTCTCTCTCTCTCTTTTTTTATTTTTTGGAAATTTAATGAGGTTTGAGTTTTAGAACTATGTTTGATTTATAGATATCTATTAGACAGTGAAAATGCATTACAATACTCTGGAGATAAGTAATTGGAAATTAACTTTGCATAGTGCCAGTTAAAACCATGGAGGATGATCTCGAGTATTTATGTCTGCAATGGATAAAGAAGACTGAAGACCAACTCTGAGAGCAAATGCTAGTAAGTAAGAGGCAAATCGAGATGAGCCTGTGAAAGAAGAACATAAACAATGTATCCAACCTTCCAAGGACTCTTGAAATCAGGCTTTAGAGTTAAGCCGAGAGTCAGCCGATGGGGGCCCTAATGAATACGGCTTCAGTAGACACAGATACATAAAAGAGAATGGAGATTTAACAATAGGGGTGACAACCATACATGTTAAAAGATAAGCGGGAAGGGAGGACATCGCAAATATTATATATCCCCAGGCATGCGAGTAATGATTAGGGAGTATCACTCCAATGTAGGGAACAAAATGCATGGCATTTAGCATTTATGCTCTAATTCAAATAGCTACTCAGCTCAGGTCATGGTTATTACCACAGAGATGTTCCATTTGTGGGGAAGTAAGAAGATGGGACAGGAGGTGGTAGAATAAAGGCCAATGGTGCATAACTCAGTTAGGAGATCTTGATCACTTTGTTAAGAACAATATAGTATAAAATATAAAGATGGCCCCCTCACACCTATCCAAATCTCTTCTTGAAAAATGAACAAACAAATAAAACCCAAATGTACAGATTTACCTAAATCCCTGGGCCCTGAACTAAGCATGTACAAGAAGGGATCACGTGAACGGGAAGGGACATCTCTATTCCTTAGTGGCTCTTTCTAAGTTGCTCTCTAAATGAGGCAGTATGAACAATTCATAGAAAAAAAACCATTTTGGGTATAATTATTCAAACTTAGTACATTCATTTATTCTTTCCAAAATTCATATTAAAAATACAAAAACAATAAGAACAATATTTGTATGGCACTTTTCCATATAAGACATTTTTAAAAATGCAGTGTGTTCTTCAACTTCCCAATAATCTTTGGGCTTGATAATATTATTATCATTATTATTAAAATGTGGAAACCAAGCATCAGAACAGGTTAATGAATTTAGCTTCAGGTTTTCTGGATAGGAAAAGGCAAAGCCAGGATTTAATTGAATCCAGGTAATCTGACCACCATACTCTTTTCACTTTATTAACGATTATCTTCAACAGCTGATGCTTGGGCCCATAGAGCTTTTCTTTAATTCCATAAGAAGCAAATTGCTATTCTAACTGGGCTAGTTCCTCTATATTTTGACAAATCAAAGTGAAGAAAGACCATGCCTCCCTGGTGGGGTTGCTTAGTAGCTTAGAGCATTGTCCTATTCACCAAAAATGGTGTGGTTTCGATCTTCCATCATGGCACGTTCCTAGGTTGCGCATTCAATCCCCTATCCGGGAGTGTACAGGAGGCAGCCAATCAATGTTTCTCTCTCACATCAGTGTCTCTCTCCCTCCCTTCCTTTCTCTCTAAAGTCAATAAATATATCCCTAGGTGAGGATTAAAAAAGAAGAAGAAAAAAAAACCATGCCATTTTGTATGGGTTAGTGTTCAAAGGTTAAATAAGAAACTCTTACCATTTCATATCCTAAGCTATGTAAGTGTATAACAAAAGTGTTGAGAAAGAAAAGAAAGTAGCATGTTAAATAGTGTAGGAAGTTCCCTCTGAAATTCTGCTCCAGTGGCTGTGTGCTTCAAGCAATGAATGTAATCGGGCTTTAAGCAGTTGTACAGTAGTAAAACATATAAAAGCGACATATGAATGATATTAAGGGTTTTCTGAGCATTTGCAAAGATGCCCAAGCAATGGGGGAAAGGCAACTCCTTTAAATCCCGGAGGAAGGACAACATAATTAGTCGCAGGCCGTGGAGAAACATGGACTCACAGAACATCTAAAAATATCTGCAGGTTTTCTGCCACGTGGTTGCTAGACTTAGTGTAGAGATCGTATTGTGAGCATATAAATGTCAAATCACTAGGCTGTCCACCTGAAATGAACGCAATATTGCATACCAACTATTCTTTAATACAAATTAATTTAAGAAGTCTGCAGGTTATATGCACTGTAAAATAAATAATATAAACTGAGCCACTTCAAAATGCAGCCGGAGCTGCCACCCCAGAGGAGCCGCTTCCCATGTCTTACTCCTCCAGCCTCTGGAATGTTAAAATCGGGCAAAATAACTTTTGGACTGGGCCTAAAGCAGCACTGTATTCCGAAGCTAACAGGAAAGCAGTCATTATAACTACAGACTGAAAATGAAAGACATTCTTTAGAACTAGCATCACTACATTAGCTTATCTGCACCTATAGAAATTCCTTCGTTAGCTTATTAACACCCCCAGGAATTTCTTCTACTCATTTAAGTATTCCCCTTCCCTTGCTTTCACCTGATCGGAACATTATTTGGGTTTCTGCCTGAATCAGGGCTTCCTGATTCCTTTGGATCTCAAATAAACACTTGATGCCTCTCACTCCCACTTTTATTTTTAGGTTAACAACACAAAATCAACCGCATTGCACTATTCTTTGTCAAATATTTGAGGAATTATTCAGGAATGTTTGATAAGATTTTAGGATTTTATTTTTATTTTTTTACAGAGACCTACAACATAACACTTTGGGAAAATGTGTGTACTGTACCATCACAACCCGAAGCTTTTCACATTGTGGTTGGAGGACATGTGGACCTGTGGAACTAAGGGATGATTTAAGAGAGAAGAGCAAAATGAAAAGAAGTGATGTACACAGTTCATAAAACCAAGACCCAGGACTTGAGTCAAATAGCTCATTGTTGAAGGAAGTTCCTTCCTAGTGGTTTTTCTTCTCAGAGGCAGGAATCAAGTCTGGTAACTTTATTTCCAGTCATATGAACCATGTTCATTTGCTAATGCAGATATCCTGTCCTGCAGGCTCACAGCAAACTCAAGCAAATTTCTGCACTAATCTGATTTCTGTAAAGCCACCATTTTCTTTACAGCAAGGGTTACAACTTGGATGTGCTCTTTAAAAATATTTGGAAACTTGGGTGGGGGAGATGGGGCAGGGGAGAGCAATGAGGAAAAATGCAGAACAACGGTAACTGAACAACAATAAAAAATTGCAAAAAGATCAATAAATTAAAAAAGTATATATATATAAAAATATTTGGACACTTGTATATTGATTTCATATGTACATTTTTCCTGGGGAACTTTCATCATATATAGAAAGGGATCTCTTCAGAGTCTAAGGTTACCTACCTAATAAGGAAAAGTAATTACCAGGAGATGTTATTGTTGTTTTCCTTACTGGATAGCATCTAATTGCCATTGCCACAAGATGATACAAGGTGACTCTGAACTTTACCCAGAATAAAGCACCTCTGTAAATTCAAACTTCATTCTCTCATTGAAATCATTGACCAAAATAGTGGCCAAGGGCAAACCAGAGGTGAGGAATTTTTGTCACCCACAGAACTGAGACTGTTGTTTGAATAAATGTCATATTAAGCCATGTTTGGCCATTACACTTCCTGCTGTTCATTGTCACAAAGCATAGATTTCAAAATGCCATCATGGGAAAGAAATGAGTGTTTTAGGAGAGGACAGTATTTGTCTTCTTCAAGTATAACTCATCATTAAGAACAAGTGTCTGGAAAAAAATAACAGTTCAGTTGACATTGTAACTTTGCTCTTTTCATTAAAATTACAACAGAATTTTTTAAAGGAAAATCTGCATGACCTTAATTAGTTTCCTTGATGACTTGCCAATCTGTAATTAGTGAAGTAGCAACTTGTACAAAGATTTTTTAAATGCATAATGCAAATAGGGCAAAATTATTCCTCTTGAAAGGTAATCAATGTCTTTAAAACTTTAAAATATATTTTAAGCAATGCTATTCAACAATACATACATTTCTTAGCAAACATGAAGAAAAAGAGAAGATGCAAATATCTGGCTTACTATTTAAAGCTTTATATTCTACATACAAGATGTTGATTATCAATTGTGTATTAAGTAACAATTGTACTATTTCAGCTGACTGTGTATTTTCCTACAAAAACTAAATAAACATAAAATTTTTTAAAGAAAGTATAGCTACTATACTTATTTCAAACTCTTAAATGGAATGCTTGTCTGTTTAATGACAGACATTGATTCAGATTATTTCTCCATTCTAGCCCCAAATCACCTTTCATCTCACAAATGATGGGCTTATTTAATGTTGACTGCTTTTAATGGCACTAATTTGCTCCATTAACAATAATATCAGGTAAAAGTTGACATAAAAAACACTTAGCCTTTAGATGAGTCTTTTTTTCCTGGAACAATCAATCTCATTTCACATATACATTACCACATCGATCTCCAATGTCATTCAGGATGGTGTTATCTACATTTTGCAGATAAGCACTCCCACCCCACCTCCCTTCCAAAAAGCCCCCCAAATCTAAAACTCAACTAACTGTTAATGTGTGTGCCTGCTATGGGATAATCGCTTGAACAAAATTGGAATTTGGCACCTCCTAAATTACAAAAGGACTTATTCTGCATTGACTGAGACAGCATGGCCCATCCATCAGCTTCCTTTTGCTCTCATTCAGCTGTCCTCATGGTGCTACGGGTACACAGCTGCACTAGTGTTTTACCCGGGGGAAAAACTCAAGATAACTGGTCTTATGGCCAGGTATGCAGGCCTTCATTGCTGGATATAAAGTATGGTTGATTGATAAAACATATAGACTCTTCAATCTTTTTTGTAAAAGCTAATCTTCAGATAGATTTCTCAGTGAAGGTAACAGCTTGCCTTGACAACTTGGTGAGCACAGTATCATCATTCCACACAAAATATATGGCAGGCATTAATTTTCAGTGTCAGATCAATTCATTGACCACAACCATCAAGAGCACAAAGAGACTGGGCAATTAATTCCTTTGACACGAAATTACTGTATAATAGAACTGCAACCTTCCCTCTTTCTCCAAGCAATTGTCAGATAACTACACTCGCAGAGGTCACTGAAAACACGATGCATAAAACCTGTGCCCACAGCTCCTGCCGTGTTTCTTTTTACACTTGTTTGCTGATTGATTGGTATCAGATCCCAGTTTTCAAATGTCACCCCATTCTTCCAAAAGTGCTATTTCTCACCTAGAAATATCAACAGGGCATAAATGCAATATTTCTCACCCCTCTCCTATAATTTGGTTGATCAATTTTTCTTTATATGGGTGTTTGTATTATTTGTACACAATATCAAAGATTTTTGTATATTTCTATCGACCATATTTTGCCATGTATGATGCCCACCCATTGTTTTTGTGTGCATTGTACACAGGACTATTATATCTATGACATGCATTCATTATACCCATATTTTTGCCCTCAAAAATTTGGGCAAAAGATGTACGTTATACATGGCAAAGTATGGTAAAATACAGTATATCTGTATCAATATCTGTATCTCTATCTATCTATGTATAGTTGGTTCCTGCCAAAGGTAGCAGCCTCCTGAGGTCTGAAGTTGGTACTTTGGAGTTCCTCCTCCCTAGGGTGAATGCGAAACCTGATACTTCAGACTATTTCAACATTAAGGTATGGAAACTGTATTTTCAGAGGTGTCACCAAAAAGTCAGATGAGTCTATTGAACAGCCTTTACCACACCACATACCTTATATATCTAGCTTAATGCCTTCCATGAAGTGGGCATTCAATGAACACTTGTTAAATTAATGAATGAGTTTCTTTTAAAGACATTATTGCAATGTCTAATTTACATCAATTGATTCCAGCAAGTTGGAAGTAGATTGTATTTGTCAATGTTAGTCATGTTCACTTCCAGTTAACAGAGATGGTTTTACACACCCCTGGGAATGAAGCTGATGAGGCAAGGAAGTATGGATGCATTCTAATCTATGGAAACTATATGGCATTACGAGTAATTGAGAAATAGCAAAAAAGGATCTTGACATAGGGGTTGAGAATGTGACTCCAGAGCTGAAGTACCTAGATTTGATTCCTGTTTTTGCTCTGAGACCTCAAATTGTTTGAACTCTCTATTTAACGGAAGTGATGATAATAGTATAACCTTAATAGGCTTAAAGTGAAAGCAATAGATGAATTAAAACAACTAAAATATTTCCTGACACAGAGTAAGTTTGTGAACCAGGAAAGGTTCACATCTATTATTCATCTCCAAGTTCAAAATTTAGTTTTCAATTTTTTTGTAATTGCTCCTCTTCCCTCTCTTAGCTCATTGAGCTTGCATGCAAATATGAAGATGAATCAAAATATTTTAAAGTGTATTTCCCCTCTTATTTTATATTTAAAATTAAATGACACTCAGTTTCCATTAATAATTCTTCTCCTGGGAAACCCCTTACAATGCTAGGTACTAACCATTCAGCACTGACCTCTCCATGACCTTGCAGGATGCCCAGACACATTTTATTGAGCATCTGGAAAATGGGGGTAAACTAGCTTTGAAAAGCTTCCATTAGGCTGCTGATAATCCCAGGTTACGCCCAATTTCCCACAGGTTCCATGACTTCTGATGCAGGCTCTCAATGTAGCTGTTGAGCCCTAAGTGTACCAGGAACTCCGTCCCTTCAAATCTCAGCTTTCTAAAACCCTGACTCACTTTTCCTTCTAAACTGATCTTCAGCTTCAACTCTCTGATTGACATGTCAACTACCCGTGGCCTGAGTTCATTAGCCACTGACTTGCTAGACCCCTATCTTGGAAGTAGGTGATAGTGTTCACATCCTATGATAAAGGAACCACTTATACACATATAAAGTATTTAGACTAGAATTAAAATTGGGAATATTTAATCCAAACTAGTACATTTTGAACAACAGTGAACAGGTCTTCCAAAAAAATAATCTTCTTTATTGTCCATCTGTCACAATGTGAAAATTTCATTTTGGGTTTAAGATTTAATCCCTAAGTCTTAAAAATGTTCTATCTTTTCTATTTAAAAGACTTGGAGTTTCTTAGACACACAGGTCCCTCAGGCTGTCTGCACAGCCCTCTGTATCATCTGTGTAGACCACCAACCAGATAAATGTGAGACTCTAAGAGTTCATTACATTTAAGCTTATTTTCTTATATATTATATTATTCTTCAAGTTAAAGTAGCAGGTCACAGTCACTATAACAAGTCAAGATGAAGAAACTGAGGTTCAGAGATTACCTAGCTTGTGAACAGCTAAGAAGTAAGTAGATGTGAGTGACTCGAAGACCATTCCTACTGTATTTCCATCCTGCCTGCTGAAATTTGGGTGACTTAAATGTACCTATTTTAAATTAAAAGTTCGAATTCACCTAAGTAACCTTTTTTACTTACTTTTCCTCTCTCCATGTAGTTGTTTTGATTTGTATAAATATCAGTCTCATTCACCAGTTAATTTCAAAGGCTTTTTAAATGTCAGGAGTTGAGCTGAGATTTCACGACTCTCCCATCTCTGAACAGGTCATTAGTCCAAAGCACTTTTAGGCCAAACCCTCGGCCTCCAGTGACTCCGAATGCCAGTTAAACAGATGCCCACTCTTGATAATATCTACTTAAAACCCAAAGACTAAATCTTATAAGTAGCTCTGCAGATTTGACTATTGAAGGACTAATGGGTCCATATAAAATAATCTTCTTCCAACTTCTGGGTTTAGAAAAGCCCTAAAAACAAATTAACTTTAATGTTCTTCCAAGGTTTGTTACCCTCGCTCGCTCAACAGCTGCTCTGCTTTCATAATGAAAGAGAAACAAACCCTTAATGGGCCCAAGGTTGCCAAAACTGGGGGGTGAACATGCTTTTGTGCTCTTCAGAACATTCGCTGTCCGTGAAGTATGATTGTCAGATTCCAACAGTCTCAGGACATCCCCATCTCAGCAATGATGAATGCCACAGATAGACAGCAAATACGGCTGCTGTGAAATTTAATGTTCACTTCGGATGCTCCGGCTCTTATTAGAAAAGGTCATGCACTGTCCCACTCGGATGATTAATGCAGACTCTCACATCTTTATGGAATATTTCTTCAATATGTGCTGTCTAAGTGACTGTTTGTTCCTCATTTCAGACTCGATCAGTGCTTAATACTCAACATGAATTTAGATGGGTGGAAAAAACGCCACTTTGCAGCTTCAGGTGTTTGTAGATTGCTCTGCTAAAAGAAAGCTTAAATCATGGGGTCCAAAGAAAGCTTGAAGCCCATTTTCATCAAATTTGCCATAGCAGTTTTTTAAAAAAACATGTGATGGTAGCATAACAACTATAATACAGGAGCCCCTTTTCAGCGGTACTTGGAAAATGCAAACCAGAACCATTTTCTTTCAGAAGCTGATCAGTTAAATCCCCTCGAACCAGGAATAGTAGCAATAATCTGTTATTTCCTGTGTTAAAGCAAAACAATGTTGAAACATAAATTCTCTCTATGTGACCTGCTCATGAGTCACAACACAGACACGCAACACTGCTTGTGATGTTTTTTTGAGATCGTAAAACTTGTTTCATCATGTTTCTGTGGTCAGAAAGAATCACAGTGTTCAGATTCTCTTCGTAGGCTTATCAAAAGAATCCTGAGAGGACCGAACTGTTCAGCATCAACCACACAAATTCAAACTGCTGAATTCTGATGTATCTCATTTTTGTTATCTTTGCCCACATTTTGGGTCTCATTTATTATTTCTCACCAACTGGGGGATACTGAAAGTACTAAATGCTTAAAGCCCATTTTTATATAATCTTCACTCACAGAACACTTACCTGGCTGTACAAATTTACTACTAAGTTTCTACCGTTGCTCCGACAAATGTTTATGAAACCCAGGATTTTCAATGGAGAAAGCGTATTTTTCAGATTAAGTGGGCCTGGAAGAACTTGCCCCATCCCTCAGATGGCTTTTTCTAGTGGCATTTTTCTTCCTCGGCCTATTAATGGGTTGGTGGTTATTCTCTTACAGGGCCTCTTGATGTGAGTTACATTTCATAACACTACCAAGTTCAATATTAGTGGGCCAAATTGTTTTGGCTTCTGTCACTAATGTTGGTCACAAAGAGCTGATCAAATTGTCAGCAGTCAATGTGAACAAATCAATTATATAGATCTAGCCCAGAGCTGCAGAAATGTAGGTAGTAAAGTACAATTTTCTTTTTGTTTCACAGGCCCATCCTATTTGCCAAAGTAGTCAAATCTCTTCACTTTTAATGCTGCTGCCTAAATTTGGGAGAGTTCATGTGGGTGAGCAAAAATATGATGAAAATATTAAAAATAACAGCTACTAGTGAGTACTTATAATTTGTCCTTTTGTTTAAAACACACAGGTAATAGCAAAGCCTGTATTTTCTCAATTATGTGTTAGGTTTTAGCACAACTTCAAAACTGAAATGGATATGTGAGCAATTGCTCCATTTTTACCACAAAACTGTGGTTTAAAAATGAATTTTTAGACATCCAAATTGGAAAGGAAAATATAAAATCATTTCCATTTGCAGATGATATTATTTTATAGGCAGAAAATCCTAAAGATTAAAAAAGAACTGCTACAACTAATAAATGAATTCATCAAGGTTGAAGGATACAAAATCAATACATAAAAATCAGTTGCATTTCCATACACTAACAGTGAACAATTCAAAAAGGAAATTAAGAAAAGAATAGCATCATTGTTTATGATGATATTGGTCTTAGTCAATTTGAGTTGCTATAAAAAAGAGTACTACAGACAGGGTCGTTCAAACAATAAACATTTATTTTTCATGGTTCTGGAGGCTGAGAAGTTTGAGGTCAGGGTGCCAGCATGGTTGGGTTCCAGTGAGAACCCTCCTCCTTGTTGGCAGATGGCCATTTCTTGCTATGTCTTAACATGTTGGAGCTGAGGAAGAAGAAGAAAGCTCTCTCTTGTCTTTTTTTATAAGGGAAATAATTCCATGATGAGAGCTCCATGCTCATGACAGAATTGCCTACTAAAGTCTCCATCTGCAAATACCATTGCATTGGGAATTAGGATTTTACTATATGAATTTTGGGGCAGCACAAATATTCAGTATATAGCAGCATCAAAAAATAAAATAAAATGTTTAGAAATAAACTTAAGGAAGCAAAAGAATGGTACACCTAAAACTATAAAAAGTTGCTGAAAAATGAAAGCAGACAAATAAATGGAAGATATCTCAAGTCTGTAGTTTTGAAGACATATTTTTAGGACAGCAGTACTATCTAAAGCAACTTACATATTCAGTGCAATCTCTAATAATCCCAATGATTATTTTACAGAAATAGAAAAGTAATCATATAATTCATATGAAATCTCAAGAGAATCCAAATGGCCAAAATAATCTTGAAAACAAAGAACAATATTGGAAGACTCATACTTTCTGATTTTAAAATGTACTACAAAGCTGCAGTATTGACATGAGGTGTGGTACTGTTATAAACATGGACATATAGACCAATGAAGTAGAATAGAGGTACCAGAATAAACCCATACAAAAATGGTCAAATTGTTTTTGACAGAAGTACTAAGAACATTTAATGGATAAAAAAGTCTATTAAAAAATAGTGTGGGGAAAGTTGGATATCCACATGCAAAAGAATGAAGTTGGATTCTTACCTAATTCATATACAATAATTAACTCAATGGATCAATGATGTAGATGTAACAGTAAACACTATAAAACTCTTAGAAGAATATAAGGGAATAGCTTCATGATATTGGATTTGGCAATGATCTCTTAAATATAACACCAAAATCACAAAGGAACAAAATAAAAAATAAATTAACAGCCTATATAGAAAGGGATCCTCTGTACTATTTGTAGTTATGATAGAAATCATTAAACTTTGATTTTAATTATAATATTTCCCCTTTAATATTTATATTTTGAACATAGCCTCAAAGTCTAATAAAGCCATTGTTTTTAACACTAATTTTCTACATAACTAAGATTTAAGATATAGATATACACACTTTTATCTCCAAAATAGTTTCAGATTTCCAAAAAATTAGCATGTGGCAGAAAATGTTTTCTAACCCACAGTTCTTCAAATCACCTTAATTTATTAAGTGCTGCTAATATGTTTATCTTTTTGTTCTCAGTCCTGTTATGAAAAGAAAGGTTATTATAGTCTGCTTCATAAATCCTAAGGATGTTGAACAATTTTACAGGATGATTACTTTTTAGTAGATGAAAAGATAATGCATTTTAAGCTATCTTTCAAGTATTGCTGAAATCCAGTTGCTGATATGGAATATACACTCATATAGCTTTCAAATACAACGAGAATATAATGTGGCAAAGGCAATACCAACTTTGAATGTACCTTGTCCAATCCCTATTTCATATATGTAGACATTTGACTATTTATTCTTACATGTTCAAATAAGATTACATATTTGGCTGTGATGGGTATGTTTTGTCATTACAAACTGCAAATTTCTCACTTATTTTATTTAACCTATTCACTGTATCTCATAGAGTGACACGTACCCTGAGAGACCTCAACTGTGAATGGAGTTCTGTTATTTAAGAGGTTGTGGGATTGATTCCCCCTGTCCCCTCCGAAAAAAGACTTAGCTTAGAAAGCACCTGCTTCTCTCTGTAGGTCATTCACATGTGGTTGAGTTTCTCTCACTGTCTGTTAATCTATTTAGTAAATGACTGGCCCGCAATTAGAATACACATTAGTTTAGTCATTACCAGTCTTTGCCAAGCAGACCAGGGCCCCTGCACTTGGCTTTGTCAGAACTCAAGGAGCATGCTGATGCCAGGAAACATCACTCAGGGGTGATGTTAGCATCATCCATTGGTCCTACTTCCATACCATAAACTACCACCACTGCACGCATGTTCCTTAGCATTTTGCTGTCCCATTTAATTGGCAGTTGGCTGATAGAGTTCAGTATGACAAGTATTTATTAATCACTGTCTGTAAAGAAAACACAAAGTTAAGCACTGTTGGAGGTGGTAAAATAAGAGTGCCCCCTCCTTCCAAGTAAATCACAAGCCAGTAAAGAAATGGGATATTTTTGAAAATGTATTCTTATTTTTTTTAAATTATTTTATTGTTGTTCAATTACAGTTGTCTGCATTTACCCACCACCACTGCCCCCACCCCAGTCAGACCCATCTCCCTCCTTTGCTCCACACCCCCTTGGTTTTGTCCATCTGTCCTTTATTCCTGAAAACCCTTCCCTCCTTCCCCTGATTATCCCCTTCCTTCTCCCCTCTGGTTACTGTCAGTTTGTTCTTAATTTCAATGTCTCTGGTTACATTTTGCTTGCTTTTTTCTTTTATATTCCTATTATATCTCAGATTGTAGCAAATGTGAAAAAAGACACAAACAAATCTATGAAGATTTGATAAAAGGAAGAGAAAATTATTCACTAAATTAAAAGCTAGGAACTACCCCTCCAGGTGTTTTGAAAATATAAGATTTTTTGAGGATTCCAAATTATAGGAAAGTTTCTGGTATAAACTGCGCTGAGAGAATCACAGCTTTTAAGCTGTACGTAACCTGTCACAATGGACAGTGAGCCTTCACTATTTTAGGCAAATTGTTTTTTGGAACTTTCTAAAACAAAATGACAAGATTTGGGCACACTCATTCATTGTACAATTCAATACACTTGATTAAACAGCAGCTAGAAACCAGAGCCTGGGCGAGAGCCTGGGTTAACTACAACTAAGGTTGTAGGCAGTCTCGTTGGGCGGTGCAGGGCACCGACGCAGCACTTTGACTGTGGTCGTCTGTGTGTGCAGATGAGATGCGAGTTCAGCCCTCAGTCTTGTGGTATCAAAGAGAGAGTGGCAGGAAGAAACATTTCTGAACTTAAAACCAAAGAAGCAGTATTTCAGCCCAGAGAACAGCATAAGCCAAAGCCCAAGCTATTTGAGGTACTGCACTCCTATGTCACAAGACCCTCCAGTTGCAAATATCTGTCTTTAAGGAAAACATTTTACCCTCTAGTGGCACACTAACATAAATCTTCACTTCCCATTATATTATTGATTCATAGACTACACATGCTGCGCAATCTAGAAGGCATTCATTTACTACAACTTACAGCTATTAAATATTCGTACACATTAAATCCGCACTTGGTTAAGTGATGTGCAATACTGGTGGCCAGCCAGTCACAATATCATGGGTGTTAATTTTAAACAAGAAGAGAACAAAATTATTTATGGTCAAGAGCATTTGTATGGCATTTATTTAGGAAGGAATTATGAACTGTTGGTAAGAGAAAAAGATCAGAGGGGTTTGAGTGCTTAATAAATACTGTCGTGATGATCTGATTTTTAGTCTGATTTAGGAACTGCAAAGACAATCTCAGTTCTGCTCAGGATGCAGCTGAAGTTCATTTTGGATGATCAGTGAAGTGAAGAAGGTTGAACATTTTCAGTGCTGCAGTTAAGTGATCTCGGCAGTACCAGAGAGATCCAACGAGATTTGTTCTAGTTAAAGAAATGAGTGTTTGGAACTACTTTTGCAGTACTCATGGGGACATTTATCTTATTTGCTAACATGAATGAAAAAATAAATAAATCTATCGCATTCGCCAAAGCCTCTACAAAGATACAATTGAAAGGGGCTGCACGGATTGCATAAAGGCAGCTGCTATGCTTGGTGCTCACGATCTCCTGTGCACCCGTTTGAAGTGCTCCCTTGCCCAGTCCCATGTGTGAGATGGGGAGCATCACAGCATCTTTTCCTGTCTCTCTGGCACCAGCTCTTTCCTTTCTCTCTCATGTATCTTCAATCTCACTCACTCCAGTGACTTCTACTCAGCATTTATGTATTCACATGTCTCAATTTTTTTTAATACAAAGAACATATTTTTTAACATGCTTCTCCTGGCTTCTCTTTTCTTGCTTTATCCCACTCATAGCCACCATCCTTGACAGATATTCCGTACTCACCATCTGTACTTTTTTTTACATTGCACTGGCTCTCCAATCTAGTTCCTGTTCCCACACTGCTTTTTCTGCTCAAACAGTGGGCAACAGCAACTGCCTCAGAGCTAAAACCAATGGGCTCCTCCTGATGACTTGTTATTGACCTCTTTGCATCTTTTCATTGTAAATATCCTTCTTTGGCTTTTGAAATCTCTTTCTGAGGTTGCTGATTATTGCTTCTCTGGTTTGCTGCCTTCTTTTTCCCCCTCATATCCCTTAAATATTGCTCTCATTGACATTCTTTTATCAATTTTTTATACAGCTTTAAGCATCTTCTTTTGCCTGGTGAATCCCAAGTCTGTGTTATCAGGATAGGATTATCTCCTGAGTACCATGCTTATAATGCTACCTGTCTGTGCAACAGCTCACCTGAATGTCACACAAGCACTTCAAACTCAATGTGGCTGAAACCAAAGCCGTCATCTTTCATTTCTGATCCTCTCTACTACTTAGAATTGATCAGGCTTGCCTTTGGGGAAAAATTTTTGTCTACCACTGACCTTTATTGCATGCATTTATAAAAAAAAAAATCTTATCTATTCTATTTATAAGTCTCTTGGGGAAAAGAACTCTGAGTTATTCATTTTTGTGTACTCAGCACTTTGCAAGTACTATAATTATTTGGGAATTACAAATGCATGAATGGAGTGATGTAAGGTCTGAAAAGCTATACTTTTTTGCACTAAAAGGGAACATATTAGATCAGAATTCCAAAACATGGTTGAAGATGCTCCTAGGCAGCACTGCTCAGTGAAGTATCTCTTTTATTTCTCCTAGCAGCTATCAAAACACTGTCACGTGCTCCAGCATTCTCTCTCCCAGCCAAGAACCAGAATGCAATCCCAGGAGAATGTATAAGGAAAGAAAAGTGCCCATAAGAGCACAGCTGTGAGGAATGAGTGGATGCACAAAGGAAACCCGGCGCCATGCTCCCAGGAGAAGGACTAGGCTTTTCTTCTACTGTGTTATTTAACACTCAGCAGACTGAAAGCATTCAGTCTGTCGTAAGAGATAGCAGCCTTGAAAAATGTGAGAAGATTTCAGCATTAAGCCTTACAAATCATAAAAATCTCAAAGGACATAAATTTAGTTGGAAAGATAAAATTGCTATAGGGTAACACCAGGATTTCCAGCCTTCAAAAGCACATGTATGTCAATGTCCAAGGGCCCTTTGGAGTGTCAAGTCTACATTAAAATAAAGAACTGAAAAGAAGATGCTACAAAGAAAAGGAGGAGGGCACCTCAACTGGTCTAAAAAGCCAAGAGATTCCTGCCTAAGAAAGAGAAACAGGCCAAGTTTCAAAAGTCACCATTTGAACTGGACATTGTAAGCAGAAGGAAGAGTTTCTACTAGGCACTGGGGGCAAATATGACCTCTCATCTGGGGGAATTATGGCAAGTTTTTCAGCACTTAAATGTATTGTGGGTGTATGGGAGGAGGGGGATGGGTACAGAAACGGAACAAGGAACAAAGCATGAAGCACGCTGTATGTTGCATTTTAGTTCGACATACATGGTAGAAAGGGAGAAATGAAAGGATTTTTTAACAGTTAAGGAACATGATAAGATTTTCATTTTTAGAAAAATAATTCTAGAGCCAACATGTGTGATGAATTTGAGAGGAATATGTCTGGAAGATCATTGCAATAACCAAGCAAGCAACCAGGTTAGGACAAGAAGGTCAACGAATCAATTCAATCTTAATTGAAACAATAAAATTGGAACAAACAAGAAGTGTCTAGGATGATTCCCATGCTTCCAGTTTTACTCTGTGATTGTTACTCAGGCATGTACACTGTCTCTGTTAATACGACATAAACAAGACACAGCCTCATGGAACTCACAGTCTAGAGGGGTCCTAACCAAGTAAAGAAGGTCAGGAAAAATATGCAGTGGGACTTCTGACCCAGACTTGAGGTTCATTAAAAGATTTCTGACAGAAGCAGCATTTCTGCTGAGATCTTAATGACAAAGAGTATGAGCTAAGTCAAAAGGACTAGGGAAATATCCCTGGAAGACAGACTAGCACGTGTAAAAGCACAGAGGTAAGAAAGCAAAACTTGTTCATTTGGGAAACTGCAAGAAAGACCGGGTGACATCATAATCGTACACCAAGAGAGGGAGGATAGGAAACTAAGAAGGCTTAGTGGTGATAAGCCCACATTTGTGTCTGTTGAGTTGGAGATGTCCATGGGATATCCAGGTAGAGAGACTGGGGTCTGGAGTTTTCACATTTATGCGGGCTGCCTGCAGAAATAAATTTGAGACATAAGACAGGAGATAAACCTGTGAGGGTGGTAAGTTTTCCCGAGAAAAGTGCAGAAAATGAGACGAGAGGGTGAAAGGACACAGTCACAAGGAGCATAACCGTATTTAAGGGAGAGGTGGAGGAAAAAATGTCAAATGATACAGAATCAGGAGAAAGAGAGGTAATGTGAAATATAGAAATCAAGATTGCCAAGGAGAAGTTATCCAGCACTATTAGATGAAGCTGACAGCTCTAGTAAAATAACGACAGAAAAGTACCTGCTGGAATTAGCACGTATGAGGTCGTAACGAACCTTGTCAAGCACTGGCAGTTGTAGGCATAGAAGCCGGGTTAGAAGGAGTGGATGGAAGATGAACAATTGAAATGGCGACTATAAATGATTTTAATAGCTTGGTTATGAAGGGCCAAAGAGAGAGATGGTAGCAGGGGGATTACTTCATGGGGCTGGGAAAAAATTGGTTGAATTTTTGTAAGGAAAGGAGACAAATGAACAAATTTATCAGCTGAAGGAAATAAGTGAAAAAAGAGGAAAGGTAAAAGAAATGTTACAAAGAAATGGAGGAGACAAGGGACAAGATACACATTTTGAGGGGGACTAGCTTTGACTTTTAAAGCAGACAATTTGTCCTCCAGAGTTGACACGAGAGGTGAAGAATGGGTGGAAGAAGCCACTAAAGTGGTAGATGGAGCTCCTAAGAGTTACGGGAATAACAGCTCTGATGATCAGGTCATCTTCTCTGTAGGGGGATGAGACCTAAAGCACAGGAGTCCTCTTAGCCTCCAGTCACACCTTTTCCGGTTCCCCTCTCACATTCTTATCTCCAGCCATTGCCAATCAAATGCATTAACATTCCGAGAATGGATAAGATGTCAGCTCACCTGGAACACTACAGATAAATATAAAATAAACCTTGAGGCTGCCAGAAGCTTACATTGGTTTCCTCAACATGTATCATTGAATAGACTAAATAGAGAAATAAATATTTACACAGAAAAGACATAGGAAATTTTTTCTCCATGAGATATTAGAAATATTTGTATTTTATGGATGATAGTTACATTCCAAAGCTATAGAAGGTATCGAATGTGCAAATGACTGTCTTCAACTCAAAACTTCAAGGACTCATGTGTCTGATAAATAAAAAAGTGGTCTTCTCCAGAACAAAACAATGATATAATTTCAATTTAAGTTATTGTGGGTTTGAATACATAATAAATAATGCATAGTCTACCAATCACTCTTAATAAAATGACTTATAACTTGTATGACTCATAATACTGCCTAATTTTTTAAATGTACTTTAAACATTGTTCTGAAGACAAAGTGTCTAAAGAGTTGGGTTTTTGTGTGCGTGTTTGTTTTTGAAGATCCAGCATTCGTTGCCCCATGAGTAATCTTTTCTACAGTTGGCTGGAAATTCAAATGGTGCTTCTGAAGACTTGACATTGTGTCTAGTATCATTTAATAATTTCTGTAAGCATCTCAAATACAAAATTGAGAAAATGAAGTGTGAGATGGCCAGATTGCTAGCATCCCAGAATATCAAACTAAAATTATAAGTGACAAGACCAATTACAGAGACAATCTACCCAAAACACAGGGGAGTTCAAATGAAATGAAAATAGATGAAAAGTTATACATTCTTACCAGGTTTACTACACCTCCTCTTTGTAAAAGATGATCATCATTTTTATGACATTTTCTATGAATTCATTTGCTGATGTTGGTCACAGTTAACAGCGGATAATAATATACTTCTGTGAAAGGCACAGATCAAAAATTGAAAATCAAAAATTGAAGGACATTCATTTATTGCAAAGCAAATCATTGTTAAAATGGTTAAAATAGGATTAAATTCAGCAAAGAGTGATAGAAAAATTAGTAGTGGTTCAAACAAGATAGAAGTTCAATTTCTCACTCAAACCAAATCTAAAAATGAGGTGCCCAGGACTGGCTTAGCAACCCCATGATGATCAGAAACCTTAACTCCTGCATCCCTTTGCTCTACAACCTTCAACAGGTGGCCCTACCTCGCAGCCCCAGATGGCCGCTAAACCTCCTCCCATGAGGTCTATGTTCCAGCCATTAGAAAAAGAGAGGAGCAGAAGCACATGCCTTTTCCTCTACATTTTTTTTCATGTGTGAATGTCTGTGAGTCTGAGTTAAAAATAAAATAAATAGCAAAATTTTACCATTTTAACTGAACTTCTTTGTGCAGTTCAGTGGAATTACGTATACTCACATTATTCTGCAACCATCCCTATCATCCATTACTATAACTTTTCAAATTCCAGACTGAACTCTATATCCATTAAACAATAACTCCTTACCCCAGCACTCCCCCTTGGCAACCACCGTTCTGCTTTCTGTCCTTGTAAATTTGACTACTCTAGGTACCTTGTATTAGTGGGATCATACAATAACTGTGCTTTTGTGACTGGCTTATTTCACTTAGCATAATGTCTTCAAGGTTCATTCACGTTGTAGAATGTGCCAGAATTTCCTTCCTCTTTAAAACTGAATAATATTCCATGTTTGTGCATATGTCACATTTTGCTGTCAGTGATCACTTGGGTGGCTTCTACCTTACAGCTGTTGTGAATAATGTTGCTAGAAACACATGTGCACAAATCTGTGTGTGAGTCCTTGCTCTTGATCCTTTTGAATCCATTTACTCAGGTGCCACATTGGATCACAATGGCCTCAGTGGCCACCTACGTTGGATCCCAGCAAGAACTTCTGTTTGGGGCGACTGTCGGAACTCACTGAGGAGGGGAGAGCAGCTGCTGGACTGGCCCACACTGGTGACTGAGAAACACAGGAAAGAAAACCATAGGAAGGAAGGGCAATACTGAGAGTCATGAACAAGCTCATCAGCACCCTTAAGACACTGAAAATGCCCGAAGGAGACAGGAACACTGGGATGGGGCTGGAATCCCTGGAATTACAGGCAAGAGGCCGGAGATGGGCCTTAGGTACCTATCATCGCACACACATCTCACCTGGGGCAGCCGGGGGGACTCGGGATCTCCTGAGCCGGGGATCCTGGGAGGTGGGGAGGAGGGGTAGCAGAGGAGAAACAAGCACCTTATATTCAAGTGAAGATATTTTAAAGACTAAAATATTAGTTCCACTTATTTTCAAATACTCAAGTTATATTTTAAAATGTTTATCATGTGAACCTATGACTTAAATGAGATTCCACTCCTTTCACAGACCGGAGGTATCTGGCCAGGAAGGAACACGTGAGCCGTTTTCCACCTCACGGACCACGGCGTGCAGGTCAGTTATCAACAACAAAGTCTCTTTTAAAAAATTTAAACCAGCGAAAATATATAAACCCTCTTGAAATAGAAAACCCGGCGGCAAATACCTCCAATTTCTTTGGCACAATGGAGCTAGACGCAGCATCTGTACAGTCTGTTCATACACCCTTTTCGTAGACGGCTTGTGAAACCAACACTCACACTCTCGAGAGCATCTCGGGAGAAGCCAGACTCCTCATCTCCACCCTTCAGAATTCTAGCATGAGGGAGACTATCTGAAGCCACGTCATCTTTAAGACACTCTGTGGAAGGAGATGAGATCAGCTCTGGAATGCCCAGTGCGTGCCACAGAGCTCTGCCTGGTGTCCTGCGTGTCCGTGAAAGAAAATGCCCACAATCGTTTAGGTCGGCAGCCCCGTCAGCGAACTCTCTGAAGGCAACAATAGAGAGGAAAGACAATCCTCTGGCTGTGTGAATATACAAAGGACCTGCATCCCCAGAGATTCATCCTACTTCATAAACACTTTTAAATGGAGACCACATTGACTTGAAGAAAAGGACAATGAAAGAAGAGACCATGGTGCCACCATATGTCTGGCACAGGAGATCGTAAAACTGAATGATGCAGCGTGACCCAGTGACCAGAGCCCTCCCTTGGATATATGATCAATCTGTTCTTCTTTTTCACCCAGCAACGTTCTCATGTTCTTAAAATGCTCTGAAATCCTGACACTAGAAACACAAAACATTATCATTGTTAAAATCCACACAGTTCTCAGTGTTTCACTACAGTTCTCGGCTAAACCACAGCACAGAAAATTCAGTGGACTCCCCAGCTTATTTTTGTAACAAGCACATAAAAATATCTGGACTCAGTGAAAAATGGCCTTGCTCATAAACCGTTTTCCTGGTCACAATGTAGACCTCACCTGCAGTGCCTGATGCCTGTCTCTCCCTCTGAGCATGTGCCTGAGCCCCAGACAAGGTCAAGCATGCTTCGTCTCAGGAGACATTAGCTCACGACACCTTTTTAACAGCAACACTTTAGAAATGAGTGATGTGGACCCCAAAAGGTTCTTAATGGACCAGTTGCAATCACCACAATAGATGCTGTTTAAGAAGCTGTCTTTCATATTTGCTGTGCAAATCATTTCTGTAAATGTGTGGTTTTATTGATCTGAATAAACCATCCCTTGATGTAAAGAAGGTAAGATCGTTATTGGTCACAGAATATTTCAATGCCAATAAGGCCACTTTGGATAATTTGTTCCTCTTTGGGCCTGTTGCATCTCATTTTGCTTGTTCATTTGTTTGGTTGGTTCTCTTTTAATCTCAACACCTCTAATTGTATGGTTAACACAGTGTAGAGGAAAGGCCTTGACCCTTATTTCTTTTCATCTTCTTCAGAGCACCTGGTGCAATGTTTGGTATTTAACAGCCATGTTAAATAAAGATTTATTATACTCCCAAATTGAAAAATTCATTATGTATTCAATATAGGACACTGAACATTAAATAACATAGTAGAAACAGAAATTAAGAAGAATGAATAAAAGGATCTGTATCAAAATTTCAAAGGTTCGTTTTAAGCTGGTTGAGGTTATATATAGTACAGTTTTCACTAGGCCGTAATAATTGGAAAATATGAAAGGGAGTGCTGTGTAGAATTATCTTTGCTCTTTATTCTGAACGCTGTCCTGCCATCTATCTCATGGATAGCTAATGAATAACTTCTGGATGAATGTATCTTGCCACATTCCATCCAAGTATGAATTCTAATTCAAGGAAATCCTTTCCTACTATGAAAAATTGTATATGTGAGGAAGCCTGTTTACGTATCAATGGAAATCTGAGATATCCAGCATGAAATAAAAAGTCTTCTCATTTTATCTATGCTGTATCTCAGTGTTCACATCCAAAATTGACATTAAAAGAAGAAAAGGAGAGATCCATGCCCTCCCAAAATTATTTTAGTTTTTTATAGCTGCTTTTATTACTTTTGTTTTAAACATGGTTGCCCATCAGCAAAAGTACTCATTTGGTTAGGTACTTATACATACTTGATGCTTTTTTAATGCTGTGCACTGCAGTGCCAGCATAGGCCGGCCTTTCATGGGGGCAGTTCCAGGTGGCAGAATGTTTAAAAGTTGGGCAGTAAAGGCAATAGGCTATTAAGCAATTTTGCATAGTTACCATAGTGTTTATTAATATTTGTTATTTTTATTATGTGTTTTATAATACCAAATACACCCTGAAATGCAGCAAAATAATCTAGTATGTTTTACAAGGTACATATTCCTCATAATGTGAATGTTGTGACTTTAAATACAAATTGACTTTAAATACAAATTCAGAGACTTATATGAAGTATGTGGTGAATTACCTGGTTACACGAAAGGTACATGATGAAACAGAAGTTTATTGATTCTCTGAATACAATACAAAAGGAGTTAGTGACAAATGGTTTCCTATTGGGAAGATGGGTTGGTTCTATTGTTGCTTATGAACTTCAGCTGCTAGTTAATCAGCCAGTTAATCAAAAGAGGGAGCTGTCCACGTGACTACTTGATCTCTGTAGTTGGTTTTAATAAGTACCCAATAATTTAAGTGTCACAAACATCATGATAAACTGAACTGATTTGCTTTCAAGCATAACATTCCTTTACCTGATGTAACAAATTTTAGTTACATTTACATTATTGGTCAAGGAACAATCATTGTATTTTACATTAACCCTATATATTTGAGTAGCAACTAATCAGCATTAAAAGTTTAACTATACTTAGTGGACAGACAAGAAAAAAAGAGAAATCAATTTTTATTAGTAATTCTTTAAGAATCACCTAACAGCAAAAATTAAAATCATCATATAGAGGTAAACACCCAGCTTGTTAAAGGAATTTCTTAAATTATTTTAAAGTCATGTGCAAATTCCAACTTTTTGATACATCAGAGAGAACATATGAAAATGTACCCAGTTTGGCATTTGTGGGAGAAAAATCCCTTAGCTGCAAAATCTCATTGGCTGCTCAGATAGGAAAGTCATTTGGCTTTGCTTAAAAAATTAACACATCCTCTCACTGACATTTAAGAGCAGTAATTGGCTGTGAAGTGCTCGGTGATGCTTTTAGATGAACTATGGTATATATATAATGAATATAAATGTGGGATATATATCGCTATATATATAAAACTTATAATGGTGTGTATATATATACATTGCAATTATATATTATATATAAATAATATATACATATATCATCAAACCAAGTTTGTAGTTCTCTATTTCATTGCATCATCCTGTTGCTGCATGCCTTTCTTCACATCGGCACTGTATTGTATGGAATAATATAATATTGAATAGCATACTATATAGTATACTATTGACTACCTTTCTTCTCTCAAGGAGTTTCTGAGACAGTAAAAATTGAATCAAACACCTGTTCCAAATCCAAACAATACTAGTAGCTGGAGATTAAAAGGAAAGGACAGAAGGCCAAGGAAGCTCTCACACAAGTTTCACTATATTTTCATTCCTTATGTAATTCTATCACATTTTTTATAACCATTCTGCGATACATCCCGCCACATTTTAATTATAAATATAAAAAGAACGAACAAAAAAAGAAAAAGTTTTGGGAGGGGAAATCACAGAATCTTAATATACTTAACATAGATACACCTCTATGTAAAATGTTTTCTTTCTATTTTTGTTAACAAAGTAAATTATGATTGAGAAACAGTTAAGGGCAACCACTGAGATCAAAGGAACCGAAAGAAGCAATGGTTGAAAAACTTACTGTATTTCCTTTTTCCCCCTTATCTTCAAATTTCACCCCTATTATTTATCTCCCAAGCATTTATAAAGGACACAGTAAACAACACCAACTGTTATCCATCATCAGGGCTTTCACCTTCTATCCCAGAAACACACCCCAGTTAAAGAATGACTAGTTTTAGTTTCACTATATTTGTATAATAAATAGTTACTTTCTTGCATGTTCCACTTTCACATTACGTGTCCATGTTCCCTCTTTCCCAAACACATGTAGCAGTGCCGCCTGAAACACCTCATCATGAGACACAGGTAATATTGGGAAATACTGGAAGTTGTTTCATTAATTGAAGAGAGCTGACTACTTGCCAGAGTTGTTAGAAGTTTTTATTGGATACAAAATAATGAGTGATATAGCAATATTTGATTAACCCATTTGTAATTTTCTCTGAACATAGAGAATTTATATACAGTGAAACTCTCTTTAAGTTTATACAAATATTTAGGTTCAAGAATCCAAAGAAAATGTGTACACACACACACACACACACATAGTCTGGCACAAATAATGCTCCATTTTTATTACAAAATCATAAGCATGTAATTCTGTAACATAACAATATCACACTCAAGCATACCACGTGACACTTTAGATGAAATGTTCAAATTAAAACTATAAATTATTACACCCATATTATTACCCTACCAACCACACTCAAGCAGGTATTATATGTATATGGAAAGCTACTTAAAGGGCTCCCATTCAATATAATGCATTAAGTATTGAATATACATTTAGAGACATACAAAATCAGATTGTTCTTAATGCCTATTTTTTGGTAAAGAATGTTTTTAAGAGCTTTCAGTTCAGTGAGGGCTAAACTCAAAGGTCACATTCATTTTAACTTTATTTAGTGGAGCTGTGATAATCCTATTCCTCTACATTACTGACCTATAAAATAGTAGTTCTGATTTTCACACAATGGTGGTCTTGCTTTTTAACAAAGGAGAAGCAAAGTTAATGAGAAATCTGTTTTTTGTTTTTTTTCTGACAAAAGTAAATACTACAATGAATATATAAAAATGATTTGGTCTATTCTTTTTTTTTTTTGGCTTACTAAAAATATTCTTTTTTCTTTTTATTGTTGTTCAAGTACAGTTGTCTGCATTTTCCCACCACCCCACTCACCCCAGCCATCTCCACCTCCCTCCCCTGATCCCACCTCCCCCCTTGGTTTTGTCCATGTGTCCTTTATAGTTTGTTCCTGAAAACCCTTCCTCCCTTTCCCCTCATTATCCTCTCCCACCCACTCTCTGGTTACTGACAAGTTGTGGGTTATTGTTAAGCTGATTTGGTCTATTCAAATTGCAGTATTAGCTCCCAGTCTTTAAAATTTTTAAAAATACTTATCTTTAGCATTTTACCTACAACAAAGCTATGCAGAAGTTTCAAAGAAGTTATATCTTTCGACGTATGCTACCACTCATACTTCTAAAAGCATCGCATAAAAAAGCCATATAGGTTAATCACTCATTTTTTATTTATACTTTAAATACTAAAAATTAACTAAACAATGAAGAAACATTACCATACTACCTTCCTCAAAAGAAGATAATCACCCAGTCAACAAAGAAAGAAGATACTGTATAACTTTAACTTGCTTGAAATATAAATTATTACAATTTTGCAAAAGCATTATAGCACTATATACCAACAGTGCTCAAATGTTTGTCTCTCTTTAGATCTTGTATTTACATTGCTATAAAACATTCTGAAATTATTTAAAATATTTAGTACATTAATATTATCATTAATATTAGAATGCATTAATATTAATTAGAAACATGAAATTAAGGTCATGGTTAAGTAAATTACAGCACTTGTGTAGAGAAAATATTACTAAATGATTGCAATCATGCTTTTGAAGTTTTCTTTAAAGTTTGATTGATGTAAAATATAGATATAAAAATTCGTAGCTGGATTAATTTTTTGCAAAATAAACACACATGTGCCCATGCCTTAATGAAGAAACATAATATTATCTCTTTTCCAATATGTAAAAAGTTTTAAAACCTGGGTTCTAGAAGTATAGTCATCAAGCCAGCTACATAACCTCACATGGAAACTTGTTTGATTCTCTAACTCGCAAATTCTCCAACTCCACCCAATTAGAGGGCCCAGAAATAATGAGACCTAGCTATTTGCATTTTATCAAAGCTCATAGATGATTCTGAAGCTTGCTCAATTTTAAAAACACTAGCCTAGGGAAATGCATTTTGTTATAGAATAAAAAAATGTTTATACATATTATGTTAATCATGTTAAAATCGGCATAGAAGAAATGAATGAAAATGAATATGAATTATGATACTACTATCATTGCTAGATAGTGAACCTGTAGGCCATTTGTATTTTCTTCTGTATATGTTTTTGAATTATCCATAGTTTCCGCAATGATTATAATACTTTGGCTATATTATTGAGCACATTTATTTTGTTTTTTCAAAGTACATTATGATCAGCTAACCCAGAGCAGCTTCCTATGATGGCACTGTACGGTCGGCTTGCCTGAACTTGTTATCATTCCAAGCTCATTCTGCATACCAGCATGTACATGTGGCATATATAAGTGAAAAAACTCAACTCTATTATTCTTTAAATGTTTGGCAGAATAGACGTAAACTGCAGTTGAGAGTTGCACAAATGGAAATAAATAATTGCCTAGCATGAACATCGGAGGCAATCTCAAAATTGGAAGGCAAGTTAATCCTCCAAGACTTCAAATTTACTAAGCCCTTTTATTTTAAGGAGCATGACCTTTTAAAAAAGAAGCTTTCAATTCTGTCTCTTCCCAAAAGACTGCAATAAATAGTTCTTTATCACAGCAAAATGGATCTTCGATGAGGATAGTTGAAAAGAGCAATTCAAGAGCTGCAAAACATGGAACCTAACTCCCACGGTACTAAAGCGATTATAGTAGCTGCTATCGCGGCTCAGCCCCTGTCTCTCAGCCCTTATCACTTCAGAAGTCAGGACTTCCACAAACCAGTATTGCGCACTCTATCTGGAGGCTTTTCCTGAAAGCTGCTCTGTTCTATGACTCAGATCAGAGGTGCCAACAAATTAACATTCTGAGGAGCAGGCCTCAGCCAGTGACTGGCAGTGTGTGTATAAATACAACAGCCTTGACTCACTAGTGGGGTCATTCTTTTGAGGTAGGAGAATGATTTTCCCTCCACCATTCTAGGTTCTTGGCAGAGACTCCTCTGTAATAAAAGACAGATTAACAGAAGAAAAATAAACAGAAGTTTAATATCATGTATATCTCTGGTATACAGGGGAGATACCCAAGAACCCTGAGTAATTCCCACAAACGGTCAAGTCACTGCCTTAAATACCATCTCCAGCTAAAGACAGACATTGGCAGGAGGTGGAGCCAGTTATGGGAGTTTACCAGGCAAAAGCCAGGCATGGCTGTTACATAGATTTAATCCACTGCCTTCTCCGTTGATAAGAGTGTTTAGAGATTTAGTCATGCCCTTCTTCCTAGTACGAAGAGGGAAATACCCAGGTGGCGATTTCTCTTATAAATGTAAATGTCTCTTACAAAAGGGTAAATTTTATTACTCATTTTCAGTTTTTCCAATCTGCTCAGAATCATTCTTATGCCAAAGAGGCATATTTTGGGGTGGCAAATTCTCCTCCCCTTCGTTCTGAAGCGCGCATCTCAGCAATTGCAAGTTTCCCTGTGGGACTAAGCTTCTCTCATGCTGTGTTAAATCACACATTGTATGGTCTGCCTTCCTTCCTGGCATCACTTTCCTTGGACCTCCCAAATTAATGACTTTCACTTGAAACCTTGTCTCAGTGTCTATCTCTTGGGCAACACACACAAGGAAGGTGTTAATCCACTGAATGATGTAGAAGACAGGATAGGTATCACTTACATTGTTTATTAAATGTATTTTTATAAGCATTTGGGATTATACTCATTGTTATGATTATAATTGTCAAGCTAAGTTAACCTTGTTAATTAAAAATTTCTTCTTCTGGAACAGAATCGCAGAAAAGGAGATAACACAGAGGCTTATCAGTGGGGAGGGGGAGGAGGGAGAATGGGGGAAAAGGTACAGGGAGTAAGAAGCACAATGGTAGGTACAAAATAGACAGGGGGAGATTAAGAATAGTATGGGAAATGGAGAAGCCAAAGAACTCACATGTACAACACATGGACATGAACTAAGTGGGGGATGGGGGGCGGGAGATGCTGGAGGGAGGGGATGCAGGGCAGAGAGGGATTAAGGGGAGAAAAATAGGACAACTGTAATAGCATAACCAATAAAATATACTTAAACATTGAAGATTTGAGTTGCCTTCAGTTTTCATATAAAGGTTGGAACTATTATTCACATAATGAAAAGGGCATATCCATTGTTAAATAAGATGCTTAACAATGGTATGACATAATTGTTACTATAATAATTGTAATAATAAACATTGCTATAGGCTAAACCAAATCTCATTTGCCAGATATTAACCATTTTGCAGGCAGGATTGAGAGTCCTTTTTAGGGTCTTGGGAGAGAGCCTAGAACAATGGAGGAGTATTTGATAAGCTCAGGCAAGTAGATACTTGACAACCAGGTTAGAAGAATTTTGATACTGAATGATCAGTAAGTCCCTACTGATGCTTACCAACCAAATATTCGCACCTCCAAAGAAGCATTCATATATAAAAACATCTTCTTTCTGTAATGCAAACAATTTAGCATTATTTCCAATAGGATCAACGTATTTGGCATGGAAAATACCTGCCAGGGACTCTCTTTTCTTGGGAATCAAGTTTTCAAAAAAATAATAAACATGAAGAACATGGATTATTCTTAAAACACCACACAAAAATGCTTTCCCTTCAGCAAAATCATTGTCAACAAAGAAAAAGTCCTCCTGGTGATGTGAGTGCAACTCTTCAACACAAACGAGTACAACATGCCTGTTGAAATATAATAGCCTCCTGATTGGGACGCCTCCTTATTTACACTATGCTATAAACGCACAAGGAATTCACCCTGTGTTGAGTGCTGAATAAAAAAGTGAGCAAAAATACTCTATTGTTAAAAAGGTTTGTAATGGAACTCAAGGGCCAATAGTAGGTAAGGGCTGAAATACAATGTGAGTGGCTGTTGTTACCAAAATGATTTACTACAAACTTGGAAAAATTACTAATGTATGAAAGATGAGGCTGCAAAAAAAAAAAAAAATGTTGTTCCTACCATAGTTGTACAGAAAAGAAGGAAAAAAAGAAATAAAGGGAAAAGAAACCAGCAAACTCTTGTTTGAAAAATTCAGGATTTGCAGTCTTTAACAATATTTTACAAACCTCAAGAAACAGCTTTTTGTCGAGAGAAAACAAAAAATCAAATTGGAATGAACTTTTCCTGAACTTACGCAAACGGATAATGAATGAAGTGACTTCCGTATTCAATTTTAGCACAAGCTATTTAAAAATAATTGTTTCCGCATCTAGAAAAGGCAACATCTCTGAACAAGATTTTCCCGTTTCCCAATATACACAATAGGAGCTTGTGTTTCAGTTTTAAAAAGTAGCACCATCACATAATCACAACATAGCACAACTAGCAACTTCTCCTTTATGTTTTGGTTGTAAAACATACATTTAAATAGTTCTTCTGCGTTTGATTAGATTGGACAGTATTGAATGAATTGTATCCTTGTACCATGACGTTGACATCACTGATCTATGCACGGCTTGCTTTTATTGGTTAGTTACTCAGTGTTTTGTGTTTTTGAAGAATGTAATCAACACCTGCTAATTCACCATCCTCAAACCAAAGCTAATATGTTGACCATTACTTAGATCTAAACACTCCCTCAGTAAAACCTTCTTGTCTCTACTATGTAAGGCAGTCATAATCCAAAACTGTGTTCATCATTTCCTAGCTCTCCTTTGAAAATAATTTGTTGCATCCATATGTATCATTTGTCAGTTTATTTGATTTAGTTCTTTTTTCTTTTTTTAACTTTTTATTGTTGTTCAAGTACAGTTTTTCATTTTTAATGTTGCAAAATAGCAGTACACCACATATAATCTTGGAGACTCTGTTTTTTCCTATAGTATTTATTGCTATGATTTTCTATGGTATTGCTTGTTGCTATAATCCATTCACTTTGTTGATAATATTCTATCATGTCAATATGCAATTTATTAATCCATTCTCCCATAAGTGGGCATTTGGGTTATTTTCAGTTTTTACTATTGAAAATAGCATTACAATATTTTTGTGCTTCTCTTTATAAATGTGCAAAATTTTCTCTTTAATGGACATTTCTCCTAAAGTGGAGTTTGCTAAGTAATGGTAAAATGAATAACTTCAGGAAATAATGCCAAACTATACTCTTACCAGTGATATATAAGAAATCCCATGACTCCATGTCCTCATTGAAAAGTATTGGTATGTAGCAGTATTGACAGACCCTGTCTTCCTAGTGTGAAATATAAAATATGTGAGATTAGAATAGCAGTACTAGTGAGAAAGAAAATATTTGCATTTTTATTTTTAAGTATATTTTATTGATTATGCTATTAGAGTTATCCAATTTTTCTCTCCCCTTTATCCTCCTCCACCTTGCATTCTCCTCCTCTCCTCCACCTTAGTTCATGTCCATGAGTCATACATATAAGTACTTTGGCATCTTCATTTCCTATACTATTCTTAACCTCCCCTTGTCTATTTGGTACTTACCATGTATATTTCTTATTCCCTATACCTCTTCCCCCATTCTTCCCCTTCCCCCTCCCCACTATTAACCCTCCATGTGATCTCTATTTCTATGATTCTGTTCTTGTTCTAGTTGTTTGCTTAGTTTGTTTTTGTCTTTAGGATTGGTTTTTGATAGTTGTGAGTTTGTGGGCATTTTACCATTCATATTTTTTATCTTTTTTTTTTCTTAGGTAAGTCCCTTTAATATTTCATATAGTAAGGGCTTGGTGATTTTGAACTCCTTTAACTTTTCCTTCTCTGGGAAGCACTTTATCTGCCCTTCCATTCTAAATGACAGCTTTACTGGATAGAGTAATCTTCAATGCAGGTCCTTGGTTTTCATGACTTTGAATACTTATTTCCAGTACCTTCTTGCCTGCAAGGTTTCTTTTGAGAAATCAGCTGATAATCTATGGGAACGTCTTTGCAGGTAACTCTCTTATTTTCTCTTGCTGCTTTTAAAATTCTGTCCTTATCTTTAACCTTAGGTAATCTATTTATGATGTGTCTTTGTGTGTTTCTTCTTAGATCCCACTTCTTTGGGACTCTCTGAGCTTCCTGGACTTGCATGTCTATTTCCTTCACCAGATTAGGAAACTTTTTCTTCATTTGTTTTCAAATAAGTTTTCAATTTCTTGCTCTTTCTCTTCTCCTCCTGGCACCCCTATGATTTGGATATTGGAATGTTTGAAGTTGTCTCAGAGGTTCCTAAGCCTCTCCTCATTTTTTTTGAATTTTGTTTATTCATTCTGTTCCAGTTGGTTGTTTATTTCTCCTTTTGTTCCAAATCGTCAATGTGAGTCCTGATTTCCTTCCCTTCGCTATTGGTTTCCTGTATATTTTCCTTAATTTCATTTTTATAGCCTTCATTTCTTCATTTTGCAGCTATACTCAATCATTCCTATGAGCATCCTGATTACCAGTGTGTCGAATATTGCATCTGATACATTGGCTGTCTCTTCATTGCTTAGTTCTTTTTCTGGAGTTTTGATCTGTTCCTTCATTTGGGCCATGTCTCTTAGTTTCCTCATTTTGGCAGCCTCCTTGTGCTTGTTTCTGTGTATTAGGTACAGCTGCTTTGACTCTGTGTCTTGGTAGTGTGGTCTAAAATAGTAGATATCCTGTAGGATCCAGTGGCACAGCTTCCCCTATCAGCCAAGCTGGATAGTTGAGGTGTACCCTTTGTGTGGGCTGAGTATGCCCTCCTCTTGTAGTTGAGCTTTTGTTGACATTGATAGATCAGTGGCAGGGATTTACCCAGGGAAGTCAGCTGCAAGGACTGGCTATGGCCACTTATCACCAACCTTTGCCCTCTGTGGAGGATCAGCTGTGTAGGGGCAGGGTGGTTGTCCTCTAATGTGGTCTGTAGCTGCCTACTGGGTGTGCTGGAGTTTCTCAGGTGGTGCAGGCCAAGATCAGGCCCAACCTGTATTTTGCCTGCGGCACCCTGCCTGAGCTATGAAGCAATCTGAGATAGGCTGCTGCTTGTGCTGGGCTTGGAGATTTCCAGAAGCCAAGCTGTGAGTGTAGGCTGTTAGTTCCAAGCTTCAGGCTTACTGAGGTCAGCTTAGGCTTGTTTGAGAGGATTTACAAAGTTGTGAAACATGAGCCATTCATATGGAAAAGCAGATCGGGTGGGCCAGTATGTTGGGTCCAGTAGAGTCTCTGGGGATCTCCAAGGCTGGTCAAACAGTGTTAGCCAGGTTGATGGAATCTTAGATATGACACCAGTCTGCTGGCTTTGTTGGGGGAAGGCCCAGAAAAGAGAAAATGGTCTCTGCTCGCCTTGATGCCAGATACCTCAGCCTCCCCGCTGCATGCCATTGGTGCCCCCCAAACTGCCTCCTTGGTGCCGGAGTCTAGAGGGAGTGAGTCTGAGTAGGTGAGTCCATGTGTGAGATCTTTAAGAGAAACTGCTTGGGGCTCCAGGAGTTTCTTCCACCAACTCAATCCCTGCTGGTTTTTGTAGCCAGAGGTTATAGGGACTTATCTTTCTGGCAATGGAACTCTGGGCTAGGGGGCCTGGGATGAGGCTGGGACTCCTCACTCCTGAGATATCCCTCCCAAATGTTTACCCACTCACAGGTGGTTGTGAGACCAGCCCATTCTGCATCTGTATCCTTTGTACCAGCCCAGATGGGTGGATGTGGTTTCTTTAGTCCCATAGTTATCAGACTTCCATCCAACTTGATTTCTGTCAGTTCTGGGTGATGGCTGTTCTATATTTTAGTTGTAATTTTGTTGTGGCTGTGCAAAGAGGCAAACCATGTCTGCCTAACACCACCATCTTGACCAGAAGTCTATAACAATTCATTTACTAACAAAGAAGACATCTTTCTCAAGTTTCCTCTCCAGTGTCTCCCCCTCCACATGCCTGTGATGCCCATGAGGATCATTGTCTCTCACACATATAGTACCAGTCTTTTTCACTCCCACACAAAATTCTCTTCCTGAGATTCTTATTCAGTTTTATTGTCTTAAATACCATTTGCATTTGTGTAAATTAAACTTTTCTCTTCAATCTCAACCCCTCTCCTGGGCTCCAGATCCCAAATTTTATTGGCCTATTGGAGAAAATCTATGTGTTCTCACACACTCCCGACCTGTTCTTCGTCTTCTGTATTTTAGTTGTCATCGTCATTTCTCTAGCCACCATACTAGGTATCTAAGTTAATTTCTCCTCTTCTCCTCATATTCAACACACTGAATACCTTGACAAAATTTGTTATCATAGATAAAGATGCCCATGCTCTACCCCCAATTAATTCAAATATACCTCTGAAGTTAGAGTTTGTAGCTTGGGAAAGTCTCCTAAGTGATTCTAATGGAGAACTGAAATGGCATAATTCTGCTTCAATCCAATAAATCTTTCAATGTGATTAAGTCTACCTACTGACAACTTCTCTTACCTTTCTTTTCCTTTCTTTCCTCAATGCCTTTCTCCTTTAGATCTATCATTTCTTACATGAATTATTTTGTATTTTTACAAACTTCTTACACCATCCTCAGTGTCTCCTCTAAGTCAGCTATAACAATGGGAAAGCAATGAGAAACTTTTGACATTGTTGTTTCAGATTTAGTTTTTTGTTTTGTTAACTTGGACATTACCATGAGTTAATCTGAGTCTGGGGTAGGGTAGTGACATAGGGACTGAAGTAGAGGAAAAATGAAAGATGTTGAAGAAAAAAAAAACCTAACCAGACTTAGAAACTGAACAGAATTAATACCCAGGCAAGTAGGAGAGGTGAGAAAAACATGTATTTATAGGGCAATTTACAGTTTAAGTTGCTAGGCTATAATGATATTTTAACTAAAATAAAAATCATAGCAAGAAGAAAATTTGTAAGATGAATTCATTCATTTACAGATCTATTGGCCAAGATGCCTAAAGAAAAGCCATTTATTATTTGATTTAAAGACTTTGGAGTAATGAAGGTAATGGTTGAAGTCATAAAAGTTTAACTGCAAAATAAAAGAGAGAGAGAGAAAGAGAGAAAATTGTGAGGTAAACAGAAAGTCACAGAGTAAAGGAAAAGACCTACCTATTGAAATCAAATGACAAAAGAAGACCCAGTAAAGGAATTTAAGATGGGCCAACAGATTCTTACTTGGTTTCCCAAACAACCCCTAGATTTTGGCAGTCACTTTTGCTGCTCAGCGAATATTTCCAACCTACTCCTACTCCCAGGCACTGCCCCTGATTGAAATCAAGCACAGTCATGTAACTACCTTTAGCCAATGAAATGTGAATATCAATGCTGTAGGTCCCTCTTGATAGAAGCCACTTGTACTGCTTTGTCAGCCTTGGTGCTTGAGTGATTACTGTGAGCAGAGCCAAGCTGTGATGGACATAGAGAATGAGGGAGAATAACCTTTGTTTAATTCAACTACTGAGATTTGGGTTGAGTGTTACTGCAGCATAACCTAGTCCATTTTTCTTACTGTGAGGAGACTGACACTCAGGAAGTATGTAAGAGTGTACACAGTTGGTAAAAAGGGAAGCCAGAGTTCTAACCTCCATCATCTGACTACAAAGCCCTCGTTATTTCTGCTACCTCCTTGGAAAGAAAGAGAATAATTGTTGAAATGAAATATTGCATAAAAGCCAAATAGAAAGAATTTGGAGGCAAGGGACACTAAGAAGTTATTTTAACAAATTAATTTTAATAGAGGAAAAAGGGCAAAAATACCAAATGTAAGTAAATTGCAAAAGAATAGGAATTGAGGAAGAAAAATAATGAATATAAACTGTTCTGAATAATAGTTTTTCCTTGGTGGAAAGGAAGGTAAACATAGATATTACCAGGTGTGCTTGCAGGTGTGTTTGTTGTCCCCTTGCCCATTTTAAGAGTAGGAAACCTTAAGGACTTTTGCTAAAAGGAGGAGCGAGGGGGTGGGAGGAAAATATTAACATGCAAAAAAGAATTCATAATTACTAGAATGTAAGTGTGCAGGTTTTGATAGAGGACTGAATTCAGAGTCCAATTGGGAGTATAAATGGTCTTATGGCTCACAAGCCATCATACAGCCTTTCCCAATTTGTCATTAAAGTTTCTGTAAAGACAAATAGTTAAAAAATACACACAAGTTACAATTACTACAAAAAAAAATCCTATACTATCTGTCCACCTATGGGTAGATGGGGCTCACTTCATGCTCTGCCTCTCAGAAGTATGGGAGAAGGACACCCAGGCCCTCTCCACTGGCTGCTGCCTTTGGCAGGAACTTGAGGTTTGTGCCAATCAGAACATAAAAACCTGCTGTTCTCCCTTGTCATCACCATTGGTACTTCTCTTATCATGTCCTGTTAGAGAGTACAACTTTCAGAAAATCACCAAGGTAGGAGGCAGGGAGTGAACGCCAGCATCTGGAAGTCTGAGCATGAAGATCTTGGCACTTTCTGTTGATCTGCTCAGTGGTCTCAGAGGCTTCCTACACTGTACGATTCTAAATATCAGGCAGGCACTGAAGAGGAAGAGAAAGATGGTATTTTTTTAACCCAGCCAAGCCACAGAATATAAATTAATAATCCAGTTTATAATCTAGATTCTGTGGAATATAAACCACAAAATCTAGATTATAAAAATGATGTAGTTATTGGTCACCTTTTTAACTGCAGGTCTGAGAAGAGAATTGAACAAGGTATTCAAACGGAGAAGAAAAATACGTGTCTTTGTTGACAAATTGTGATTCTAGAGAAATGACTCCATGTTAAAAAACAGCAGAAAGAAAAGCAAAACAAAAAATACTAACAGAACTTGAAGGAGAAAATATCACTGAATAAAGCAAAAGTAAATCACCTTTGTAAAATACTCAGAAACAGTGTGAAAGTATTTATTACAGGTAGCAGAGAAAAATGTTAGATAATTTTCTAAAAGTCTCAGTTGATTTCACCAGTTACAAAATGAAAGAGCAAAAACAAAACAGGGCAAATAACAGGATGACATGAAAGAGAAAGAGGTGAGATTGTGAAAAATTGCAGGGAAATTAATATTAAGCATCAAATTAAAGATACATTAAAGGATTTAAATGTTAGTATGACTGGTGATGAGGTCTTCTAGAATTGAAGGGACCCACCACAATGAAAATTCTCATGTTTCAAATGTAGTGAATTAAAAGTAAGTACAGGCAGATAAATAATAAATCAAATAATTTAATCAATAAATGATAGTTCTAAAATTAAAAGTGTTAAGCTATTTCACAAAAAACAAAGAGTTGGAGATAGGAATGGAGAGAAATAGGAGATCATGATGAGGGAAAGAATTTGCAAATATTAGTAGAGAAATTTGTAACTAAATAGAAGTATAGAAAACAATCGTTAATGAAACAGAAAAGTAGTAAAGAATTTCTAATTTACAAGAGAAAAATGAAATGAGCAGAAAGATAATCAAAACAACAAAAATAAAGAAAATAGATGAAAGGGGTGAATGAGAAATAAATAGTAAAGTAAGATGGAAGGTGCTAGATCCAGAACATCAGTCATTATGCTAAATGTGAACTTACTGAATTTGCCTCAGAGAAAACACAGATCACCAGGCAGGTCAAAATGAAAACACAACTCTATGCTGTTTGCCTGAAAGTACCTAAAGTGAAGTAATAAAGAAAAGGTGAGTATAAGGGTGGAGCAAGAAAAGCAATTACAAACAGAGAAGCAGTAACACGTAATGCTAATACCATTCCAGGTAGAATTGGGGGTCAAAGGCACAATATAAGATAAAGAGGAATGCTGTGTAATGATAAAGTCATAGATAAAGAAATATCACAGGCTTAAGTGCATGTGTTCCTTAAATCATTACAATTAAATAAAAAAGTGAGAACTATTTGAAATGCGAGGCAGACTTTATAAAATTGCAGTTGTAGTATATAACACACAGTCCCCATACACCTCTCTCAGAACTAGACAAGTGTGGTAAATAAAAAGTAAGTAAGGACCTAGATGAGCAGACTAAAACAATCAGGAAACTTGATTAATAACTACATAGATAGAACCTTACAACTCTCTAACAGAAAAACGCATAATTTTTTGGTTGACTGGAAAATTTACAAAATAGCCTGTGTATTTGGTCACAAAAAAAATCTTTACAATTTTTCAAAAGTTGATGTTTTATAGGTGGTTATACCTAATCATTCCAATGAAATTAAAAATAGATAATAAAGTTGATCTAGAAAAACTCCAGAAGTATATCTCATTATTCAAACACCATAAATTTATTTATAAGTAAATATATAAGGAGGTATTCAATTAAGTACAAAATATAATTATTTAATAAATGGCACAAGTGACCATCCATTTAGAAGAAAATAAAATGGAAATAATATAATTCAAATTCCATATAAATTTTTAATATAAAAATAATAAAATTTATGCTAGAAAATATAAAGATATATTCTTATTCAGTTGAAAAACAGAAAAATATAAAAGACTATAAATACAGAGCAAAGCTATCAAAGCAAAGTCAATCAATAAATGATATATTTTGAAAACATAGTAAAACATAGCCATAAGACTAATATTTAAATTTGCAAAGATATCATTGCTCATATTGAGAAGCAAGCAAATCAGTAGGTTATGAAAAACAATTCACAAACAAGCAGCCTCGATGGCCAAAAAATATGAAAAGAAACTCACAGTCACTAATAGAGAAATGCAAAGTAAAGATATTAGATATCATTTTATTCCCATAAGAATGGCAAAATTTAAAAGGCTTAGAAAATATATTGTAGGTGAGAATATGAGAAAATAATAAATATAATGGGAATATGAGGTTTAGGCACTCTTTGGAAATCAATCTAGCTGTATTTCATGAAATAAATAATTGATATACCATTGAGTCAGCTGTGTCGTTCTTGGTAATGAATCTCCTAGGAAGAAAGTCCCAGGAGAAAATAAAACTATTTAAAGGAGCGTAGTTGAATGATGCTGGTATATCCATAGGGAGTAATATGCACCTATTAAGAAGAATGAATGTGACCTATAGTAATTCGTCTTTGAGAAAGTCTCAAAAGAAAAAAAAAAGCAAGGTACAGAAAATTGTGTAATGTGACATTTTCTTAAAAAAATGAACAATAACAGTGGAAACCGTATATGTGGAGAAAAATATGGAAGGATGCATTCTAGGTGTTATCATGTGTGACTGAGTGGAGGAAGAGGCTGATGATTTTAAATACACTGAACATTCTTTCATGGGCAATGAGGAAAACCAAAACTATGGATTAGTGATTCTTTTGAATCACAGTTTCCAAACTATCAAAATGCAGGCAATAGACCTGCATATATTAAAAAATGTTATGTAAAGCCAGTCACATGGTCTCATTTATAAAACAGTGTTTCTCCTCATGAGTGGAGATTTCTTCAAAGGCATTGGATTTACTTTCAAAAGTCCTAGCACACCCTCTATTGGTCTGGAAAATTAAGCGGGCAGGGAGTTTTTTTGTCCTAGATACTAAAAGTCCTGCAAACCTTTACTGTTTATTCTTTTCTTTCCCTCCCTCTCTGACTCCTTGTCCTTTATTTTCCCTGAGGATAAAATTAATGGTCAGCTGCACCTGTCTGTCTGACCCCGTTGGTTAATTTAGAATTAAAATTTACTTATTCAGCAACACTGTGACTCCTGTAGATATAGAATGATAGCAATAATTCCAATTAAAAATGTACCTATTCCTGTATGTATTATCCAAACCACAGACTTTTTGTTAATAAGTAATGCTGCTTCTCGTTGTCTCTGGGTTTTCAGTAAATCCATCTTATAATAGCTTTGCTTTTAATCATTTGTTCCTATTAAAAAGCAGAACTAGGCAGAAAAAAGAAAATACATGTTATTTGTGTCTCTACAGAGAAATTGCTTGGAAAGCTGTCAAGGTTTCTTTATTTAAATTAGGGATGGTAGTTTTTATAGGAAATGAATGTGAGACAACAGATGAGGCTGAGAAATTCACTGTGGATTTTTTTTTTTTTACATTAGTGTGCCCAGTGTATTGTGGGTTTGTATTTGTATATGGGTATGAAAATGATTGTGCATTTATAAGGATTTGAAAATGCATGTGATCCAAATCTAAAAACCTCCAGAATAAAATCAACTGATATGTTTTAGTAGCTCACAGGAGTTCTAAGTTCCCTCGAGCAAACACACCACTCAGTAGAATATATAACTTGGGTTACCTTAATTTACAAGTATAGTCAAATAGTAAACATTATCCTAAGCATTCTTATAGAGAAAGCAGTCCTTTATGCTTCAGACCTAACTAGCCCTTAGAATTCTGTTGTCCTAAATAAGGAGAGAGTCTTGGCTACTTACTTAAAAGTAACTATTTTTACCCAGACAGAAACAAGCCAACTCAGCAATCCGCTAGTACTTCCCTTGTTATATTTGCTAATAAATCTTTTCCTAATTTTACATTGTTAATGTTTTTGTGATATTTAGTTTTATTTCTATCTCTTATAGGAAACTTTGGTTAGAGTACATTTTCTTATCCTTTTAATTCTTTATCTTTTATTATGGAACTTTAAGCTACTTATCCTTATAGTATTCGATATGACTAACCTTAATTCTGAAGTTTAAAATTTTTACTTACTTTTTGCCCTTCTTACATGCTTTCTTTATGTTTTGTCTTTTGTTGCATAGATGGTGGTTTTTGTTTGTCTTTAGAGATTTATGGCTAAGGATTCAAAATATGCATACTCTTATTTTTTTTAAATATTCAATGGGAAACTATAAATTCTTCCAAAATATGCATTTTTTGTTCTCAAAGTCAAGTATGAACAATCAAGGTGTTTAGAGCATATAGTCCATTCGTAATATCCTCATGTTCCTTTTATAATTATGATCTGGAACTTTTAACATTTACAAGGACTGCTTTTGGTAGTCAATGTAATTTTATTTTTAACTGATTTAAATGCTATTTCTAAATCATTTCTTCTATGATTCTGCATTTTTACTTTGGAGTTTTCTGTTCTTTGGCTACAGTGTGTCTTAAAGTCATTTTCCTGGAACATTTTCTGAAAGAATGCCTTGCCTTTGCTTCCATACCTGAGGCTTCTGGGTGGAGACCTCTCATAGCACAGCTTGTCCTCTCCTTGTCCTGTGTCTGCAGAGTTCTGCTTTCCCTCGGTAGCTCAAACAGCAGGGAAATACTTCTGTTCCTTCATAGAAATTTTTCCAGCTAGTTTTACGATAAGACATTTTTAAAGATTTTTTTCTTGCCTTATAATTCGGGGGAGGAAGGGTCATCGCATATTGATGTATGTTTTTTTTTTTTCTTTTTCATCGTTCTTCCTAACTATACGTGAGCATTTCGGGGTAGGCATGGTTGTCACTGACTGCCAACTAGCCCACGCGGACAGCCTCTGTCTCAGAGCCCGTGAGTAGTCTTCTCGTCAGGGGCTCTGACATTGGCCACATCTACCCCCGCGCTTCCTCTGCTCTGGACCTTAGCTGTTTTTCTCTCACCCCAAGATGTCTTCATTATTTTGCATGTTATTATAGAATTACCATTCCTCAAACTCATTTCTATAGAAGAAAGGATCGTGCACAGAATGTCTATGTAATTTAGTAGAAGATCATTGATTAAAATGATAAATTATGAAAGAAAATATGAGCAGGCCTAGGAGGTATGTAGTAGAAGATTGCCGTAGGTCTCACTGCACTCGTGTTTTTGAACACCAGGTTGTAAGCTGGAATTATAGTATTGATGTTTATATGTGATATGTCAAAAAATAAATATTAAACCTCTCCAACTTTGTCCACTTTTCTTGCAATCACAAGGGGTTAAAAAGCTGAAGCTATGTTGAAATCCTGTTGCCTGCTTCAGACAACAGAAGAGTACCTGCCAACTTTGGAAGCAAATGAAATATGCCTTGCTGAATATCTCAGCCTTATTGTGCAGACGGTTCCGTTGGAGCTCCAGGAAAAGTGATGAAAGACCGAGTATTGCTAAGAACTCTTTGCCATGGTTCCCCATTTTAAGCGCACTATGCCTGGAAATAACAGTTACCCTCTTCTAGGGACTTCTTATTTTCCCAAATACTCCCTTTGCCTCCAAGTCAATAATGTTATAAAGTCCTTGAGGATATCTGCTACATTTTTGTATTCCCACAACAGCCTCCTCAATGTCTTCAATACTGAATTTGCTCAACTGAGGGTAAATAATAAACGAATGAATGAAATAGTTGTTGATCCAATTTCATACCCTCCTCATTCCTATATCAAAAGTAAATTACTAGGCTGAAGTGAATTAAAGTTGAAACTATGGGGTAAAGTTCTTTTCACTTAAGCTTGTCTATAGCAAGTACATGCTTTTTCTCTTTGTAACTCTGCTTGGTTCCCTGGAGAAATACCTCTTAAGAAACACATCTCTCTCAGGTGTGTGAATAGACTTGGCACCGCTTCCACGAGCTGAGTATAGAAGCCCTGACTATTCTGGTTGCTGTCATCGCCCTCAAGACAATTGCTGTTCTATTTTAACCTCACTCCTTTCAAACACTGGAACTTGAGATAACTACAAAGTTACTCGATGTATTGAAAACCGCCCAATTTCTATCGACTTTCCTTTATGTCCTTACTCCTTGGCTGACTGAGAACATTGTATCCACCCTGTCTCTCTGTTTCCCTCATGAGAAAAGCAACAATGGAGAGAATAATTAACGATCCTTTGATGCCTGCTCGGAAGAGGTACTTACCTGTAGGCTTTCAAGTGTCCCATAACTACTCCCCAGTCCCCACTCTTTGCTTGTCTTGCCCAGTCTCCACATTTCCTTCAGACACTGTAGATGTGTGAACACCTGCAGGTGTGCACTGCACTGTAGCTCAGTGTCCTCAGGTCCTTCCACTCCGTTGGGATGATCACAGTATATGCCCTGTAAACTTCAGAATCATGCAGTTGTGGTGATTGCAAAATGCTTTCTCTGAGAAGTTTGAGATAACCACGGATATCCTGGGGGACCTGTTTTTCTTTCTTCTACTTCCACCCACAAAGGGATTTAGAAAATGTCTCCCTCAGTCTGATTTCAGCTATTCCAAATAAACTCAGAACTCTTTCATCCCATCTTGCTATGGGCTGGGCCATTGAGAGAAAATAAGTTAGTGTGTTCTATAAAACGTGGCTATTACTTTTTGAAAGATAAATAATACATAACGAAATACATAAAAAATAAATGGGGGTGCAACGGGGCTAAGTATGTTCTGGTGTAAAATATATATGCCTGGGCCTTCTGGATCTCTCAGGAGTTCTCCATATGTCCCGTAGTTAGTTAGCTGTAGTTCTGGCTGATGAGAAAGGCTTAATATCAATAGAACAGAGATAAAGTGTGGGGATGCGGAGGCAGATTGAAAAAAGAGCATCTTCTATTCTCAAGTGATTGTTATTTTGGGGGGCAACTTAACGGTTAATCAAAAAGATTACTGAGCCCTGGCCTGTGGCTCAATTGGTTGGAGCTTCATCCCATAACCAAAGGCTGCAAGTTCAGTTCCTGGTCAGGGCACATACCCAGGTTGCAAGTTCAATCCCAGGTCTGGGCACGTGCAATTCCCGTCTTGTCCCAGGTCAGGACATGAAGAGAAGGAAGCAGTTTGATGCTTCCCTCTCATTTGATGTTTCTCTATCTCCCTTCCTCTCTCTTTAAAAGCAATTTTTTTTTTTAAATGTCCTCAGGTGAGGATAAAAACAATCATCTTTTTAAAATTTTACTTGAAAAAGATGGTAAATTTCTTCCATGAAACTAATCATTTTCTCACTTTAATATCTAAAAAAGATGTTGCTAAGGGCTTTTTTCTTATAATACTATTTTTATAATCAAAGAAGTGTTTTGTTTTGTCTTAGAAATTCTGTTTAAGGGCATTTCAAGGATTTAGGGATAAACTTTCCAACGTGATGAGCTAAACATCTCACTTTATACAACCACAGAATAAGATGGGTGAATAAGGCATTGAAGAGTTTGAGATGAATCACCCCAGAAAGATATTTTCCAGTTCTCAAAACCCTTGGGAAAATTATGCCCTGAAGTACCACCATTCATTTGGGGTTGTCAGGTATTTTGTGTGACTGTGCGCTGCACAGCTGTAAGAAGCTTCTGTTACCCTACATGGTGATGTCTACACCGTGGCCCCCAAACCCATGTTTACCATTTTAGAAACCCAAAGGAAGTACTTTTTTTCATTTTAGATACACTGAATCTTAAAAATATATGTGTTATTCAGAACCCCAATACACAAAATAGATAAAAGCACCACTGCTCAGGCAAAGTGTGGGTGAGGTATCCCATAGACGTGCCCCAGAAGGGGGTTTTTATGTCTCTTGTGAAAAGCAGCTCAAAAGTCGTGCCTTAAAGTAACAAGTTTGTGTAAGACATGTTTTTCAAGATCAGCTGAGGCCATGCAAGACGGTGCAATAGAAAGAGCATTAACAGAGATATCAATAAACCACTTCAAATCGGACCATGGGTGGCCATTGGATTAGTTAAATGATAGGGGCATGATCCTCTTTTGAGCTATGGGCTCTTTAGGGATCTGAAAAAGGAAGTTGTAGATCATCTCCTTAACCTGCCCAAAGCCACAAAGGACCCAGAGTGATGTTTTCTACCTCTCATCATAACTGGCCCCTGAATCTCCTACCTCCAGGGGCGCCTACTCTAGATAAGCATATCATTTCAGATATCAGTGTTATTCCACATTTTTTAACATCGTAAGTGATTATAAAGTCTAACAAAGAAAGTTACCTCTGCATTCTGTTTGCTTCCTGAATGGCTCAGTTGGCTTTCCTCTGCCCCATAGATGCAGAATAAGATTACATGCCCCACCCTAAACATTATTGCTGTAAAGTTTGCTAAGAAAAATAAAAAGACTGGTTGTAATGAGTACAGCTCAACACAGTCCTTACCCTTCTCCTGGAAACAGGCTTTATAAAGGAAGTCCTTCTGAGCAAAGATGCTGGATCATATCATGCACGGAAATAGCACTGCTCCTCAGAGAAGATGTTACCTGAAGGTCTGTAGCTGGTGGATGTCCAGCTGTGCCTAGGAGGCTGGACAGAAAGGCTGAAGGTGGCCACCAGCCCTTTGAAATGAGAAACTCTCAGCATCTTTATATATTAGGCACATAATATTTCTTGTTGGAAAAGCAATGATCAGGATGTTAGAATATGCACCCCACTCTGTTCCCTCCCAGTTTCAAACTGAATTCTGAGGGAGTTACTGCTGATATTAAATATAATCTCTACACTTTAACTTCCTTGGATGGAGGGTTATTTTGCTATTTAGGGCCCTGGCCATTTGCTGAAGTAAAATATGTGCTCAATGTAAATTTATTGAATGAACGAGTCAATAAATCAACCAACCAATTTAACCAATTAATCAATGTACCATAGCCATGGGCCCTAAATTATCACTACAGGCCAATTCTATTCAAATTCATGTTTGAGGACAACAAGGTAGGCCAGAATTCACATTTTATCTTTATGATGTATTAATTATGAGATTTGGGACAAATTCCTAAATTTTGATTTTCAACTTCCTCCTTTATAAAATGGAGATTATTTTTCTTTTGCATAGTTGTTCAGATTAAATAGAATGAGAATCATAGAACACCTACCAAGGTCAGGGCAAGTGAATACTAGGTACTACTCTTGTTAATTCCTTAAAAGCTCACTTAATTCTTTCAAGGCTTACTTTATTTTTTCTTTCTTTATTTAAATGATGTAATAGGAACTTAACCAAAACAACAATTCTGCAAATATCTTATTATTTAGTTCCTGCTGAGTGATAAAATGTCCCACTTGGATTGTGCTCCCTTTGAGCACTTACAAAAGCAGACGACAATAATTTAAAAGACAACACAGCTGAGCTGATTAATCATTTAGTGCCCTACGCTGAGTCATATGTTTCCCTGGCTTCCCTGAGGTGCTTGCACATTTCCTACCGCCCTTCGTGTGACACTTAATAATACAAACGCCATGTTTGCCCTTCACTAGGCAATTTTACTCAGTTATTGTATTTTGAGAGGAACAAAATTAATACAGTGAAACTTTTGAAATGAGCACCATCCTTATATATACAAGTATTTAATTTCTTACAATTCCTTTTTCTTTTGGACACAATCTGAACCCTAAGTGAATTTTAGTTTTTATAAAAGCATTTTGTTTGAACTTTTTAAAAATTGCTCACATCATATATTTTAAAATGATACCCACTTTCTCTCTTTACGTGTTATCCACTTTTCTAAATTTCTGAAATATTTAAGAAAATATTGTTTAAAATGGCAACATTTTTGTCTAATCATAACCATGTTGTTCAAAATATCGAATGTCTCCTTAAGTTGTTTTTAAAACCTAATAATCTGGTCTAGACAGACACATTGGAGTTAAGTAAACCATTTAGTCAATTCAGTTAAATAAATTAGATATGACTAACCCATTTTGATATCCCCTAACTCAGCCTGCTGCCTTGTCCAAACGTAGTAGGCATTAATAAGTATTTATTGATTTAAGTTGTTTGTTCTTTGAAGCTAAATGTACTTAGGTTGAAACTAGAGCAAGTAATTTTGATAATGCATGTGCAATGCTTAATAGCTCCTATTCAGTCCTTTTCCAATTCATGTGCACCTTCTTCTGATTAGTGAGTTTCATTTGTTCCTATTATATTATTGAGCTTGGATTTAGATGCAGATTGGCAAATTGCTTTCCCAGTATCTATTATGTATTTTGTTTTAATAACTGTTCATTGGATTTTGTTACCTCCCCACTGTCATTGTTCTAAAATTCCCTTTATTGTGAATTAGTATTACATATTATTTAAAAATGACTAGAAAGAAAACAAAGAAGATACACCATAGATGTCAATGAGAGAATTCTTTTACCAGCAGATGTGATTCATTAATAAGTCAGTTCATTCTGAAAGGAAAATCATTAATGTTTTCACTCCTATGAGACAATAACTCTGTAAGAGTTAGATTTGATCAAATAATGATTAGATGAACTGTAGAAGGACTCAGATTAACTGTGAAATTATTACTTATGGGAATCTGATTTACTACTTTTTAAATTTTTAAATATGAGGGCATGATATCTAGGAAATCAATAAGTGTGAGGAAAGAATAAGATTAAGATATTACCCAGTGTATTCTTCTATTAGAAAAAAAGGATTTTATACACAACTATAATTGTACAATTATGAAGTTTATTAAAATAGTTACATGTTGTATTATAGCTCTTTATCCTTTATATTTGAAATTCCAGTAAGCTATCACTACTAAACCACAAAGGGGCATATACTTCTATCATAATATTTGCATTTTGTCATTGTAACCAAAGCAAAATATAAATCATTATCTTTTTCTATGTAGCATAAATATAGAATTGCTATAATAACAACTGAGGTTAGAGATGGCTTTTTTAAATTTTAGTCCCAAAGGTGGAAAATATATAGTTGATGTACATAAAAATTGAATTAATTTTCGTACTATCTCTTTCTGAAGAATTAGAAACAAAGAACATCAGGTGCTTCTTCTAAGATTTCCTGATAACTGCCACACACGAACAACCGCTGCATCATAGCAACACAGAATCCCACAGTGGTGCTACAATACTACACTTAGATGGGGGCAGCAGGATTACTGCCCAGGGCCCCATACTTAATGACCCCCACGTGCCAGCAGTTCCAGCTGGGTAGGGTACTCCAAGCTTGGACAAGGACCCACATAGTCCTCAGTCCTGGTTTTTAGAGTGCTTTCTGGACACTCTCCAATACTTCATCTCTCCACATGGGGTTGACCAGATGCTCTGAGAAACTCTGAAATTCACATCTATGGGGTTATTATTGTGGCAGGCCTAGATCTCAGGGGGGCAGCTTGACAGAGAGCCATCACTCTGGTTCTCTGGCATCATACTTCTTAAACAGGATCACATGGGATTAGGCTGCCAGGAAGACACTATCATGCTGATTTGGGGAAACTTCAAACAGGTCTGATTTGAGTCAAGACTTGAGACATGGTTGAAGGCCCATGTATGAATCTGGACATCCATACTTAGACCTTGACATTGTCTTTGCTCTTCAGAGGGATGTAATATGGATTAGGCATCCTTTAGCCTGCTGGCACGAGGGCAGCCCACCACTTTCATAGCCTATGGCAAGTTTCAAGCTGCCCTGGGGATAGCTACACCTATATCCTCCCAGTGCATTTGATATCATTGCCTCACAAGCCAACAGACCTTACCAGTCCAGGCCCCCTCTTGCCTCTGACCCATGAGGTTGTCGTGCTTCACTACAGACTGCCTTAAACTGTGCTGGAGAAAAGATGGACATGGCTTGCACAAATGTGATTGCTCTTTTCACACTGCCCACTATCTCTGGCACATGGTCCCTACTGGCGGTGGTCTATAAACACAATTTACATTCTAGGAATGCAGTGATTACAGCCCCAAAAGTGGTTGAAAATGTGTTCTCCTATGTTTATGCTATAACAATCCAATGGGTAAATATTTCATGATCAGAAAAGCAAATTATTGTTCATATTTTCCTGTATATGCTGAGTAAGACTTTGTGTTCCTCTTCAACAAAATGCAGCAGTAGCCTTGTTTTAGAGAGACATTGAAGGCAATATTCACAGGTGGTACAACTGATGATGCAGAGCCATGAATAATGATGTGATCAACATTTTATAAGTGGTATTAGAAAACTGCAAAAGCAAAAAAAAAAAAAAAAAACTCTGTACTGCTTCAAATACAAGTACTAAAGAATCATGGCATTGTGAGAAATAACAGCCTGGTCACCTTCTTCTCATGGTGGGAGATGTTAGCCGGAGGGAGTGTACTTGACAGTAGAGAGTATGAAGAGATGGTGCCTGATACCTCACATGCACTGAATGGATAATACATGTGTAAGTACACCCATTATTTTGTATTGTCATTAATAAATCTCCATGCCTCATGACTGCCTATAATGTGTGCATTTCATAATGCATTTAAAAAATGAAACTGTTTGTATAGGCAGGGACCTGGGTATACATATGCCCTAGCAGTGGCCCTGAGGTCCTAAAATTTGAAAAAGATTTTGATATGTATACTTAGGCCATGCAAAATCTGCTAGCCAGTGTTTGTCAAGCCTCAACATTGTCAAATCTACTGGGAAGAAGCTTATCATAATCTCATAAATTAAACAGTTATATTTTGGGTCAGCATCTTAGTCAGCTTGGGCTGCTATAATGATATGCCATAGACCGGGTGGCTTAAACAAGAGACATTTATTTATCACAGTTCTAGGGTCTGGGAAGTCTGGGACCAGGGTGCCAGCACAGCTGGTTTCTGGTGAGAACTCTCTTCCTATCTTGCAGGAAGAGACTCTTCTTTTCATGTTTTTACATGGTGAGGAGAGAGAGAGAGACATAGAGACAGAGAGGCAGATAGATACAGAGAGAGAATATCTCTCTGGTCTCTTCTTATAAGGGCAGTACTTCCATGATAAGGGCCCCACTCCTGTGACCACATCTAAACCTAATCACTTCACAAAGGCCCCATCTTCAATTGTCACCACATCACTCGGGAATTAGGGTTTCAATACATGAACTGGGGGGACAGAATTTGGTTCATGGCAGTCAGTCCTCAGTAATGAAAATTTTGTTCCTGACATTGTAGCAAATCCTATCTGCATTACATCCTGATGTCAGGAAAGAAAAAGTTTGCACTTGTAAGGGAAGTTTGAGAGTGCCAATCAAACTACCAAAAGACAGATTAGGCACATACTTATTATTAATATTTACATACAGAGGAGTTCTCAGAAAAGAAGTGAAACTCAAAGAAGCAGTTAGACTTAGGGGCATATATACTCTTTTAACAAAGGAAAGAGGTTTAGGGCTGTAAAGGATGATAAGTTGCAGGGAAGTGACTATAAAATATATGAAGAACTAATGGAAGGTAAGGGCTTGTTAGTGAGGTCTCTTAAAGCAAACTCCACCTGGTGTTGATGCCCCAACTTCAATAATAAGAGTCTCTCATCATCCCCCGGTATTAAGGGCCACCTTTCTTAAATGAAACTTTATGCCCTGCTCTTAAGCAGCTAAGGAGAATGTGGAGAACTCCCTGCATCTGTTGATTCTTAGTTGCTCTAGTGAAATAATCCCCATGACAAAGTGTCATATTTTGGGGTGACATACTCTGATCCTCTTCACCCACACCAATGGTCCCCAAGTTTCACTGTGCATAAGAACCACCTGAGGGGCCTTTACAATACTGGGTGACTAGGGTCATCCTCAGTGATTTGGTGCCATATGATTTCAGCGGAACCCGGAAAAGTTCTACTGGTAACCCCAATGCACAGCCTTACCACTCTCAGCTGCGCAACAAGATCATCTGAGAAACTTTTACAAATATATCAATGCTGACCTGACCCAAGACTACATAAATCAGATATTCATATTTGGAGTTCCAACGTTAGTCATTGGGATTTAAAAAATCTCAGATGACTCTAATGTGCAATGAATGTCAAGGACTACTACTCCAGGGCAATTGCAGCCGGTGCTCTTTGATCTCTACCTGGCGAAAAAGCATAATCTGTTTTATCCAAAGGGACTGATAGCTTTAAAATGGTAAAGATACAAATCGAATTGTAAATCTCATTAAATGCCAGAATTGTTACATTGAACCTATAAAATGCTATAGTTCTGGTAATGTCCAACTCCAAGTTTCGCTGGATTTTTAATTAAATTGCTTCATTGTGGACATTTGAGTGAACCTGCCCACAATCTCTTGAAAAGCAGAGCCTTTCTAATTTCATATATTCTTATCCGTCCATAAATGGACCCTGTGAGAGTCTGGGGTTATTTTTAGAATTTTATCTCAAGGGGATTTAGGATCATGCCAGGCAAGGTTCTGCAATCCTCCGGTGCCTGCCTTTGCAAAGCAGAGCAGAATTGCAAAATTACCTTTCAGAGGGTGGGAGGCAAGCCCGGCAGGCTGATAAGGAAAGCCGGGAGCTGGCAGGCTTGCAAGGAACACAACCAAATCTCAGGCTTCTGTTTATCCAATAGATAAGTGCGTGGTTCTTGAATAACTGTTGTTTAAATTCGTTTCTCAGTGGCAGAAGAAAAGAAGAGCATGGAAGCAATGCTGTTGGAGAACTCATTAGAGTCAGTCGGAGAAAGCAGGCTTCAAGATAATCACTCTTAGGGAGAAGACATCCAGACTATCTTTCGGTTCACAATAATATCAGTAGGCAGTGCGGTGGTTAGGCAAAGCCTTTGCTTAGTTTGTAAAAAGATTACAGAAAGAATCTCCCTGGTTTGTGCAACTGGTTTGTTTGAATCTTTTGTTACTAATTTGTTTTTTGTAATATGAGTCTCCTCCAGTGCCTTTCAGTGGTAGCATTTTAGGAGCAGTTAGCCAAGCAGAAAGACCACAGATCAAGCTATTGTCTGCTAGCAAATGCTCTATTGAACCCTAATGGACATAGGAATCTGGCAAAACAAAGGATCCTTAGTGCTTTGCTTAAATGAATTCTACATCAGAGGCCAAGGGAGTCATTTTGATTATCTGAAAGGGCAGTGATTAGAAGGTGCATCTATTATGAATGAAAATGGAAAGATGAGGATGAAGAAGAGGAGGAGGAGGAGAAGGAGGAGGAGGGAGTAAGAATGAAAGAATGTACAAACAAGAGAAAGAAAGGATGAAGCTTTACTTTGCAATGTTTCCTCAAGTGTCTATGGGCAAAAATTTGAAATAGAGCTTAGAATCGCTATGTAGAGTGGTCTGTGGTGTTCTCAGTCTGCATAAAGAAAGAAATTTGCTATTCGCTGTCTCTGAGGGAGAGACTGGTTGCATTTGTGTTAGCTTTCACAGTATTTGAGCCAAGTGAGAGGAGGAAGGGAATTTCAGCTTTGTTGTACACGTGGCTACCTTTTGGTGCATGCAACTTCTAGAAATCAAATTATCTTTTCCCTGAAATTTAAGCATTTTTTCTTGTTTGAATTTATAATCATTGTCTTGGCTTTGCCCTTATTTTCTCCTCTAACCCTGAAGACACTTGCACTAGACTGAGACCTTTCGATGATAATATCTACTTTCAGTTGAGGGTCAGGCTGTAGACTAAGAACTGAATGCTATGTCTGTATCAGAAAATGATGAAGTAAAAGGCAATTTAACCACTGATGTTAAGAAAAGCAATGTAACCAAAGTTATCTTAACTTGGAGAAAAAGAAGTTGACCAACTTCAGGAAATATTTACTCATTCCATTGAATTAAAAAATTACAACAAACAGTTAAGAAATCACCACCCACACAATTTACTGGATACTTACCCTGTGCCAAAGAAGGGTTAAGCTCATTTAATATCTACAAATACTCTGAAGAAGGAGGCTATTTTTATTATTTTACAAGTGACAAAATTGGAGCAAAGAGAGTTTCAGTAACTTGTTAAATTCATGTAGCCACTGAGAACTGAAGAGCACCCGGGCCACCTGGCTCTAAGATCAGGCCTCCTCTGTGGGGCCTTCTTGGTCTTCCCTCCGATGGCCTTTCCAGATTTGCCTTTCCCCTTCTCCATCCTACAAAGATTGCCTCCCAAACCTGTTCACTCAAACTCTGACTGAAAAACGGCCTGCTTTATTGCGCCCCTGATTATAAAAATGGGGACATTAATTAGCAGAAAAACCATATTTTATATTTTATTCAACTGAAACCCTGGTTCCCTCTCCCCTGGTCATTCAAAATAACTTCTTATGAAGACCTATAGAAGGAAAAGTGCAGAGAGAGAAAGACATGCTTATTGCTGAGCTGTGGATCTGCAACACTGCTCTCGTAGAAGGAGAGGCTATAAGAGAATTCTGCAAGAACCACAGCAGAGTCTGTTCTGCTGGAAGATTTGCCCATGCTCTGGAAAAAGTAGGACACTCAGAAGAGTGAGTCTCCTGTAGTTTTCTTCCAGAAAAGCATGCATCAAGCAAATGGAATCATTTGATCAGATGTAAGCAAGCAAGGAGTTTCTCATTGCTACATCTGTGGCATGGGAATTATTTGTTTCCACCTTGATTTTCAGTTGGTACTAGGACTGCCAAACTCAGCAAAATATATATATAGGATGCACAGTTAAATTTGAATTTCAGATAAAAAATAATTTATGGTATAAGTATAATTGAATTTCAGATAAATGTTTTTAATGTGTGTGACCCATGCAATTCTTATACTGAAAAGTTATTTATATTAAAATTCTGTTTTTTGCAACCATAGAACAAGCTCAAAATGGTCTTACACTGTTTACTGAGATACTGAGTTGCTCTTCAGAGTCAATAGATGAAAACCCCAAGTCCCTTTAGCTGAAGTGTATCCAGACGAGACAACTTTGACCTCTAGCTGTGCCCAGAACCAACATCTCAGCTCTCCCTGCCTTGCCCGCCACATGGAACTAAAGGACCAGAACAGAACCAGAACTTGAATACTAGACACTTTCAGAAGCAAAGGGTCCCTGGTCCAAGAAGATCCAGAGCTGACTCCCCTTATGACAAAGGGCCAAGCTCTAAGGCCATCCAATTAACACTTGCTCCCCCAAGCTTCCACATAACGGCTTGCTCTAAACCCTTAAAAACCTCCGTCTGGAGCATGTGCTTCCATTCTCCTGGGTGGCACCATCCACAGTGAAATAGCCAATCTTTCCCCACTGCAATTCTTGATGTTTAGTTTTGGCTCTGCTAACACTTTATAAATGAGCTCCTTTTGTTTGGTAACAATTGTGTATCTAAAATTTAAATTTAACTGGATGTTCTGTATTTTATCTGATGACCATACAACTCCCTATAATAAGTCTCCAGATTATAATGGAATTTGGGATGGGTTATTTGTGTAAATAGACCTTATCTTCAAAATTAAAATAAATTAATTAAGACACACAGCAATGCAGGTGCATATTTATTTATATCCTATTCTGAGTAGCACCATGAGAAAACTAAAGGGCATGTCAATTAGAGTCACATTTTCATTGTAATCTGAGTGTGATTTCATTGTCATTTAATTGCTGTTTCTTTGTATCAGTCTTGGTGAAATAGTTTCTGGATACACATTCATTGATTCATTTTTCAATATACTCTTATTGTACTAACTCTGTGCCAGGCATTTAGCTATAGACAGACTCAAAAATGAATATGAGCCAGCTATTACTTTCAAGAAATCTACTGTTCTTTTAAAATAGTGTAAGTGTTTCTGGCCCGGTGGCTCAGTTGGTTGGATCATTGTCCCAGACACTAAGAGTTTGAGGGTTCAGTCCCCAGTCAGGGTGCATAGCTAGCATGTGGCGTCTATCCCAGGTCAGGGCGCACACTCGAGGCAACCAGTCAACGTTTCTCTCTCGCATCAGTGTCTCTCTCCTCTGTCTCTCTCCTTCTCTCTCCCTTCTTCTCTTTCAATATCAATAAACATATACCCTCAGGTAAGGATTTAAAAAAATAGTATAAGTGCTTCACAATTCAATTCTCTAACTTTTGCCTGAAGTTAGAGAAGAAATGCGAAAGGCACAAATGGACCCTCTATCAGGCCATGTTGAAAAGGAGAAAGTCGTACTCAGTATCAAGAACTTACTATTTAATCCCCTTGGTATTTACTCACTCTCTGCCTAATATTTCACGATTGGCAAATTGGTACACTAATGTTTCTATTATGTTATTTTTAAAACAAAACAAAAAAATGGCCAGTGTCTTCCATGACCATTTGGTGGTCCTTCATTGTTCTGCTTGATTGGTTTTATTTTTAATGTCACAAATAGCCTTTTAAGCACATATTAGTAAATTTCATTAGGTTTCATCATTTTGTCAGGATCAACATACCCTTTTCATTAACTCTATACTACTTTCTCAGGGCTTCACCTAGGGAAACTTTTTATTGTCTCAGGGCCTGGTTTTTTCTTTTTTCTTTATTTTCATGTTTTTTTTAATCAGCATAATATAAAATAAACCCTTTCATTCCTATCTTTTTACCAGGAATAGCAATGAGTGCAAAGCCTGCTGGAAGTTTTCAGCCTCCTCAGGGATTCTAAAATACCATGCGCTGTTACATATAGGTTGGCTCAGCTGCCACGCTCTCCTCAGATCAGCGGTAGTTATGAGGACTTGACCAGACATTTCAACTCAAACAACAGTGCTTTTCCCAAGGTACAAAGTTGCTGTTGTTAGCACTGTAGCTATTGGTCTTGACGCTCTGGCTCCTCTTGCTTATTGGGTTTACATTGCGTGAACCGGGGCTGCAGAGAGAAATTGCTGCTGCTCTCATTACTGCGGGTCTGGGCTTGGGCTCCCACTGAAGTATTTGGTTTGTTGACTTTCACCTTGGAATTCATTTTTCCTGTCTCTCTCCAATTATTATGACTTCGTTTTGGTTTATATACCTCCAAAGGACTCAAAGATGTCCCCGTGTCATTAATTCTCTCAATATCCTTTTTTAATAAAGAAGATTATTCCGCGAATATCAAGAATGCCCAAGCAATGTTCAGAAATCTCTGCATTTATTCTTCATTTTATCCAAGTCCATCAGTGTTTTAATACAAAACAAATCCGTGGACATTAAGGTTAGAGCTAACAGGCGGACCCACACAGAAGAGAATTCAGAGAGGTCAATAGTCATTTAATGCAAAATGTCATCTCCCTACCAAGGTCAAGCCACCTCAGGGGTCAGTAGACATTTACCTGGAAACCTCCGGGGGACAATTGCAGTTTTTCCACTTTCCTCCATATGACAGTTTTCTTTATTATCCATCAAGAATGAGTCATGGTCACATTATAGTATGAACTCAATTCCAGCACACTTGTTTGTTTTGCTTCAGTGTTATTACAGTTGAATTATAAGTATTGTGCATGAAGGGATTGTTAGTATTTGCCTTAAAATTAACTGATAAATCTCCTCAGAATTTCATATACAACATGTGTGAGGCCCTGGAGGGAAAGCCATTTTTTGGATGGCAAATTTCATATGGTCTCTCAAGTGATAGTTGGGATTGCCTTGTGTTCCTGCACAATTCTAGCCAAGAAATAATTGTCACATTTGACAGGTTGGTGTTATAATTACGTATGAAGTATATTTACTTCAGCCAAGCATTAACGTAAGCAATTATGTAGCCTTTTTCCTCATAAGAATTAAGAGAAAGAAAGCATGCTAGGTATTTTCTTATCCACACAGATGGGTTTTCTGTAACCACATAGCTCTGGCTGCCCTTTGGGAATGGCATTGTATGTTTTACAGATGCGACCAGTGTTACAGCAGTGTGGATGCTCACCTGGGATCCATCAAATAGGGTCTTTCTCTGCTGGAGAAACTGAGCCTGAACTTGACTCTAACAAAAGCTGTTTCGGATTACCTGGTACGTTTAAATGCTCCTCTTTTGGCCTGAGATCTTTTGCATAATCCTATCCAACTCTTATCTCCTAAGGGTGCCACTCTGGCTTAGAATGAGATAGAATGTCTGCTTGACTAGAGATATGAGACTGAGAATTGTGAATTCTGCCTTCTAAAAATCTGGGTTCTTCCTTCCTTCCTCCTAACATTTGTACCAAGTGTTAGAGAAAAATGCAGGGAAAAAAGAAAAGGGATGCCACAAGATGTTTTTCCCCACTGTCTTTCTAGCGTATCTTCTTTCTATTTTTAACATTACATCTTCTCTCCAGGGAAAAGGAGAAACGCCTTCTTTGCATGGCTAAGTGTGGCCATGTGGAGAGGTCAGCCTTAAGCCCGAAGTTATACTGTTTGAAAAGTGAATGAAAGTCCTTTCAGTGCACCAATTTTTAGTATTGCTTTTTTCTATATGAAGATTTTAAAAAAATGTTACTTTACATTTGTGAATTAGTGAATAGGATTGGACTCTTTCTTATGGATTTGCATCTCTAACAATTTTAACTCTTAGAACAGGGGTAGATTCTCATGTTTTGCTGTTGCTGCTGTGGACTTAAAAAATAAAGAGATGATATTTAAGAACTATGGAAAATTAAAAATCATTATGGTGCAATTAGCATTAGTATTAGTATTGTCAAAGAAATAAACCACAACATTAAGAAAAGATAATGAAATCTTTAGTGCCTAAAAATGCTTAGGGACAAATCTAAACTTTTAAAAAAGCTGATGAATATGGAGATTGAGAGATTTGGAAAAGACACTCCAAATGTTTCCCCTCTTCTTTCCTTCACTGTCTGCATTTTCACTCAAAAGTACATTCACAACAGCCATTAATGCTTACCATAACCCAAGGTTTGCTCTGTCCAAGTTAATCAAATTGCAAATACTATTGAGAGGAGTAACACTTTGTGTAAACCACCATCTATCAACTCAAATTAGTTGACAATATCTGTTTAGAAGAACTCGGAGTGAATTGAGCAGGGTACTCTGGTTCTCCAACTTAACCTAATTGACTAGGTACTCTGGAGAAAGGGTTATGGGAAATTTGCAACCTAACAAGCTGGGCAGCAAGCAGTCATTTCTGTGTGTGTGTGTGTGTGTGTGTGTGTGTGTGTGTGTGTATGTGGGGGTGGGGGTGGGGGTGATGCCATAAGGAAATTCTGAGCCCAGAGTGAGTGGTGAAAAGGAACAGATGCAGGGTCAGAAGGAGAGGGCCAAGGAAGTAAATGAGTTATAAGAGACACTCAAGTAAACTTCCTTATATTCATAGCTAACCTTGACAATGAACATCTCTCCGTGTCCCAGGATAAGAATCACCAGGCCAGTAGCAAAATGTGCCACCATTTCCCCCACTTTTATGATACCACCCAAATAAGTCAGCTGAGATATAAAGCTTTATTTCTGCAAAAATGTACTGTTGAGAAAAGATTACTTTATATCATCTGGTGATCTGTTAGAACTAGAAATTAATCAGTGGGAAACAATCACCTCTGAAAGTCTTTGCTGCTGACTAAATAAATGTGAGATAAAATTAGTACAAATGGGTAACAAAAAAGATTTCCATATTTTACTGAAAGGCAATGTTAGAAATCATTATCCTAATGGCTTATGAACTCCCTGTGTTATCAAATGACATTCTGGAGTAATATTATGATCAGGAAAAGAATTTTTTCTCCCTGCATGTCATAAACAAGGAGCTTCTGTAGTGTTTTAAGCACATACACACACATACACACACAGGGGTTGGCAAAAGTAGGTTCACAGTTGTTCATGTGGAAAATAAAAATAAAAAATAATATAAGAATAAACTCTGTTTCACAACTGGAAACATATTTTTGACAACCCCTGTATATGTGTGTATATATATTTAGAACAACTTCATTCTTTTAGAGAAACATTGTTTTCTTTGTTAGAACAGAATAGAGGAAAGAGAAATTTAGGTTTATCGATGGACTTCACCTGCTCAGAAGGCCCTGGAAATCCATAGTCATCACCATAAAGTCTTTTCTTTTCCCGGTAAGTTTCTTTCAGGTGGGAAATTTGTCTCCTTTATTTAAAGAACTGTCTCAGCTGATACTTTGAATGATAATAGCAGGACAGGAGCCTAGAGAGAGGAAGGGTGCGATGCTTCATGCCCCTCTTCCGGAGAACCCTTCTGTGAACAACTGGGCACAATTCTGGTTTTGTGGACGGTAAGGTCGTGTAGTGGTTTAGAGTCAGTCCAGCAAATTGTCTGAGGGAGGAATGTGTCACCAAGACAGAAAGTGAAGCTGAGGAGGATGGGATTGAACGTGGCCCTCTACCCTTCACTCCCATCACCAGGATGACTTCTATGTCTCTAAGTCTGAACTTGGGGCTTTTGAGTAGGGTCTCAGGCATCTCCAAAGTTAGAGTGGAGAGAACCGGAGCAGAATGCTCTTGGTCAAGGCCAAGAGGAAACTCCAGGTGGAGGTGGATCTACATGACATGTACATTGAAGAGAGAACTCTGCTGAAGGAGATGGATACACCAGTCCATGTGATTTTCAGGCAGCAAGTGCTGGTCTCCCTGGTCCCAAAGAGGTATGCAAGAGTGTGTGCACCCAAACCCTGAGCTTGGGAAGGGGTGGCCTTGGCAGCAGAGGACCAGTGGAGGATGGAGGCTCCCTCTAGTGTCTCTGCAAAGTGGTAATGACATGCCTGCCACTGTCTAGCAGAGGACTGCAGCTTCTGGACTGAAAGTCCCAGTGAAACAAAACAGCTAAAAGAAACAAACAAGGATGTGACCCCCAAACTAATAAGAAAACCCAAAGAGACTTAATGAAAGCACATAAAGTATCTTTGAATCTTAACCAATATGAATTTAAAAATACAGTAGGGAAATAGAAAAAAATAAATCATTAACATAAAGGAAAAGTACCAAAGCATTAGGCCTTTGCAGAGATTATTCTTCCATTGTTTCTGCTGAGTCTTTAAATGTAGCTACTAACCTCTTATCACACAGAACACCTAGGAAAGCATTGTCCTTCCTAAATGCATCACCTGCGTGGCCAAGATTGCAAGCTGGTGAAAGTCAGGGCAGCTGGACACCAGCAGGAGCATCCCTCTACACAGTCTGTTAAAAACAAGCCCGGATTGATGGGCCAAAACATTCCAAAAGCACTTTTTTTTTTTCTTATGGAGCTTTGCATAAGGGGAAAAGGCACATTTCCTGAGAAATGCAGGGTAATGAAAAAACCTACTGGCACCAAGCAGATAATTCCAAAGTGTTCAGGTCACTGTAACCTCGAGAAGTATAACCTAAGACACACTGCCATTCAGTTCTCACATCGGTGTGTATATATCAAGAAAGAAAAAAAAATATTTCATTGATATGCTATTTAGTGTTGAGGGAGCTAAAATATTGATACTTTTCTTCTCACCTTCTCAGTCCTTCTAGCTGGGCTACCAATCAAACTAACTGAAACAGATTAACAGGAGAGAATCAAAGTTTTAATACATGTGCATGGGGATCCACGTAGGCATGAAATTTCCAAAGATGCTGATGCAATATTGGGTATATAAGACATTTTTGGACTAAGGAGGGAAAGAGAGAATGGGGTGTTAGGTTTCAGCAGTGAGAAGGGACGACTTACAGGTATTTGCGGAAGAGTGGAACATACAGAACATATGTGGCAGGCAAACTGTTGCTAGGAAACTCAGAAACAATGGGGCACAGGGGTGTCCAGCTAAGAGTCCCCTGCCTGAGGCCCTCCTATTCTCCGTATTTCATTTAAATGAAGCTAAGGAAGCATCTTAACATCTCCCTGATGCAGGTTTATTTCTCTGAATTTCTCAGATGGGAAAGAAGGGGGGTCAAAGGTTCTTTCTGAATCTAGTTTCTTAATAAACTAGCTTAAAATCAATATCCCACCCTGGCTGGTGTAGCTCGGTGGATTGAGCATGGGCTGCGAACCAAAGGGTCGCTGGTTTGATTCCCAGTCAGGGCACATGCCTGGGTTGCAGGCCAGGTCCTCGGTAGGGGGTGTGCAAGAGGCAGCCACACATTGATATTTCTCTCCCTCTCTCTGAAATAAATACAACATTTTAAAAAAAATCAATATCCCCAAAAAGTAGCTTCAAGGTGGCAAATCTTTGGTTCCCTTCTGTGTCTTATTTGGTTAAATCTTGATTTGCATGATGTAGTGTATAGCTGTGTGGTATTCTAGACATGCTGCCAGAAAAACATGAGTGATTTTCCACATGAATATTTTCAAGGATGGTTTGTATTAGTTAAAGTTGTACTAGTTAAGCCTCTATAACAAAGTCTAAAATGCATAAAAGTTCAAAACTCATAAAACCTTATGTCTTGTATACCCAAAGTTCAAATAGGGTATTCTTAATCAGTAGGCACCTCTTTTCCAAGTGATGACCCACAGAGATGGTGCACCTTCCAAATTGTGGCTTCCAAAGTTGCTTGGGCGATGACCCCTTTTCCAGCCAGTCAGAAAGAGGCAAAAGTATCTCTTAAAGGAGGTAGCTGTGGGCTTGGCTGAGAGGTAGCACCCGTTACACAGGCTCCATTTCATTTGCTGGAAGCCAGTCACGTGGCTACATGTGGGAGGTCAGGAGATGCGGTCAAAGCTATGCGTTCAGGATAAAGGAAGAAATGTGTTTGGTAAACACCCAGCAGGTTCTTCAGCTCTGGTCTTCCAAATTCATTTTTGGTTACCATTTTTTTTTTCCAGAACTGGGAATATCTTTTAAAAATCAATTCAATCCACCACTAACTTGAAATATTCTCTGTAGGTATATCATCATATTAAAATTGCCGCTCAAGTTTCATTCTATAGTAAATTACCCATCCTGAAACTTTTCTATATATCTTTCTGAATCAGGCATTCCTTGGTAGGACCCTGTCTTTTCCATTTCAGCCTAAAGGTTTTATTTTTTTGTTTGACTGCTGCACAGTTCATCTCCAGAAATGCACTAAATGTAGAATTCATTCAGCTAAGCTAGCCTGGAAACAGGATAAGGTCACTGCAATTTCTCCCTTAGGTTAGGGCTTTATCTCACCAAATGTTCCATATCCCCTACTTGGCAAGCCAAAGTTGTTGCTACCCTTTCATGAACCCAGGAGAAGGTGATGGGTCAAACAGCTACATCTTTACCTGCACATAATCCAGATGTGGACGCCGACATCTTTTCTAAGCATAAGCAAGAACAAGGGTTGATGTAGTAAGTGTCAGTCTAGCTGCCACTAGGCACCACTTGATGTTTGTGGAGAATGACATGAAGAAACAGTCCTGAGAAATCCCCCTTTGGCAGTGCAGCAGAAATTTCACATCCACCCTAAAATCACTTGCTGAGCTATTTGCACTCTGCCACAAAAGTTTCCATCAGCAGAAAAGACAGCTGGAGTTTGGGTATGAAAATGCCGCTTTAGGCCGCATTAGCTAAGACCCACAGAAAAGCAGGCTCGCAAATCTTCCTGGCAATTCCTGTAAGGATCTTAATGAGGCACATTGTTTGAACAAGAAGAAAGCAAATTTAGACAGCAGGATCTTAGATGTCAAAGTGATTGACACATATAGAAATATCTACATAGTTTGGGTGCAAAAACAATGTTTCCAAGGCACAGACTGATAGGCATCCAGACACTACAAGGGTAGCTACAGCAGTATGTGTGGCCTTGACAATCTGCGCCACGCTCTGCCCGTTGAAGCACAGGGGTCAGTTGTAACTGCTCAAGCACTCCCCTGCCCCAGGTGAGCGATGCCGGAGAAACCAGCCACTGAGTCCTGCTGCTCAGGACTGCTATAGAATCTTGCAAGCTTTTGCTCACTTTGTGGTCTCTGTCTGTGAGTCTCACCTTCTTCTGATTACTTGTGTTAATCCTGCATTCTAAGTCTTTCACTGTGACTTGGGATCATTCACCTAGCCTTGACCTGTGGGTCCAACCCATCCCTTCCTTTCTTCTCTTATCCCAGGGCTAGGCCATCACTGCATCATACTATTTGTTCAGTCCAATCTTCTGTTCCTGTCTCTTACACAAAACCCAAAGTACAACTATCCCACAGCTTGACCAATTTTTGTTACTATGTACTTTATAGTTTAAATATATCCTGTGCCTTTTCTTTCTCATCCCCCTCAAAACCTACTTGCCTTCATTACTTTTCTCTAAGACCTAACCTCTACCCTGTCAAGAGGTAGCTAAATGACTTACCAAATAAGTTGCAAAAATATGTTCAGTTGGATAATAGGAATATCTGGGTTGAGCCTGCATAAAAGAGGCATGTTCAGAGGATAGTTCTTTAACAAACCAGGTGATGCTAGTCACAGAAACACCTGGCACCTAGTAGATTTTAGGGGAGATATTTGGGGAAAATTTTTTGTGTCATTTAAGTAGCACAATAAAGTGATTCTCTTCTTTTCTCTGTTTAAATCTAGAGTCACCATCACCTCACAATTTTCCTTAAAAACCACAAAAAATTTTGTGGTATAGTAACTACTGTTGTATTTGTAGTTTATCTCAAATAAACTGACAGTGATACTTAAGTGTATTTTTATTCAATGCATTAATATAAAGTACAAACAGCCAGAGAGACTATATTTAATTTACCTTTTACATGAATAAGAATGCATGTATCCTGCTACGTATCACATTCTTATCTGACTTACTCCATGGATATCAGTAAATTAAAACAACGGTAGATGGATTAAAGTACACTTAGTAATGGAGAAAAATCTCAGTGTTGAGATGAAAATAGCAAAAATCATACCAGCATGAATAAGAGGTTGTCGATTAAGAGAGTTGAAAAGTCTGCGGGAACTGATAGAAGAGTCAATAGGAACCTCAAGGCAAGAATAGGTGGTAAAGAATAGTCCTAAGTACACAAAGTCTTGATGAAAGGCTAGTTAACAACACTGGACTCGTTGGTCACAGGGATGTAGGTAAATCTGCACTGAACTCTGATAATCAAAACGCCTTCACAATTGCACACAGTGTAAAGGGAAATGCAGGATAATGACTCAGTCATTCGAAGAACTTGAATGCCTCTGAGTCACTAAAAATTTGATTGTGCTCTGTATAATTTTAGGGATAAATGCATTTATTTCTTCATAAAAATCCTTAAAAATATTTCCTTTGGCAAGGAGCTATTTCATTAAGAATCATACATTTTAGAGCTAGAAATTGAAGTACCAACATTGAGTTGTTAATTCAGCAGAAAACACCAAACCAGAGAGCAGAGGGTGGTCAGGAAGACTGGGAAATTGGAAATTTAAGGCCTAGTCTGCATAGGTGGGGGGTGGGGGGGATCTGGAGAGGCGCAGCTAGCATGAGACCCAGAACAACAAACAGGATTTGCCAAATTCCCAATAGAATAAATCCACACAGCTAAACCCATGTGGTATGTGTGGACAAAATTCATGAACAAACCACCGAAGTGTGGAAACTAGAAGAAAGGGTGGTCAGTAGTTTGATGTAACATTCTGATATATTTCTCAGAATCTGCAGGGGATCTTAGTGGTGCTGTCATGAAAACCCGCAACCTGCCTCTGCCTTCTTCCTCACCCCGTTTTACCAATGGGGGAAATAAAGCTTAAGTGAAATGAATTGTCCAGGGCCAAACAGTTGGATGCAGCAGAGCTGGGATTTACATTCAGGTTTTATATTTTCCGTTCAATGTTATCCTCAATCTGAGAAGCAGATGTGCCTGAGGACTCAAAGCAGCTAGTCATTCACTCAGTTCTTTCCTTCCCTGCACATACAAGTAATCTGAGGGCCAGAGGAAGAAACCCAGGCCACATTCTGCTTTTAAAAAAATTCATTCTATAACACAAGATGTCTTTGACTAGATGGTCTATTATCCTTGGACCCACCTTCCTTCTGAAAGGAAAACGGGGAGGTGTTTCTTGGGAGACTGCAAAGACACCAGCCCCCGAAGGGCTGCTCTCCCAGCGTTCCCATGAGCAGAGCTGGGTCTTTAGCTCTAAGTCAGTTTGAAACACAAGCAGGCATAGCAGAGTTTGTCATCCTAAATTTATTCTTAGAAGCTTATTTAGTGTCTATTTTGTACCTGATCATGGAATACAAGATAAATAAGACACTATCTTGACCTTAAGTTCCTTACAGTTTTCAGATGAATCCATATAATGACACTGTTCTAAATCACTTTCATAAAAAATCAGACTTTTAAAAAAATCACAACATATCACAATAGAAAAGTGATTTTTCTTTCCTGCAGGGCATGTGGTAATGATACAGCCCTCTTGGCTCTGAACATTGTTTTTTCCCCCCATTTTCAGATAAACTTCGATTGTTTTTCAGTGCAAAATAACAATTTTCTGGATATATTTGCACTAACTTTAGTTTTATAAAATGAATAAATTTATTATCTCCTATACGGTATGACTTAGATGATGTGCTAAAACAAACTGTTTTTGAACTTGTAGCTTTTTGTAAATTATGAGCAAACAATTCTGTGGTTTAAAATAGTACGTGCAAAAATATAATTGATCTGGAAACTCCTTTATTGCATCTCTGCACACCTGGTCTCAAGGTCATAATCTTCTCCAGGGCAACAGAGAGTGGCTGCTCAGCTATCTTTCTCTTCCTTAGCTAACCGCCACCTGGGGTTTCTCCTTTTGGCCTGCCAAATTGTTTGTTTAATTCTCAGGTTTGTAATTATAAATATGGTGATTGAAAACAACTGGCTCCTCATTTGCATTTTCTTCCCTCAGTGACAACTGAGAATTCACTATGGCCTTTTTCCCTTTGTTCTTCAACAATTACCATTTATTAGAGCTTTCCCTAACCAAACATCACTGTAGAGATTTATTTTTTAAATTAGGTGTCTAAGTTTTTCAATAAGTCACACATTCACAGATATAAATCAACAAGTGCGAGTGTGAAATGTCCTAGAGGAAGAAGCCCTTCTGTGCTAGCTGTTCGTGTCTACCCGCTTCTCATTCTTCTCAGCGGTGGCTCCTGTTCACCCACGTACTTTCTTACATAGTGTCATCTTGCACCGTGTGTGAAGATACAGTTCTATATTTATATCCCCCCTGTTTACACCAATTTTATCATAAAAGGCAGTTTCACAACTTGCCTTTTTTAAAATTTTTGCTTACCAGTGTATTTGAAGAGCTTCTTCCACATTAGTGTATAGAGAGCATCCTCGTGTATTTTTTAAAAGGACAGATTGGTGGGTTGTTTCATAAATATAAATGTTTCTCAAACGTAGATTCTCAGATACAGGTACTGCGTGCAGGGGAGCCAAGATAACCAAACATCGTTCCTTGCCCATACACAGATGAATAGCGGTGAAGCTTGTCCCAATCCCCAAGCTCCGTGAGACACAGTTCACCTGTCCTTCAGCACGAACTACTCAATGCTCAAGGGTGAGGGAACTTATAAGTGTGTATATACTTGAGACCAGAGGACTTATGTTTTGTATCTGATTTACATAGGCAAAATATTAATGATGAATTTTCCCTAATCCACCCATGCTGGAAAGATCAAAATTTATCACTAACTGCTGGAATAACTGGATAGTCTTGTCATTCAACTGTTGCTTCTGAAATGTAAGCAGTCAGTAATATAATTGCCCTACAAAGTCATAAACTCACAGACTCCTCGATAGTTAACACTTGTCGATAGCTTTAGAGTGTGCCACACACTGTATGGCCTTCTTTATAAAAAGTATCTCACTTGAAACCTCGAAATGATATCACACAACGTGATTCTGTTATTACAGCCAGGGAAATGGGGCAAAGAGCAAAAGTAGCTGATCAGAGTCTACAGCATTAAGTAACGCAAGCATTATTTGGGCGCAGAGCCCCAGTGCCTGGCCCCTCTGCTGCACTGCCGTGACCACCTCCCGCACAGTGCTGAAGGCTGCCTCCACTACCTCTCAGCCTGGAGTCTCACCTCGCACACTTCGTGGGCCAGAAGGGACAAAGCTCACATCCTGCCCCACTGTTTACTGGTTGTATCATTGGGGTAAGCCTCTGAATCCCTCTCCGAGCCACTGGGGATAATGAAATTAGAACTGTTGGACTAAACATCGTACTCATTTTGTGTGGGGTTCCCCTTGGTGTTATGCAATGTTGCATTGTTGTAAAGATCAAATACGAGAACACACATAAAATTAGGTAAATCCTTGTTTTAAATAAATGCCCAACAACTATGAGTTTACATAATAATGGAAGGGACATCTGTCAGTGTAGACTTCCTAAAGAAACTGTAGCTAGATGAGAATTTAAGGATATAATGAGACTTAATGTCCTTAAAATGCTTAGTGTGATGGCCTTCACTTTTTGCGATATCAGCGATGCTCATAAATACCAGAGGCTAGTACAGTCTCCTAAGAGCTAGTAATGCCTGCATGATGTCAAATGTAGGCACCTATTGACTCACAGTAAGCATGACACACTCTGAAAAAAACACCACAAGCAGATAAAATAAATACCTCTACACCAAATTTTACTTAACCCATTTTATTGTTGAGGAAACAGTGATAACTGGAGTTTTCTCAGGTACTGAAAGTTCAACCTCATTCCTTATCTCTTACCTGGGAGAATGAATTGTACCTAGAAAACCTCAAGCCCCACATTACAAGGTATGCAGGGCTTGAGGTTTTCTTTGGAGCTATTTTTTTAACAGCTTTATTGAGATATAATTCGTACACCATATAATTAACTCATTAAAGTGTACAATTCAATGTTTTTTTTTATACTCACAGAGTTGTGCATCCATCACCACAATCAATTTTAGAACATTTTTATCACCCCCCAAAGAAACCCATACCCATTAACAATCACCTCCAGCTCTCCGTTTCTCCCCCCAACCTCTGACAATCACTGAGCTGTTTTTTGCCCCTATAGATTTTCCTACTTGGGGTATTTCATGTAAATGGAATCATATAACGTATGGTCCTTTGTGACTGGTACTCTTCTGTAGCATCATGTTTTCAAGGTCCATGATGTCATAGCGCCTGTCACTATTTAATCTTTATTATCAAATAATATTCCATTGTAGGAATACATCACTTTTTGTTTATCCACTTACAGTTGATTGGCATTTTGTCTGCTTTTCCTTCTTGACAATTATGAGTAATAATGATGCTTCCATGAAGAATTATATACAAGTTCTTACATGGATATATAGTTCATGTCTTTTATGTAACAAGGAATAGAATTGCTGAGTTGCATGCTAACACTCTGTTTAAACTTTTGAGAAACCCCCCAACTTTTTTCTGAAGCGGCTCTCCCATTTTACATTCCTACCAGCTGAGCCACTTTTAAAGCCCAATGTTCATTCTTTAAAAAACTTGGTGGCTTTGTATTCACCTGTCATTTTACACCCATTAGTGTGACTGGCCAAGAAGCCAGGTTAAGTAATAAGGCTACTGAAGGAAACTGTTATCACACATTAACTCACTAAAATGTTATATTTAACATCTTCCATCACTTTCTTTTCTTTTGACAATCCAGTCACACTCCTGATCTATCCTTCAGTTATAATTCATGTTTCTTCTCTCTGAACCTTATTCAACAGTGTTCTTGATGTGAGAAAAGCATCCATAGTAACTGTGCATTAGTTATCACAATGCTAGTGGCTTTGGTCTTTGTAAGTCTGTTTAACTGTTTCCCTATTGCTTTTATAAATGTAACCTGTAGTTCCACAGTTAGAGTTTGAGAAGAAAATGTATAGGTAAAGTCTAACAACAAAATGGAACAAAAAACAATTTTTTGGAAATCATATTTTATTATGTTATTCATCATCCAAAAAAGTAAACAAAAGCAAAGCTTAGTCATAAACAGACTTGTACATGTGTTCTTTGTAATTTGTAAAATCCACACAGTTGTATCTCTTAATGCTTAGAAAGATATGTTTTGAATAATATGACAATAAGGTAATATTTCTTATTTTTAATGTGAATTACAATTGAACTATGTAATTGAATATTACTTCATTTCTTTAATTCTAGTTGGAAAGCTATTTACTTGTTGTAATACTTCTAAAAATTCTACTTCTGAAATTCCTCTTTTGGTTTTGTCTTCAGAGCCCACACAGTGTGTGTAAAGCAATCCCACATTTATTTATTGGGTGTCAACCATCTGCAAGGCACAACGCTAAGCATTCCATTGAAAGGAATTTTAGAAGCTATTATTCTTTTGAATGTGCTCATTGAAAGCGAATATTACTCCATGGATGGCGGATTTTATTTGGGGAAATGGTCAAAAGTTATTCCAAGTCAGTTCTGATGGATGAGGTGGGTAATATCCATCAAGCATGATGACATCCTTAATGGTCAAAATTATATGTGACTATAAATTTATGAGGCTGATTTTCTTGTGTGCTTCATTAACCAGATTTGAAGAAAATTGCACAAGAGGAGTCCTGGCCACATTCAGAGTAGTGGTGGCAACGGTGAGGGGTGCGGTGCCAGAGTAACTATTTTGATGAATGGCACTCTTTGGATGCATTACTGATGGCATGTTTTTAAAACACTCATTGCTTATGGTCCCACATTACAGAGTGCCAAAAAATACTAGACCATGTAAAAATTTAGCCACATCTATAACCAGGATAATGTCATTTTCTAGTGGCTGTCTTTTCATTTTTGACAAATATAAAAGACAACGGGAAACACATACGAATTGTTCTTTGCCATAGCCAGAAAGGAGGTGGGGCTTGATTGTCATCTGTTCTAACAAAGGCATTGACCTGGAGAAAATCATTTCAACTGACAGGCACCTCTTCAGCGTACGGCTTATAGAACTTCCTTCAGCTGGCACGACTTATAGAAGTAGTCACAGAAAGAGATCTTGGCTCTTATCATTTGTTACAAAATTGGAACTAGTTTAATAGGGTTTTAAAGGAATAATTTATGGTTGAGAGCAGTGTGTGCTGCCTACTCACTGCATTCTGTGTCTCTCCCAACGTCTTTGGACTGCATTCAATCCAAAAGCTGGCTTCTCTTTCATCACCTAGTCCAAGAATTGGAGATAGGGCATGTTAGTTCTCCAGGGCTGCAGTAACAAATGACCACAAATTGGGTGGCTTAAAACAACAGGAATTTATGGTCTCACAGTTCTTGTGGCCTGAGGTCTGAAATCAAGGTGTCAGCAGGATTTATTCCTTTTGGAGGCTGAGGAGGAATTTGTTCCATGGCTCTTTCCCAGTTTCTTGTGGTTCTTGGAAATCCTTGGCATTCCTTGGCTTGTAGACGCCTCACTCAATTCTCTGTCATCATTGTACGATTTCTTCCCTGCGCATCTGTGTCCAAATTTCCCTCTTCTCATAAAGACACCAATCATTCAATTTGGGCCAGCAAGGTAGGATTGGGGACCTGAAATGAAAATTAACTGATTCTTATTTGCTACTTCATGAAGGTCGAGAATCTGACAATTAATTTCTCTGTCTACTTCAAGTCTAGCAGAGAAACTTAGACCTGGTAGGCATTTTCTAATAATTATTGAATCATGGATTGTAGGGCAGTGAGCTCTAAAAATATTTAAGCTCAGTCATAGGAAAACTTGTTATTCTTTTCATCTCTGAGTATTGGAGATAAAGTTGATACAGAACAAGTCGCAGTTGCTTGCAGGATTGACACCAACTCCATGGAATGGGGAACTACACCTGGGACGCCTCACTTATTTCCCTGATCCTGATGCTATTAAAGGTCTTTAGATGTTTTGTTTCATCCTTCTGTGATAGCTGTGCTGGGGTGATGACATTTCATCTTGAATGTCTACAGGCTTGTTAGCAGAGACCCTGTCACTGCCAGGGATCACAGCGTTTCTGTGCTCAGTCCTTAGGGCACTGATCTCGGCTGTACAGCTGGACTCAGCAGCAGACACCACACGGTCTAACGTGACAAGCAGCTGGATCTCCAGCCAACAGGCAGAGAGTTATTTTCCTGAAATGAATGGCAGTTTGCAAAGCAGAGCAGGGGGTGGCTTTTTCTTCTCTATGTCACTAAAATCAGCTCAACTTCAGCAAGCACAGGCATTCAAAGATAACAGAACAGAAAAAGGTAGCTTAGTTTTGCATCATGGAGCTAATGAATCTGTTTAGAACAGGTAAAAAGGAGTAGCTCAATCTGCCTAATCTATTTCTGCAAAATTGAGCTGAGGCGACACTGAGTACAAAGCAAACACAGAGACAGAGACAGGAAAGGCAAAACACCCAAGTATACAAGGAAACTTTTTGCAAAGTATTTTTATACTTGCTCTCTGTAAGCAAAATTATCAATATAGCGTGACTTTCACTTTCTTAACCATCTATCTTTGTTACAAGACAATCTCTCTGTCCCCAGAAGCTGAATATCGGGAGATGAGGAATAGAAGGACTATAGGCTTTAGACAGATGTTTGCTCGGAGACTTGAAATCATCAAGGAAATTGCAACTTTGTTTCAAGCCGAAATAGCTGTCCACCCGACCCTCATTTTGAGTAATGCTTTTGGCAGTGTTAGGGACATCTTCACCTGTATTTCCAACTAGAGTAAAATGTCAGCTAGTCAAAGGCTTCTTTTCCCATTGTTTGTTAGTCTCTGGTTTTTGGCACTTAAAGCCACCGGAGGGGAAATATAGAGCTTTCTTTAACTTTATGTCTGAGTGAATCTTTTGAAATATTTTTTTAAAAAGTATTTCAACCATCATGCTCCTTGCTCCTAGGGAGAGCTGAATGAACGAGAGAATTTTTTCTTCAGTAAAACACTTTACATTTTAGAGTTCATTTACGCAAAGCATTCAAAGTTGTCAACTGAGTCCAAAGACAACTAAATAGCACAGGAGATGCCTGGTTTATAATTATGGATACAGAAACATTGCTTGTAGTCCTGAATCTTTGTGAAGTGCCTGATATTTGGAATGACAAACAACTCATGGAAGCAAAATAATCGTAATTCTAACTAAGAGGAGACAGCCTCAGTGGAAAGTGGAATATCGGACTAGGGTAATTCTGTTTTGTTACTAAAGGATGAAAAGAAGCAGCAAACAGCAGAGATCTGCCACCAATGAAAATTCTGACCTGGTATCGTAAGACTAGGTCTAACCAGAGATATATTGCTTCCATGGGTGGAAGAAAAGGGTCTCAAGCCATAGTTATATTTGGGCCATTACACACTTTAAAGCAAAGTCTATTTTAAGGTAAATTTAGAAAAATAATAGACGGTCTCTCACAGGTAACCCATTCATTGAAACTGTTCCAAGTGGGGCTTGTACAGGCAAGGAACACACATCATTTTAGAAAATGCACAGAATTAAATGAAAATGAGTGTGTGCTGTGCCATAGAAAAAATATTTATAGGCTGGATACTTAAAACCAAATTTCGTATCTCAGAAAAGATAGTAAAACTGTTTAAAAGCAGATAAACTTTGGTAAGTCTGATAAAAAAGAGAAAAGATAAAATATATCAATAGCACGATGAGTACAGTCTTTAACTGCATTTATTAAGAGGATAAAAATATTAAAGTGCATAAAATGTGCATATATCAATACAATGGAAAACCTAGAGAAAGTGTCACTGACTCCCCTTGGAAAGTCTGTATTACCAAAATGGACCCTAGAAAAGTTAATAAACCTAAAAAAAATCTTTTAAAAATGATAGTCACAGGCTGACAAGACAGGAGTCCAAATGACTTAGTGGGTAAGCTCTTCAAAATCAATTAATAAAAGATAGTTTCTGATATGAAAAACATAAAAAGGGAAAAAGCTCTCAACTCATCTTAAACTACCATTATCCTGATCCCAAAACAGACATGTGAGAAGCACACAAAATGCACACAAATACAGATGAAACACACACACACACACACACAAATCATATTCAAAAAGAACACAGGGGTAAATTCAAAGAATGAGGTAGGAGTGAAAGTATTTTTAATATTAAAGCATATAAAGTAATATGTACATAGATTATATATAGGGTAGGGCAAAAGTAGGGTTACATGAAATAGTTTCATGAAATATTTTATTCTTGTAATATTGTTTCTTAACTATTATATTGTTTTTCATAAACAACTATAAATGTACTTTTGCCCAATACTGTATAATAAAATATAGAAAATAATAAAAATATACAAGACAATGATTTTATAAGGTTCCTCACTGATTCTTTTTTAAATTTTATTTTAATTGTTATTCTTGTATAGTTTTCTGTCTTTTTCTCCCATCCCAGCCCACCGCCCCAGCCCTCCCCACCTCCCTCCCATTTCCACCCCCTATAGTTTTTGTCCATGTGACCTTTGTACTTGTTCCTGTAAACTTTTTTTTTTTAAGATTCTGTTTATTTATTGTTAGAGGGAAGGGGAAGGAGAAAGAGAGGGAGAAAAACACCAGCATTTGGTTGCCTCTCATATGCCCCCTACTGGGGACCCAGCCCGCAACCCAGACATGTGCCCTGACCAAGAATAGAACCAGCAACCCCTTGCTTCCCAGGTCAGCACTCAATCCATTGTGCCACACGAGCCAGGGCTTCACTCATTCTTAATATCTTTTAGAATATTAGGAATAGAAAAAATTTCCTTAACCTGATAAAGGAAGTCAGGTTAAGGAACCACACAAAGTTTTGCAGGTTATCAAAAACCTACAAAGTAATTATTTTTAATAATAAAGTATTAGAAAAGTCATTATTACTATGGCAGGCACAAGGTATTTTGGCTGTTGTCATCATTAATATTCAGCAATGTTATTGGAGGTTTTTGACAAAGCAATAATACAAAAAAAAGAGAAGGATGTGGAAAACTACACGAGGGGGTGAGATAAAACTGAGGCTGATTTAGAGTCTAAGAGTTTCTACCTAAATATACAACTGAAAACACACAAGGCCAGAGGGTCAACATAGAAAATTAAGCTTTCCTGTAGTGCAGAAGCGGGGGGGGGGGGGTTGGGTGAAAAAGGTGAAGGGTTTAAGGGAAAAATAAACTCATAGGCATAGACAACAGTATGGTGATTACCAGAGGGAACGGGGGTGGGGGGAGTTAGAAGAGGAATTGGGTGTAATAAATGTGGCAGGCAGACTTGACAGGGTGGTGAACACACAATACAGTGCACAGATGATGTATTGTAGAATTGTACACCTGAAACCTATATAATTTTATTAACCAATGTCACCCCAATGAATTCAATAAACAAGAGAGAAAAACAATTAGAAAATGCAACAGAAGGAAAAATGCACCATTCAGAATGCAAAACCATTAAATATCTAGGAATTAGGAATAAACAGCAAGCTGCTTGGTGCACATTTTAAAAGCTTACTCCAGAACAATGTGATACAGATAAGAAGGTGTGTGTAGTGAACGGAACCTGTTTCCGAAGTGGTGGTGCAGCTGTACACCCCCCGCAATAGTGCATGAGATGGTCAGTTTCTCCCCAGTACTTAATGCTGCCTTACTGGTTTTAATTTGCATTTCCTTGACAACTAAAGAGGTTAGAACTTCATTTTATAACTTTTATTTTTAGGTCTATAGGTAAGCTGGAACTGACTTTTCCACATAGTATGAGATAGAATTCAATATTTTCTACTAAACATACATCACACTGGTCCAGAACCATTTATTTAAAAGCCATTTTTCCTCTCTGTATCACTGCATCAGCTTGCCTGTAAGTCAGCTTGCCATTTAGCTGTACATGTATTTCTGGACTGTATTATGTTCTGCTCGTCTACTTGTTTATCCTTAAACCAATTTCACACTATTTTAATTGTGGTAACTTTGTAGTAAGCCTGAGATATAATGATGTAAGTCTTCCAACTTTGTTCCTATTTAAGACTGTCCTGACTCTTTGGGGACCTTTTAATTTTTTTACACATTTTTAAGTGAGATTGTCCCTTTCAAGAAATGATTCTACAAACTCAGCAAGGATTGCACTTGATTTAAGGATAAATTAGGAAAAATTGATATCTTTAATACATTGAATCTTATAATACATTTACAGCATTAAGGTCTTAATTTCTCTAAATAGTTTTATAGATTTCTGTCTATAGACATATTTTGTCGATTTATTGCTAGGTGCTTAATATTTTTGATGTCATTGTTAATAATGTTTTTCTATTTTATTTCCAGTTGTCTGTTGCTTTATATGGAAATAATATTGACCTTGTGTCTAACAGACTCGATAAATGCACTTATTAATTCTAATGATTGTCTATAGAATATTTTGGATTTTCTACATCAACAATGATAAATTTTAAGTATTCTTTTCCGATACTTATATCTTTTAATTCATTCTTTTGCTTTATTGCACCAGGAGCTCCCATGAAAAGTTAGACTGAAGTGATTACAGTGGTAAACCTTGTTTTATTATTAAATTCAAGAGGAAAGATTTTAATATTTCATTATTAAGTTTGATGATAGCTATAAGAATTTTGTGGGTTTCATTATCAGATTAGAGAAGCTTTCTTCCATTCTTTGCTAATTTTCTAAAAGTTGCAATCATAAACAAATATTAGATTTTATTAAATGCCTTTTTAAATTAGTTAACCATATGATTTTTCTTTTTTATTTAGTTGATGGTGAAGTATAGTAATTGACTTTCAAATATTAAGCCAAATTAGATTGGAATTAACCCAATTCTGTAAGTTTTGATAGGTGTAATCCATATAAACAAAACTTTTTTAGGGTCCTGAAAATTTTTGAGAATGCAAAGTCTCCTGAAGCCAAAAGTGCAGAGGTTGCTGAATTAGTAATTATCTTTCAAATTCAAGGAATGTTTTTATCATGCCAGGGTGAGAAGGAGATGAGAGAGCAATTGAGTGTTTGTGATCTTTTTAAAACTGAGATATAATTTTTATTGAGATACATATTATTATATAAGTTTCAGGTATATAACATAATGACTTGCTACATGTATACATTGTGAAAAGTTCACCATAGTGTGGTGAACATTATGTATGGTGGTATCACCAATCACCATACATAAGTTACACATTTTTTCTTGTGATGACAACTTTTAAGATTTACTCTATTAACTTTCAAATATACAATTAGAAAGAACTTACTTTTTTATTTTAATCAGTAAAGACTCTCACACTCCAGCCTCAAATGTTAAACAAACAATGCTTCCCTCCCCCCTCCCCAGCTGTTATTTTATTGGAGGAAAGCGTTTTGCATTAGGAGGTTCTATATGTGATAGGATCGATACGATAGTATGACCATGTGGTGGACAAACTGTGACAACGGTAAATATGAAATGCTTTGGCACTTTTGCCCTCCACCCGAGTGCTTTTTGTAGGTTAATAAAGTTCTATCTAAGCAGAGTGGAGGAATGCTTAGGTACCAAATCACTCTCACCTACCAATATTCTGATAAGCTGAAATGAAACAAATCTCAGCCAGCCAGTATTTCTCAGGGCCTGTATGAAGCTTTCCAAAATGATTAGAAATATGCTGAGCAAAACCATACTAAGGGACCTATCAAACTGAATATATTTGAAAAATAACAAGAGGTGTTTGTCAAATGCATGCATATGGTACCTCGATAAAATCATTTTGTCATTTTCCCATCTTCACTTTTTTCTTGACTATTTGCAGATGAAAAAGAATGTTAAATTCCTCTTGGACACATCATAAGTGACTCTTTGCTTTCCAATGGCAGGGAAAAACATACCATGTAGTAAATAATAGGTTTATCCTCCAGTAAGGATTTTGCTTTTCTTTATTTAAACCTGAATGTGTATTACTATGACATCATATTTATGTTCAAATGGTAGTTAAAGACAATCTGTTGGTTTTCTGATATTTATTTGGTTTGTAAATCTCCAAAATGAGTTTTTATCCTTGTAAGAAGTTTTAAAAATTTTAAAGGAAAAATGTATGTCTTTTGGCCAATTCTCAAATTTCGATCCTATTCTAGGAAGACCTGAAACTTGAAACTTACTGCATTATAAAACACAAAGGGTGTGATGGATTTTTAATGTTACTGAATATATGAAAATTAACCAGATAAATTAATGGAGATTTTATTACCATTTAGTGAACCTGAGTTGTAAAGTTTATCAATTTTACAATAAAGAGATTGATGATAAAATATTTCCTGAAATTCTATATAAATTTAAAAAATATGTATTAGTAACACCTCAGGAGAAATACATAAATAGGTGACACTTTCTAAAAATATTCTTTCAGTTAAAATTGAACTAATCCTTTTCAGGTGGTAAGGTGAAGCAAATAAAACCATGCAAGCAAACAAAAACAAGTACAAGGCTAACTTATGAATTCTGGAAGCTGGTTTTGACCCAAGAGTTAACTGTAAATTCAGGGCTTGTAAATGACAGATCTAATACAAATACCAGGCCCTCACATTAAAAGAATCCCTTGGGTTCCCCTCTAGGGTAAACTTGAACTTGCCAAGGATCACTAAAGAATGTTTGCAGAATATGTTCATCGGGAAATTGAACCGCTGACAATCCCTAAGGCAGGAAAAGTGTTTCATGTTCAGGTGAGGTTGGGAACTACTGCACACTGGGAAATGTGCCTTGTGGAGTTTCGAATGTCCATCAGTCCACCATGATCTCCGAAAACCTTTCCAGGGAAGAATTCTGTTTGATTTTATGTAGCCCAGCATGTCTCCACATTTATACAACTGATGAGCCCTTTTTCATGTAATTTTTATAAAATATTCTTGTAATTCATGTTCTGAAGAGCACATTTTCAGAAATATTGACCCAGGGTAAGAATCTGCCTCTTGGGAGTACTTCTAGCTGGGAAAGAGGCAGGTGACTCCCCCCAGGTAATTCTCTGAACTGAGTGACTCTGGGAGAGCCTCTCCCCTCATTCTGCTTCTCCTGCCTCCGCTTGCCGTGCTGCAAGCCCACAGCAAGTGTCCTTATAATACCTCTGAGCTCAACAATGTCCCGTGGTCCTTTCTGCCTTGATTTCTGTGCAACTGTAATATTTCATACTAAAGTAATTTGTGTAGTGATTAACTACTTAGATGAAATAGATAAACTGGAAAGAACCTAAGTCTTCAACTAGGAAGGTCAGAGCTAGTGCCTTTGTCACTTGCCTAAAGTTCTATGGCCGATTAAACGTTTTATGGGAAAGTAGAATTTAATAGAAAGCTCTAGCCAGCATTGTGCTATATTTGGATCAGATTATGCTACCTTTAAAGTAGAAAGTCAATTCCAACCCTGAGTGATTTTATTTCCAAAATGGGAGAGGAAAGAAAAAATGTCAACTGTGGTAGAAAACAAAGCTAATATGCGATAGAAAGTCCAAAATCAAAGCTGTCCTGCTCTGTATCGTTTGGTAGATGGTAGTAGCAAAGCATACAATTTTAGTCTTTGGCCAACATTATAATACCTCAGGGTTTCATGCCATTATTCAGATGCCAAGTGAATTGCTTGCCACAGGCATTTGGATACCCCCTCAAGTTTACTTATGTGACTGTTAGAAAAAGAATTGCTTGTGAGCTCATTAATTCATTTCCATATGACCTCACAATGAAACATTTTCACATCTGCTGGTTGTTATCCTCGATCCTCAGTTTTAATGGGTATTCCTCACTTGGAATTTAATCATCTGCTTCATGTCAAAATTGTCATCACATCCTGATCTTCGCAATTCTTTTTCATTAAGCACTAATTTTAAAACACTCCCATTTATTTCAGTATCATAAAAGTCAAAGTTTAACTCAACTGCAATGAAGATAAGCCTGCTCCCCAATATTTTCCTTCTTCTTTGGGTGTTCCATCAGTTTTCCATTTATACCCTTATGACTCAGATACAATTCCATAAACACTTACCTCTCGTTTGGCTCCCTTCAGCTACTCACCATTTGTTCATTGCAGATGACGATCATCACCACCATCATTATTATCATCTGCCACAAGTAGGCGTGGAGCACTTACAGGGCCGGCGCCAGTAGAGGAAGCCGCTCCATTACAACCCGGAGCCCACATGCGCTCCTAGATGAAGCCAGGAGGTGCGATTTGGACATATACAAGCTTTGTTTGCTGCCTTTCCCGTGGGTTGTTGCCTGAAATTGCTCCAAACACGTAATTTCTTGAAGCCCTCCTTTCTACTTCTCTAAAATGTAAATACTACTCATGCCTGTCTCTCATCAATCCCTATGATTTTACAGGAAATCATACAATGAAGTATGAAGCATTTTAGAAACAGTCACTGTATCAGAAGATGCTGTAGAATTCTCTTTTTTTGCTATAATCCTCAACTACTGTTCACATTTTAACAGCCTTTCTTTCATTTCCATTCCAGGCCTCAAGAGCTATCTTTCCATGCCAATATCACAAGTAGAAAAGTAGACAGTCCAGCCAAACAGCTGGGGCTCAAGGCCTACATTTTGAAACATTACTCCTCTGAAAGCCTTGTTTTCCTCCTGAAAAGACTGGCTGGTTGACTAAATTAACTAAATTAACTGCTTGTTTTGGCAACATAAAGAAAAAGCCTTAAATGGCTGAGAACAATAAGACCATATAGATGGGCTCATTTTCCTTTTTCCAGAATAATTGCGGTTGTTAAAATGTGTGTCCTGTGATGCGCCTAAGTAAATTTAGCCAATTTAATTTTTTTAAACACCCAAACTGTTAAGGTGTTGAAGTACTGATTAAATTATTTACGTTAAACTTCTTGTTTGGTCTTAGTCCTTTGCAAGCAGTCCCTGTCTGTCCCGTCCACATTATTGGGGATTACCTATCTCCTTCCTTTCCTTTCTCTTCAGCCATCTCTTTTCTAGGACCCTGCCTCTCCCTCAGCCCCACGCACTTCTCACCTCATCACATGGTGGGTATGGAGCTCGGTCAGGGCCAGCTGAGGCAAGGGCAGACCAGAGGGAGGAAAAGAATACACACCCCACAGCAACTCCTCCCTCAAGCTGCCCAAACTCCTCAGGATAATTTTGGTCTCCTGTAATTCTCCAGCTCTGGCCACATTGCTCTATCTTCTATCAGATCCTGCTCTAGTCTGTAACTCAGAACCTCCATCCTGCCTCAATTCTCTCACAAAATGTTGGTGATGCACTCGTTCAAGCTGCCTCTCACACAAACCTTCACATTGGCCCACTGCACACAGAGCCCTCCTGGGATCACATCGGCATGGCTCCATTTTGCCCCCTGAGTTGAGGTGCCAAAAGCAGCACTTTTCAACCTTTGGTTTCACTTAAATTCTTGAACATGGGACACTCAGTCTAGACCACTCCTTCCTTCAAAGTATCCTCCAACTGACTTTTTTTAACTATGTTTTATTGATTATGCTATCATAGTTATCCCATTTTTTCTCCCATTTAGCCCCCCTGCGTCCTGCATCCCCCTCCTTCTAGCATCTCCCCCACCCACACTAGTTCATGTCGATGGGCCATAGATACAAGTTCTTTGGCTTCTCCACCTCCTATACGATTCTTAACCTCCCCCTATCTATTTTATCCCAATTGGCTTTTGGCAAAACTTTTTCTCCTCTCCCTGATCAATCCTTTCTTCTCTCTTCTGCTCTCCTCTTGCCCCTGCCTCCTTCCATGTTGGTATTCCATTAATATCAATCCTCCCTTCATAGCTTCTTTGCCCATAATCCTGCCCTGGATGTTCTCACTCAACATGACTATGTTCTGTCCACACCTTCCTACTCAGCCCCAGATGTACATACTCAGTACCTTGTCAGATCAGCCTTACACAGGTCCAGGAGGACAATGAGCCAGTCATTGAAGAGATATTTTCCCTTAGGTGGGAAGGATGACCAGAGTGCCTTACTTAGCTGTGTAAGTAAAGGCGGGCAGCACTTCTTCCTGGGGGAATGTGGGGTTGCCTGCAGTTGTGCAGTCTAACAAATTCTTGCCCAGTATAATATTTGAAGCTAAAAGAACAGGTTGGTCTATTTGCAGTAGAATCACAGGGGTTTTCTAGCAGGAAGAAGACTGAGGCCTCTGGTGCCCTCCCTGCAACACTGAAAACTGCAAAGTGTGCTAGAGAGGTGCCAGTCAGGGACCTGTATGAGAAGAAGACACAGTTTTCCTGGAATAGCATATCCAGTGGGCTGTGTCTTAGTTCAGGCTGCATAATGGGTAGCGTAGGCAGAATGGCTTGAGCAACACACACTTTTTTCTCACAGTTCTGGATGCTGGAAGTCCGACATCAGGGTTCCAGCAGATGCAGTGTCTGTTGATCTGCTTCCTGGCTTACAAATGGCCTTCTTCCTCTTGCATCCTCACGTGGTAGAGAGCAGAGGGAGGTCTCGTATGTCCTCTTTCTATGAGGACATCGATCCTGTTGTGAGGGCACCACCCACATGACCTAGTCCAACCCTAACTCCTCCCCAAAGCCCCACTTTCAAATACCATCAAACTGGGGGTAGGATTACAACATATGAGTTTTGGGAGGTAGGGACAAAAACATTCAGTCAGAAGCAGCATCGCAAGATAGGTAGCAATTGGACAGGTCTTTGCCCTGAATCATAAGGGAAGATAGTGATGTTCTGGTTCCCAGAACTTATACCAGCCTAGCATTCCAGGAAAGGGGAAGAAGGTCTTTTCCTAATTCTTCAGGTCTCATTTATTTCTACAATCCTGCACCTGTAAATTCTGAGAGATTTAAATGTCCTCACACCAGACATGGGGCTTTGTGCAGCTGAGCCATTGCTTATATGGCTCTCCAGCCTCCTGTGCTCTGAGCTCACTCTCCAAAGACTAATCTTGACTCATTCCTGGGAACTTTAGTCTATTCTGTTTTTCCCCAGAATAACATCTTTCATCACCTCCTCCCCTCTCAGGATAGGTGAGATTGCCTCTCAGATCTTCTCCCACAGTTCCTAGAACACTTTACTGACAATACAGTAACAGGGTTATTGTCTGTCACTTGATGTCATTTTGCTAAGAACAGGACCACACTTTATTCATCTCTATACCTCTAGCACTAAGTAAGTGTTCTTTACTTGTTTGATGAATGAATGAATGAATGAATGAATGAATGAATGAATACAGGGAGGAGAAATCCATGCATTCCAGCTTGGTCCTTATTTGTTAAAGGCATGTGAACTTGGAGCATGGGAGGAGCTCTAAGTCTGCACAAAGTCCTGCTTATAACAGGGGAGGAAAGAGACTCAGTTGCAAATAGCCAATGGAAACCACAACTTTGTTGTTCAATACATGTGTAATACCCAGACTACATTAATATGATTTACCTAGGACAGCCAAACAAATTAGATGAGGAGGGAAAACAAGATAGGTAGTATTTTAGTTGCCAAGTACTATTCCCCACCCATTAGCTAGAAATTGAAAAATTCCTTAAGACAACTTGGCAGAAGTCAGAGTCACTAAAAAAAGCAAAAAATACTACTGATAAATTAAATAAAAATATAGGAAACACTGAGTTTGTATTATATACATGCTCCCTATGGCTCAGTTCCATTGAAAGTCTTATACTTAATATTTTTTCAATTGGATTGTTTGCCTTCCTGGAGTGGAGTCATGTGAGTTCTCTATATATTTTGGAGATCAAACCCTTGTCAGAGGTATTATTTACAAATATATTTTCCCATATGGTTGGTTCTCTTTTCATTTTGCTGATGTTTTCTTTAGCCATGCAGAAGCTTTTTAATTTGATGAAGTCCCATTTGTTTATTCTTTCCTATATGTCCCTTGTTCCAGGGGACATATCAGTGAAAACATTGCTGCATGAAATATCTGAGATTTTCCAAACAACCCAATTAAAAAATGAGCAAAAGACTTCAACAGACACTTCTCCAAGGAGGACATACAGAGGGCCCAGAGGCATATGAAAAGATGCTCAGCATCCCTAGTCATCAGAGAGATGCAAATTAAAACCACAATGAGATACCCCTTCACACTGGTCAGAATGGCCATCATAACCAAATCAACAAACTACAAGTATTGATGAGGTTGTGGAGAAAAAGGAACCCTAGTGCACTGTTGGTGGGAATGCAGACTGGTGTAGCCACTTGGAAAACAGTATGGGATTTCCTCAGAAAACTAAAAATGGAACTGCCTTTTGACCCAGCAATCCCACTGCTGGGATTATGCCCTAAGAATCCTGAAACACCAGTTCAAAAGAACCTATGCACCCCAATGTTCATAGAAGCACAATTTACAATAGCCAAATGCTGGAATCAACCTAAGTGCCCATCAGCAGATGAGTGGATCCAAAAACAGTGGTAAATTTACACAATGGAATACTATGAAGCAGAAAAAAGAAGGAGTTCCTACCCTTCACTACAGCATGATGGATCTGGAGAGCATTATGCTAAATGAAATAAGCCAAGAGGTGAAAGAAGAATACTATATGATCTCGCTTATAAGTAGAACCTAATCAACAAAACAAATAAGCAAGAAAAATAGAACCAGAGACATTGAAATAAAGAACAAATTGACGATAGCCAGAGGGGAGGTGAGAATGGATAATGGGGGGGGGGGAAGGTCATCAAGGAACACGTATAAAGGACACATGGACAAAGCCAAATAGGGAAAGGATCAAGGGTGGGAGGTGGGGAAGGTGGAGGAGGGGGGAGTGGTAGGGGGAAAATGGAGACAACTGTACTTGAACAAGAATAAAAAATAGGACTTCCAGCCAAGATGGAGGCATAGGTGGATACACTGTGCCTCCTCATGCAACCAAAATTAGGGCCAACAAAGATTTAGTGACAAGAAAACAACCAGAACTGATAGAAAATTGAACTGTACGGAAGTCCAACAACCATTCATCCAGACTGGTAAGAGGGGCAGAGTCCTGGCAGGAAAAAGTGGAGGTTGGTAGACCCAGGTGTGCAGGCAGCAGCTGGAAGATCCCAGGCACACAGGCAGTGGCTGGTGGACCCTGGGCATGGGGTGGCAACAGGCATACCCAGTAAGGCCGTGCAAGGCAGCTGGCTGACCAGGTGGTCCCAACTTCATGCGCAGATAATCCAGGTGAAGTGGAAGTGGTGGCAGGGATTGGAATCTGAGAGGGAGTTGAGCAAGCACCATTGTTCCCTCTCAGATCCTGCCCCCACATAATTGTCACAACCCAGCAACGGGGCTGCCCTGCCCTGGGGAACACCTAAGGCTCCGCCCCTCATTATGTAACAGCTGCGACCAGACCCCCCCCAAAAAAAAAAACAACAACAATGGCTCAAATGAGAGAACAGATCAAAGCCCCAGAGCCCAATTCATTTAAGCAACCAAGAGATAGCCAACCTACCAGATGCACAGTTCAAAGCCCTGGTGATCAGGATGCTCATAGAATTGGTTGATTTTGCTCATAAATTAGATGAACAAATGAAGGCTACAGTAAGTGAAATGAAGGAAAACCCACAGGGAACCAGTAGTGATGGTAGGAAAAGTGGGGCTCAAATCAATGGAGTGGACCAGAAGGAAGAAAGAAACAGCCAAACAGAAAAGAAGGAAGAAACAAGAATTCAAAAAATGAGGAGAGGCTTAGGAACTTCCAGGACATCTTTAAACATCCCAACATCTGAATTATTGGGGTACCAGAAGGGGAAGAGGAAGAGCAACAACTGGAAATCTTATTTGATCAAATAATAAAGGAGAACTTCCCCAATCTGGCAAAGGAAATAGACTTCCAGGAAGGCCAGGAACCTCAGAGAGTCCCAAAGAAGTTGGACCCAAGGAGGAACACACCAAAGCACATCATAATTACATTAGCCAAGATTAAAATGAAGGAGAGAATTCTAGAAGCAGCAAGGGATAAGGGGACAGTCACCTACAAAGGCGTTCCCCTGAGACTGTCAGCTGATTTTGCAAAAGAGATCTTCCAGGCAAGAAGGGGCTGGAAAGAAGTATTCCAAGTCATGAAAGTCAAGGACCTACATCCAAGATTGCTCTATCCAGCAAAGCTGTCATTTAGAATGGAAGGGAAGATAAAGCGCTTCTCAGATAAGGTCAAGTTAAAGGAGTTCATCATCACCAAGCCCTTATATGAAATGTTAAAGGGACTTATCTAAGAAATTGAAGATAAAAAACATGTGTGGTAAAATGACAGCAAACTCACAGATATTAACAACCAATACCTAAAACAAAAGCAAATTAAGGAAACAAATAGAACAGGAGCAGAAACACAGAAATGGAGATCACATGGAGGGTTAGCTACAGGGGAGTGGGAGGAGGAGAGAGGGGGAAAAGGTACAGAGAATAAGTAGCATAGATGGTGGGTAGAAAATAGACAGGGGGAGGGAAAGAATAGTGTGGGAAAAGTAGAAGCTAAAGAACTTAGGACATGTGGACATGAACTAAAGGGGAGGAATGTGGGTGGGAGGGGTGTGCACGGTGGAGGGAAACGATGGGGGAGAAATGGGACAACTCTAATAGCATAATCAATAAAATATATTTAAAAAAGAATAAAAAATAGAAACTCTGTACTTAACAGGTTAGGTAGAAAAAATAAGAATTCACAAGTGATAATTCTATATAAGAACCAATAAAATGACCATACATTTTCATCTATACATTAACAATAATAGCAAATATTTTACTATACATCTGTTCTATTATTTTGGCAATATTTAGAGAAAATGTAACACAGCTCCTATGTTTCTTTTTCAAAAATTTTTCATTTATCCTCACAGTTTTAGCCAAATATTTACTATATCAATTATGAAAAAAATAAGATATTACTAGGTCCTAATGTATTATAAAAGCAGTATTATCATCCATTGTCACTTTTCTTTTGCTTGTTTGTTTTCATTCCTTCTTGCATCTTCTCAGTCCTTGTAAATTGTATAAATACATACTTATCACTTACCTTTTGTTTTGTGACATACCCTTTATTGACTTTTATAAAACTTGAAGTTCCATGCCAAGTTGAAGAAAATTGCCAAGGTTAGAAGCACATTCTTCTTATATGAGTTCAGAGAATCTTGAAACTCAAGGTCATTTTTTTTTCAGGCTATCTGAATATTTCTAAAATTTTAAGCTAAAAAAAGCTAAGAGAACAGATCTGTAAGTTGGATGGGATGTCTAACCTTAAATCCATCCACAGTTCATTGATTTATTCTGGGTTCTGGGCAGGTCTCCCAGGATTTTACTCAGAGAATTTTTATCAAGAGATCAGTAGTGTCTTTTCATTTATATACTACAGGGACATCTCAACTTCAAAAATCGACCCACATGATGGAACTAGAAAAATTAAAAAAAAATTCAGACTGTAGTAATATGTGAATAGCAGTTAAGTTCTGCTGAAGATGAATTTTAAATGTATAAGGAACTAGATCTCAGAAGCCAAGCTATTACAAATCCCCAAAGAGAGCGGCTCTATTGATTTAATCACAGGCTCAGCGGAGAAACATAACCTGCCCTTCAGGTGGACACAACTATACCTCAAAGAAATGAAAGAAGACTTTAGTAATGAGAAAGGCAATATGATACCTAAAGCATCTACCCATTCATTCATTGTATAAACATTTAATGAATACCCATATAGGCCAGGCAGTTGATTGAAGACTTGGGAATGAAAAATTACCAAGATACCGTTCCTGACCCAAAGAACACAGAATGCCATAAGAGAGAATAAATCTCTCTTAAAGAAAAAGGTTGAGTGAGTATGAGGGCAAGGTAAAACAATTTGAACAGAGTAAAAAAATAGTGAAAAATGACTGGATCAAGCATAGCAAAAGTTTCTGAGGACAACTGAACCTTTCTTCTGTACCAGGCTCCATTCTAAGTCGTTTGTATACATTGATTCACTTTGTCTTCCTCATCCTCCATGACAGAAGTTACTTTGACTGACCCAGTTGATAGATGAGGAGACTGAACCTCAAGAGAGTTAAGGGATTTGAGCAAGGTCACAAAGCCAGTGAATAAAAATCCAGTGTTTGGACCAGCTTAGTCTGGCTTAACATGGTGCTGTAATTGCAACAGTGCACTGCTTCTCAATGCATATAACCGACAAAATATTCATATTTAGAATACATAAGGAGTCCCTATAATCCAGAAAGAGGAAGACATCTCAAATGAAAAAGCAGGTACATTGCATGACCAGAAATTTCTTATGAACCTGGAATAGCAAAAGAGCGCTCACAGAGATGCTTGATCTGGCAGTGCTGAATGCAGTTGAGACCACATATGTCTTCCACGTAAGTCATCCTGTCCCTATGTATACGACCCGGAGAAACTTTTACATAGGAACACAAAGGAATATATTTAAAGTTGTTCACCACTTTGGAAAAGCAAAAGGATAGATCAACCTAAATGGATTTTAAAGGGAGAACATTAAAAAAAAAATACATGTCTATGGAATAGTATGGAACTCAGAAATTAACAAGGTTTACTTTTATGAAGAAGAAACATATGAAATAAGAAACATAGTGATGAATTAAAAACATAAGCAAAAGACAACGTATGGCATAACAAATGTAGGTGAAACCACACACATAATAACTGTAGCTGTGATCCACAGATATCCATATGCAAATAGAGGCATATGCAAAAAAAGGTGTGCAGATGAGTGGAAAGAACCTGTTAAATGTACAGAATGTTCAGATACTTATGAAAATCCTGAATGATAAGTTCTCCTTCTAAAATGTGATAAAATGATAATAATAAGAAGAATAGCAATAGCTAGCTTTATTAATGCTTATTACTTCCCAGGTATTATTCCCAAGAACTGTAAAAGTATTAGCTCACAAAAATGAGTTAGGGACTATTGTTACACTAATTTTACTGAGAAAAACTGAGCCAATGAGGGTTAAGTATGTCTCTCCTGATCACAGAAATTTTAGCTGTTGAATATGAGATTTGAATCCAGCAATCTGATTGCATAGGTAGTGCTCTTAATCCTTGTAGTTTTAATGACTACAGTATATTGTATTGTAACCCAAAACCAGTGATATGTTAGGAGTCAGAGAAAGTGCTCAAAAATGAAAATAAGATATATCAGAATCTGTAAGATATTTTGAAGTGGGGAGGGCATGTCTGAGGCTCAATTACACCTTGGACATCTACAAATCATGACGAAGATCATCATGACAACAGTGGGGAACAGCTCTCTGCTTCCATTGACCTTTTTCCTGGGATAAATTGAATTCAGCTGTGAAATGGAGAAATTGGGTAAAACATAAAAAGGTAGTAAAGACAGATCATATCTGTTATTAAGTGCCATTATATATGTAATCACACTTAATGTTCAACTTTGAAGTAGGTATTACCAGTTTCATTTTATTGATATGAAAACCAAGACCCACTGCCACACATTGTGGAGCTGGGACAAGAATTCATCTAATCCCTGGGTCAGTGATCTTCCCATTACATCATCTCTAAAATTCATCAGGCGCTCTCCCATCTGATCTACTTATATCAATGTTTCTCTCTATAGCTAGCAATGTACCAGTTACACCCATCTATCTACCTTAAAAACTTCGTGTGCGTATGACAGACAGCATGACTGATGACCACACACACAACAAACGCATTCTAAACCTTATAATTGTTCCTTTTAGTTTTCAGACACAAACACTAAGCATCTTCATCATCCGATATGTTTTGATGCCTATTTGAGGTTGGATGAGTTCCCAATGACATAGTCTTTAATTCTTTTGATGAGATATAAAATTTGCTTGAAAATGATTGATCTTCCATTTAATCTTGTTCCTACTTCCCCACTCATCTGAAAATGAGCAGGTTTTTAAACACTTGATCCACACTCCAGCACTTCCTCTTCCACTTCTGGGCACCTTCCTTCCTTCCTACCACAAGCCGCCTCCTGAAACTGAACAAGTGTGGATTTTCTTTCTCCATTTTTCTGGTGTTACTCTGTCTTGACATACAAAGCAAGTCTTTTCTACAATACTTGAGGTAAGAGGAGAGGAAAATAGGTGGTTGTGGCAACTTCTCTACATTTATCAAAGCCCACTAGAGTTTTTACCAGCTATGCAAATGCATAATAACATAATTAAAAGCAAACAGGCTTTTGTAGTTAGACAAATTTGAATGTGAATCCCAGATCCACTATTTACAATATGAGTAACTTTGGGCAGATAACTCTCCAAGCTTTATGCCACTTTAAAATGAGGATTCTAAATACATTTATATATATCCTGTCTAAAATATTTGGCTGGTACATAAAGAAGTCCTCAGTGAACAGTCATCATTGTCATGATGTTAGCATCCAGAGTTTTTAGACTGAAAGGTACTTAACAGTCACACTAGTTATACCTGAACATTTTATAAGGGAAGGGCAAAGTAACATGTCCAAGGTCACATGGCCAGCTAGCATAGGACTGGGACATAATCCTGACTCTGTTGTAGGCTCCTTCTCTTTGAGGCCTCTCATTCTCTCCTGATGTTTCTAGTCTTTCAATGACAGTGTCCCTTTTTCTGGTTTCTAACTCTTTACTCACACAAGTATTTTTATTCTACCAATGATAAATATTTTTCTGGTAGTACCCACGACATGTGAGACCCATTTGGAATTACGATAACCCCAGAGTTCGCTCTTTCTTGCTCTGTTTCTGTTATGTATGAACTTGCATATAGTATTTGGAGGTTTAAAAAAATCCTAGAGTTATTTCCGGTTGATCATAGCTTTACAACCTTGAATTCTTTAGGCTTTATGTAATTAATTTATCAGAAGAATAGTAACATTGAAAGAAATATATTCTGAGCACAGGAGCATAGGAGAAGCTAGGAAATTTTTGCAAGAAGTCACCACAATAATAAGCCTATTGCTGAGCATAGGTTTATTAGAAAGCAAAAAAAAAAAAAAGACAGTATGCTGCATGCTGACTTCATCTTCATTAAACATTCATACTGGAAATGCTTACCTTGTCTACAGCCAAGATGTTATCCTTTGCAGAAGGAAAAAAAAAAACCCAACCCCAGGAATCACTAAGCCAACGCACTGCAAGAGTTCCAGTGCTTTGGGAAGGCAGTGTTATGTAAAATCTGCAAACATGTTAGTCTAAGCATTTTTGGCCTTCAATTTCAAACACCTTGGGGCAGGGCAGGATGGTGAGGCAGGCATCTCAGAGGAGAACGAATTGGCTTGCCTTCTACCATGCAAAGAGATGTAAATAAAAACTGAAGGGGCTTTTATGCCACTGCCGTCATGGTACCTGCGTCACTTGGCCTGATATGTTAAGAGGATTAGTGCTAAAGCTGCGTGAACTTTGAAACGGCCCAATGGAGCTTTGTGCTTTCCAGCTGAAATTGGTCCTCAGCACGATCTCTCTTATTGTCAGGATTTTGGCAGCCTGACTAGGCTGCCAAATTCTCCAAAGCAAGGTCTCGTCCCCTGGGTTTCAACACTGTAGCCTCTTTTATTTAGTTTAGGTACAGGTGTAGAGAGCTAGAAGGGGAAGAAGCAGGGAGCAGCAAGGAGGTCAAGGTGAAAGCCCTAATCTAAAATATTCCTTCTTCATGCTTTCCCAGAAAGCACATGGTTTAATCAAATTAAAGTTAAAAAACAAAAACACCCAGCTGTTGTATCCTACTATGGCTTGAAGAGTCAAAAGAAAACCCCTCTCTCTATCCATTTAAACTAGAGGGGACTCCAGTGGGCATTAATGAACCTTTCTTATAGGAACAAAGGCATCGTGCTGTGTGGTTCATGTGGAGAATAAGTTTGGAAATGGAATGGGAACTGGCAGTAAAAGGGCTCTTCCCCTAAGAAATACCTAAAATGACTACCTTTATACTTTAACTTAGCAGAAATAGAGTTTATCAGCAACTACGTAGGTACACCGAAGACTCTTCCTACCACAGGATGATTACCACACAAGCTGAATGATGCTGGATGTCCAGGAAATAGAGGCAGTCACATGTTTGGGCATCTCAGTGTCTGTACGGATACTTGACAACTCAAAGGCATAGTTGTAGGACTGGCCTAAAGCATACCCCCAGAAAACATAGGCTAAGAGATCTCCTTTAAGGGATGCCACTGTTAAAGCACACAGAGGCCACAGGGGCCAAGGTTCATTATGTCCACCACCTTATGGAAAGATGCCTCTCAAAGCCAGAGATTTGTGAAAAGGAAAGGAAATGTTTATTTAATGCTGTACAGAGTTAAAGTAGTGACCTAACATCTTCGTTAAAATATCAAAGTCCTTTAGGATACCCACAGACACCCACAGTGCTTTCTTCTCCCTCCTGCCCTAATTCAGGGTACTGTAACTCAGGAAATGAAGCAAACATCTGGGATCCAGGCTCTTGACACCATCAACTGTGTCATTGTCCAGGCAGGATTACTAATTAATCCAAAGCCATGTGGCACCTTCTCATGGCCTACTGGCAAGAGTTGGCTCACCCTTTTTCCAAGCAAAGTCTCTCCTGCTTCCCAGGCCATGCAGTCAAAGGGAGCACCTCAAAGCCACGTGGTCCTCTTCTACCAGAGTTGCAGGGAAGAGCTCCCCATTCTGGCAAAACATCGTGGCTCTCCCTGGCGAAGCTGCAAGAGGGTCTCCACTCTAGCAAAGCCTTGTGGCTCTCCCTCTCCACCAAAGCTGTGGGGATCTGCACTCTGGTGAAACCACGTGGAATCTCCCTCAATGGCTGCTGCATATCAGTTTAAATCCCCATGCCAATCCTCCTCTTTACCCCCACTTCTGACTCCTCCTATAATCAGTTACACCTGCCAGCATTCCCATATATTCCAAGTTTACTGGGCTGCTATCATGAGTCTGGGCAGGTGTGTCCCCATGTTCTGGAGCCAATCTTCTCAAAGCTCCCACGCAGGCACCATAACTTAGGGGTTCCTGTCCCCCAGTTACATCTTGGGGAGAATCCTTTCCATCCCTCTGGCTCAGAGTATGACCACGGCTACTTAACACATCTAAGCCATAAGCCAAAGGCTATAGATACATGAAATGACCATGCCATGGATTAGCTGCAAAACTGTGGCTGTACAAAACAGGTCTGCATGTCCCTGCTCCCCATGTGTCCCTTCCCTCAACTCATACCTGTGGGGGAAGGGGGAAGGACATCTTATATGCCCCTCTAATATTTCCTGGACACCCTGAGCTCTGGGCCTCATTCCAAATCCCTATTTTTTGGGCCCCCCTCTTGGCTGCACCCTGTTACACCACCTCCAGAGATAGCTTTAATGGTGCCTTTTGCTGGGGATGCCAATGGTTTGGAATGAGTTTATATGAAACACATCATTCAGGAAAGCAGCTGGAGAGCTTGTCCCTGTGACTCTCCTGGGTGTCCTTTGAAGCTCCTGCTTCTGCCTCAAGGATATCAAGTGACTAGGACCTTTCTTTATCTCCCTAAGGGGAAAAGAATGAGAGAACTGCTTAAATACTTGAGCCAGCACTATATCACCATCACAAAAGGCTGCAGCTGAGAATAGGCAGTCAGTCCAGCAAAGGCAATTTTCAAAGAATCAGTAAAACTTTCCAATAGAGGAGACGGTTCCTGTATTTGGAAGTTGTTTTCCACAAGGTGAGGATGATGTGGATCATTTTAGCATACAAAGCAAGACAGGAAAAAAAAAGAAAGAAAGAAAAAGCCAAGGGCTACTTGATAGCTTTGCAGCATTAATCCAGAAATAACAAGGTTCTGTATTTTTATGTTTCCTTCTGGTCTTTTGCCACGACCAATGGGTTTATGTAATAACTGTCATATTCTCTTTCTCCCATCCTGTATCCATGGGTACTAAGTGAATTCAAGAGGAAACCAAGAGCTGGTTTGATAAAATAGAAAATCAGTTGTAGAAGCAATGAATTTTTTAGTGGAAAACATATTTTATTTTTAACAAACCTTGACTTCTCAGCTGAAGGAGACATAAAGCAGGATCAATATCAGGGACTGAAACGCTTAGGCTCACCACAGATGTGTTTTCATTTATAATTATGTCATGCGAAAGGCATTACTGGGGCCCCATTGCAACGCACTGGAACACCCACCAAGCCATACTATGTGATTGCTGCTAATGTAGTTGTTACCTCTCTTTGGGGGACTTTCTTGCAGAAGACTTTTTTTTTTTTTTTTTTTTTTTTTTTTTTTTTTTTTTTTTTTTTTTTTTGGCTAAAGCCAGCAAAGAAATCAAATGTATGCCGCATTGTTCAGGGGTTACTGAAAATCTGTACAATTTACATAGCTATTAAATTTATGTAGCTAATAAAATCCACCTTCCACATTTTCCTAGCTTTTAATTAAGAGTTTAGATCTTAAGAAAGTAGGTTGACTGACCAGGTAATTCTGAATTTCTGGCATCAGGGTGAACTAGAAAGTCTGTTTCTTGCCATCTATACTTGCTATGCCACATTGCACATGACTTGACTCAAAGTGTTTGAAAGATCCAAGAGGGATGTTCTTCCCTTTTACCCAGACAGGCAGCCTTGTCCTATATCCAATGCTCTTCCCAAAGAGCAGGGGGAGAGGAGAGATTTCACAAGACTTAACTCTGAAAGACTGACTATATACATAGGTTATGGCCAGATCATATATAAAAATAGAACTCTGACCCATAGCCAAAAGCAACCTGCCCAAGGAACTAAACTTTATTTATTATCATCAGTCTAGGTAGCCAGGCTACTATAAATCAGACTTGGAGGAAGTCAGACTACTATCTCTAATAACAATCTAGGAAGTCAAACAACAACTTTGGTAACAATCAGTCCCAAATGGCCAGGACTTGATTAATAACTGACAGCTTCCTTAATTTTTGACTCTGCTTCCAATTTTGGACCAGCCAGAGAAAGCCTGATATTCACCCCCAACCAATCACATAAAATACTTTGCTTCTAGTTAGCCCATCAACACAAAGGTACTCTTTGTGATTCACTGATTCTAGACAAAAATAGCCATATTGTTATGATTTATACACTTGGAAAATGAGGCAAAAGCACATGCTTAGGATTCAAGTAGTGAATCAGCACTAAGTCAGGAAAAGAGAAACCACTCTATGTATTTAAAACAGAGGGACATTCAGGAATCACTACAGAGGAGCTGGAGTTGCTGAGGTTGAAGGGAGGAGCGTTAGAAGAGGCAAAGAGGGAATGGTTGTTAATCTAAGATCTGAACCTATGGTGACTCCAAGACTGGATCCTCTGAGCCCCCAGACTGATGCTTTGACGGACCCACACTGGACTCCTAAGCAGAGAAATGGGGACTGCACTCCTGTTATGCTGCTGAAATGCCAGCAACAATGCTAGAGCCAACACCGCTGTTATCGTGGCCACTGGCTACCACCTGGAGCATTCAGACACAGCTTCTCATTTCTCACTTTCCAAGGCCCTGCCCATGCCTGTCGTTGAGGGGGCACACCAGGAGCACAGCTGACGCTGAAGCTTTGGGAAGTGCGGATGGCGGTCTTGCAACCCCCAGCGTGAAAAGGACAAGTGTGGAGCTGACAGAACAGACACTATGGAGTGTAGATAATAAATATGTTTTGGCCTAAACAAGATTAAAAATTTAAGGCAGAAAAATGTTCTGATTTATTAAACTTGCTCTTTAAATAAAATCTAAAAAGTTAAGTCCATAATACTAGATCGCTGTGACCCTGAATGTTCCTAGGAGAAAATGAGGGACAAAGGGCCAGGCCCTATCCTCCCCACTTCTGATATTGCAGGTGTGGAACTGGGCCCAGAGTTGGAGGGGAGTGGCGGTGGGGGCGGGGCAGGGCAGACAGTGCTGGAGAAGGGGGGAGCTTAGGAAAAATTCTGAGTCCTGATTATGGATGGGAGTTACAGATGGGGGCTACATTCATCCTGGGCCAATGAAGCTGCTACCCCACCTTGGTTTTGACTCAGCCTGCAGCTCTCTACAATAGCTACTCAAGGCACATCCATTGGACGATGTTTGCTCCAGAGAGAATCAAGGCCAGAATTTGTAGAATTATGTTCTGGGACCATCAGTGGGAGGTGGTGGTGAGAAATAACGGATTTCTTCTCCTTTGGGGAGTCCATTTACCCATTTCATTTAACCATTATCTATTGAGTGCTGAGCATGTGCTGCCATTATTTCAGGCATGGGGAATATGGTAGAGAAGAAGAAAAGCAGACAAAAATCCCTCCCGTCATAGAGTACACATTCTTCAGGGAGGCGGGATACAATCATGTAATTAAAAGGTAGTCAGTATTAAGGGGGAAAAGAGCAGGAAAGGGAGAAAGTGCAAAGACAGCCTTTACCATTTTGATTGATTAGATGGAAAGGTCTTTATTGAAGAGGTAATATTTGAGCAAAGTCTTCAAGAAAGTGCATGAGGAAGTCATGTGAGCTCCAAGGGACAATTTACCTGGCAGAGTTCAGAGGCCCTGAGGTAAAATATGCTTGATGTGTTTAGCAAACAGTTCTCTGTGCCTGGAAGAGAGAAGCAGGGTTGAGGTCAGAAAGGAGAATAAAGGTCACATCACAGACGGTCCCAAGGACATTGCACAGAATGGCTCTTTCTGGTATGAGATAGGAACCTATTAGAGGATTCGGAGTGAAGGAGTGATGTGCTCTGCCCTAGGGTTTTATGGGATCACTATGGAGGCAGCGTAAATCGGTGGAGAGAGACACATGGAGATGCAGTGAGTAAAGGTGAGGCACAGAGACCAGTTCGGAGGCCACCGCAACAACCCAGGTGACAGATGGTTTGCAGTGGTGCTAGAGGAGGTGTTGCTAAGTAGTTTGTTTACAAAAAGTAGAAATAGGAAATTAATCAAGCTAAGCCAGAATTATATCTGCAACACTCCATTGGAAAATGCATTCTAAATATATACCCTTGATGATGCTAGGTAGGCAGTATCATCTTTAGACCTGCATATTATAACAAAATGCACTTAGATTTGCAGCCATGGTGCCCCAATTGCTTCAGCTCGGCTAAAAATGTGTTGCTTTTGGATTATAATTAATAAGGCAAATAGCAAAATGCATTCCACATGAAGCACCTATCCTTTCCTTAGAGTGCGTTTTTCCAAATGAGCACCCTGTTAGCAGAAAATGATTTTGTGAATATTTACATACAGCTTCTTTTTAGCACCCACAGATGAAAATAATACATAATGACGAAAAGCTACAATAAAAATCAATAATGCTTGAAAATACCATATTTTATCAGTACAGCAGCAGTTCCACTCAACTGCAAAGTAATTGCAGGTGTATGAACGAAAGCAAATACTTATAATTCACTGACCATATGTAGGGTGCATAAGGTTTCACAGACCCCTTGTCATTGTCATGGAAATGGCTCCTGGAGATAGTGAAACCCAAGGCAGACAGCTTTGTGCTGTATCACATTCAGCCAGAAGTCATTTAAATATGAAGATCATTGTCAACGGATAGGATAGCAACAAAAGAATTCAGATTAGAAGGAAGTCCTACATTGATTAACAAAATCTAAGCATGTGGTTTACATGGGTGAAGGTGGAGGTTGTGGACTGTGATTTTCCTTGAAAATCAAGGGATGCACCAGCTTGCACCCAAGGTGGGGAACTAAGACAATCACTCCCCTCATTAAGCTGTGGGTTCTACGACATGGCTACTACTAATAAGGAAGCTTACCTTGAATGTCACCACTTCCAGGTCTCAACCCAACCACATGTCTGATCAATTAGCAACTTCCTGGAGCTAAGAAGGTATTTAAAACTTATTTCCCCTGGTACACAAATCCCAGTGTTTCCTTAGACAGTAAATTCTTTAAAAAGAAGATAAGTAAATTATACTGTCTAGTATTCATATTTTTCAAGTTAGACTTATAAAGAACATATTTATGTGAGATATTTTAAGTACTGATAATGTATAAGAGGCGTTAACATAGTAGGGTGTTTAATACATGAACCTATGATTTTGATGAAAGATCTTTTACTAAGAGATTTATTTAGATGTGTGATTTTAATTTGAAATGTTAGGTTTATATAATAGTGGAACATATAAATCACTGGTTCTCAAACCTAAGCATGTCTCATACTCACCTAGAGGGGCTTCTGTGGCCCAATCCCGTTTCTTATTCAGTACATCTGGAATGGAGCTTGAGAATTTGCATTTCTAACATTCCCAGGGGGTGCTGATGCTGTTGGCCTAGGACCATGCTTTGAGACTGACTTACATGTTCTTAAGATTTGCTTCTTCATAAGATATATTTATGAGACTTCTAAAAACTGCTTAAGAATTAGAAAAAATTGTTAAGTCAGATTACTTTAAAGAAGAAATCTATAATATTAAATTTATAATAGCAGCTTAAATATTTAAGTGAGGTAATGATATAAGTTTGGACAAGGTAGCAGACATTGACAAAAGGTTATACAAAAATCTTTTATATTTTTAATATAAAAATATATTAAGTGATACATATATCACTTAATATATTAAGATTTATTAGTTAAAGGGAAAATTCAGATTTTGAATGAGTAACTTTGTTAAACTGAATATTAATATTTAAAACCAAAGTCACCTCTGAGTAATCTTTTTTGCACACAAAATTTAGTCTAGGGGACATCAAAAATTCAGCGTTGACAGCAGTCACTCCATTTCCCAGAGCTTCCAAGCCCATGGATTGGCAACCTTTGGCATAAAGGACTAGCTAAAAGTTCACCCTTATCCCAAACCATTTGATCCCTCTTCAAATGGTCTTACTCCTCTGCTCATGGAGTTGGGCTTGCTTTGAAGACAGCGGACTACACAAAGAGTCTACATCTTGATCGACTTTGCCGCAGAACTGAATCTCCTGCAAAGGCTCTGGAAGCTTTTCTCTCCAGCTCCCCTGCTAACTGTCATTGTCTTCACGCACTGTCAGAGGACACCACAGAGAGAAGAATGGCACGTCAAGATCAACCTTCCTCCAGAGACACTCCTTGAAATAATGTCGAATAGCTGTGCATTTGGAAGACTTTACTTCTGAGACCAATTATCGTCCTGCTACAAGGTATTCAGCCTTCACCAGCTTGGCTTCTGGACCCAGCTGTTTTCTGTAAAGCCAGATGTATTTTGAATCACAGATGTGATCATTTAAATTAACTCAACTTTCTATTTTTTTAAAAAAGGAACATTTATTAGCCTTCAGGGAATACTGTCTTTGATTTATTTTTCAGGTTAAAACTGTTGTCCCTCATTTCTCTTCTAGGCTGAAAAGCATTAATACATTATAAATAAAAACACAATGGAAGCACCTAATGCTACTCTCTAGTTCAAAGAGGAAATGAAGTTAGTGAATATCTTAAATTTCCATACGATTCCATTTGGAATACAACTGCATTTGGAACCCAACTCTACTGAATTCTAAATGTCCATCAATTGCTTGAGTCCAGATCCTCTCCAATGGTATTGTTAAAATCTGGACATGTTTTATCTGGGTTATCAAGGCAATTCCTTAATTTCTGGGAGCCTCAGTTTCTGGATCTAACTTTAAATGAAGATTTATAGAAAGCTGTCACAGAAAAAGTAAATCTATATCAACTACCTGTGGTCCTCAAAACACCATAGTTTATGCAGCTAACCTTAGACAAATACTCCATTTTAAAAGTTGTGTTGTCAGTGGAGAAAAGAAATCCTCTTCAGTAAATGGTGCTGGGAACACTGGAAAGCCATGTGCAAAACAATAAAACTAGATTACAGTTTTTCCCTATGTACAAAAAATTAATTCAAAATGGATCACAGACCTAAATATAAGATCTGAAACAATAAATGACAGAAGAAAACATAGCTAGTAAAATTATGGAACTTGGTCATAGAGAACATTTCATGAATTTGATCTCAAGGGCAAGGGAAATGAAGGCAAAAAATAAATGGATGGCACGATGTCAAACTAAAAAGTTTCTGCACAGCAAAAGGAACCAACAATAAAACAAAAAGGCAACCAACTGAATGGGAGATGATATTTGCAAACAACAGCTCCATCAAGGATTAATATCTAAAACATAAAAAGAACTCATACAACTCAATGCCAAATGAACAATCCAATTCAAAAATCAGGTGAGGACCTGGACAAACACCTCTCCCAAGAAGACATACAAGTGGCCAACAGATATATGTCAAGATGTTCAATTTCACTAGCTGTTAGGGAAATGCAAATCAAAACTACAATGAGATACCACTTCACACCTGTTAGGAAGGCTATAATCAACAAGACAAGAGGTTGTAGAAAAAAAGAAGATCTCACTCACTGCTTGTGGGAATGCGTGTAAACTAGTACAGCCACTATGGAAAACACGCTGGTGGTTCCTCAAAATATAAATAGAGTTACCATGTGACCCAGCCATCCCTCTGAGTGTTTACCTGAAAACCTTGGAAGCATTTATTCACAGAGATGTATACACCCCTCTGTGCTTTGCAGCATTACTCAGGGTGCCCAAGACATGGGAACCACCAAAGTACCTTTTGGCAGAGGACTGGATAAAGAAGATGTGGTACATACATGTACAATGGAATAGTAGTACTCAGCCATAAGAAAAGATGAAATCCTGCCATTTGTGACAACATGGATGAACCTTGAGAATATTATGCTAAGCAAAATAGGTCAGTCAGAAAAGTGAAAACTATATGATTTCACCCCAATGTGGGATATAAAACTGAAACTCAGAGACACAGACAGACAGCAGTGGTGGTCACCAGACCACCAAGTATGGCGGCCACCAGAGGGAAGGGGGTGGGGGAGCAGTCACGGTCAGAGGAGGCCAGATGTGTGGCGATGGAAGATGGTTTGGCTGTGGGTGGTGGGCATGCAGTGCAA
>PVKU01002530.1:0-92825 GCA_004027475.1 Anoura caudifer
ATCCTCTCTCTTTTTTTCTTGATGAGCCTGCTTCAAGGCTTGTCAATTTTGTTTATCTTTTCAAAGAACCAGCTTCTGGATTCATTGATCCTTAGAATTGTGCTTTTAGTCTCTATGTCATTTAATTCTGCTCTGATCTTAGTTATTTCCTTCCTTCTACTTGCTGTGGGCTGTCTTTGTTTTTGTTCCTGGAGTTCTTGTAGGCATAGAGTTAAGTTGTTTGTTTGAGATGATTCTTTCTTAGGTAGGCCTGTATCGCTATGAACTTTCCACTGAGGACTGCCTTAGCTATGTCCCATAAATTTTGGGTCATTGTGAGTTCATTTTCATTCATTTCCAGAAACTTTTTGATTTCCTCCCTAATTTCATTCTTGACCCATTCATTGTTTAATAGCATGCTATTCAATCGCCATGATTTTGTGGACTTTGTGTTTTTCCCCTTGGGGTTGGTTTCTAGTTTCATTCCTTTGTGGTCAGAGAAAATGCTTGGTATGATTTCAATTTTCTTGAATTTGTTGAGGTTAGTTTTATGTCCCGTCATGTGGTCTGTCTTTGAGAATGTTCCATGTGCATTTGAAAGGAATGTGTATTTAGTTTCTTTGGGATGAATGGCTCTCTCTATATATCAGTTAAGTCCACTTCATCTAGAGTGTTGTTCAATGCCACAATATCTTTGTTGATATTTTGTTTAGTGGATCTGTCCATTTTTGACAATGGGGTGTTAAAATCCCCTACTATAATTGTATTGCTGTCAATATCTTTCTTGAAGTCCTCTAAGATTTTTTTTTATATATATTTAGGTGCTCCTATGTTGGGTGCATATATATTTACAATGTTTATGTCTTGTTGGTGGATTCTTCCCTTGAGTATTATGAAGTGACCTTTTTTGGTCTCTCTTTATGGCTCTTCTTTTGAAGTCTATTTTGTCTGATATGAGTATTGCTAGCCAGGCTTTTTTTCTCTGTCCATTTGCTTGGAAAATTTGTTTCCAGCACTTCACTTGGAGTCTGTGTACATCTTTTGTCCTGTGGTGGGTCTCTTGTAGGCAGCATATGTGTGGGCCATGCTTTCTTATCCATTCAGCTATTCTATGTCTTTTGATTGGAGCATTTAATCCATTTACATTTAAGGTTATTATTGATAGGTACTTATTCATTGCCATTTTTGTTCCTGTGTTCCTCTCCCTCTCTTTCTTCTTTTCTTTACTTCCTTTCCTTAATACAGGCCCTTTAGTATCTCTTGCAGAGCTGGTTTGGTAGTGGTGTATTCTTTTAGACTTCTTTTGTCTGGGGAGCTCCTTATTTGGCCTTCTATCTTAATTGAAAGCCTTGCTGGGTAAAGTAGTCTTGGTTGCAGGCCTTTGGTTCTCATTACTTGGAATATTTCTTGCCATTCTCTTCTGGCTTGGAGTGTTTCCAGTGAGAAGTTAGCTGCTAACCTTATTGGGGCTCCCTTGTATATTACTTCCTTTTTCTCCCTTGCTGCCTTTAAGATTCTCTCTTTGTCATGGAATTTTGCCATTTTAATCATGATGTGTCTTGAAGTGGGCCTCTTTGGGTTCCTCTTTATTGGGACTCTCTGTGATTCCTGGATTTGTGTGACTTTTTCTCTCTTGAAATTAGTGAAGTTTTCCATCATTACTTTTTCAAATAGGTTTTCTATCCCTTGCCTTTCTTCTCCTCCTTCTGGTATCCCTATTATATGAATATTATTACGTTTCATATTGTCTTGTATTTCTCTTAATCCCTCTTCATTCTTTCTGAGCCTGTTTTCCTTTTCTTGCTCTTTGTGGATGTTTTTTTCTACTTGGTCCTCCAACTCACTGATCCGATCTTCTGCTTCATATATTCTGCTTTTCATTTCTTCCACTGTGTTCTTCAGTTCAGAAATTGTATTTTTCATTTCCTCTTGGCCCTTGTTGATAGTTTCTATTTCCTTTTTCATATTGATATAGTTTGCAGTGAGTTCATCGTAGCTTCCCTGTAGTTTCTGGTAGATCATTGAAAGAGCTCTTGGAGCTTCCTGACAACCATTTCTTTGAACTCAAAATCTGATAGTTGAATTGCCTCCACTTCATTTAGCATTCTTTCTGGGGCTTCTTCCTTTTCTTTTGTTTGTTTTTTTTTTTTTTTTTTTTTTTTTTTTTTTTTTTTTTTTTTTTTTTTTTTTTTTTTTTTTTTTTTTTTTTTTTTTTTTTTTTTTTTTTTTTTTTTTTTTTTTTTTTTGTCTTCCCATTGTTTGTGAGGTTCTTCTTGTTAGGCTCAGTTTCTTAAGTTGATTTGTTCTGGTTCCATGGGTTTATGCTGTGAACTTCTGTGGTAGAATGCCTGTGAGATTCAGTGGTGCTATCTCCTTCAGGTATCCTGGTGTTAACGGCTTCCAGTGTCTCAGCTGTTGAAATGCCCTCTCTTTGGGTCCAACTCTGGTCTTTCCACAGTCCAGGGGTTTTTGTTTTGTTTTGTTTTGTTTTTGTCTCACATCTGGTTTTTCAATGTCTACTGCAATTTTCGATCTCCTGTTTTCAAATATGCTGTTTTTCTGGTGTCTGTTTGCTGTACTCCAGGTTTTTCACCTGTGTGAAGGGGGAAGAGGGATGTGCATTTTCTTACCATGTTGCCATCTTCTCTCCTCAATCTAATTCCTCCTTCCTCAATGGATTGATATAAGAATTGATATTTGCATTGTTTATTTTACACTCTAATTCATTTACTTATTCTCTGATCTTTATCATTTCCTTTCTTGTACTCAGTTTGGACTTTGTTTGTTATTCTTTTCCAAGCTCCTTTAATTGTAAATTTAGATTGTTTATTTGAAATACTTCTTTTTTTTTTTTTTTTTTGAGCTAGGCCTGCAGTGTTATGAATGAATTTCCCTGTCTGAGCTACTTTTGCTGTGTCCCATAAATTTTAGGTTGTCATGTTCTCATTTGTTTCAAGATATATTTTGATTTCTTCCTTGATCTCATCATTAACCCATTCATTTTTTACTGACATGCTATTGAGCCTCCATGTGTTTGTGTGTTTTTCAGTTTTTTCTTGTTATTAACTTATAGTTTCATACCACTATGTTCAAAGAAGCTGCTTGATATAATTTTGATCTTCTTAGCTTGTGTCAAGAAATTCATCCTGATCCAATTTTGTTTCTTTCTCCATTATCACACATTCTTAGTATATATTCCTGAACATATTACATGAATTTCTGTCTACATAAATTAAAAATAAAAATACTTCTTTTGGAGCACTGCACACTGCCTAAAGTATCACCTTTAGAAACCTGCTCAGACCTTACCTTTAATGGCCTGATAGGAGTTGAATCTAGTTTTAGTCTTAGAAATAAAGATGGATTGTGGGGATATGCCCTAAGAAGAATCAGCAATGTCTTGCCTCTCCACTCCCTTAGAGGGGTTCATTAGCATTTTCTCAACCAATGCTATGTCAACCCCAATGGATTAAGGTGTATAGGTTGATACCATTTTGTAGCAAGAGGCATATTTCACTTGGGGTTAGGATGTTAATGCCTCTGAAAGTAGGGAGGCTACTTTTGTGGCAATTAAAATAGGTTATTCCCCTGGAATTGGGAAGACCTCTTTTACTGGTAAAGAAGTCTTATCAGAGTTTAGGGGTTTAATGTCCCCAAAATTAATAGGATTTTCCCACTTGTCTCTATTTTACTTATAAGGTCCCATTCTTTCCTAAACTATGCCATCAATTATTGGTAGACCACTTATGAGACTGTAAATTCAAATTGTGTTGTAATTCAGCCAGTTGAGTTATGAAGTTGTATGTTTGATTTTCAGCAATTTCAGCCCTGCAGATACAAGAAATTAAGGTGTCCTTCAGGGCACACTTGGAAAGTCTTAGATCATTTATAAGGTTCATGAGATGGGAATTTAAATGTCTTACCTAATCCTTTACCTTCATCACTTTGTTCAGGAAAATTAGGAGAAAAATACCGATGTTATTCTGTTCATTAGTTTTCCAAAAATATTTTAAAATATGTACAGAATCATCTAGCTCCTTTTTTAAAAAAATGTTTGATATGGAATATCCAATGCGGATATTTTTTGTATCTCTATAAAAAGTTCCCACCATGCTCTCTCAGAGCTCTCTTTACTACTGGAAATGGAGAGATTGGCATTTTTAAAGACAATCATATTAGAAAGCCAATTCCAGAAACACTATAACCAATTTAGAAAATTCAAGCTTAAAACTCTGTTTTCTGGAAGCCCTCTTGTACCAAAGTCTACATTAGACAGGGTTCTCCAGTGATACAAAACCAATAAGATATATGCATATACATACACATGGATATAGAAATATAGATACAATGAGACTTATTATGATGAATTTACTCACATGATTATGGAGGCTGAGAAATTTCATGGTCTATCTAGCATCTACATGCTGAAAACCCAGGAACACTAGTAGTTTAATTTAGTCTGAGTCAGAAGACCTGAGAATAAATGTTTACAACTCAATATTAAAGATAAATGGACAAAAAGTGTGAATGATAACTGTACAGGAACAACAATTAAATTAAATTTTAAAAAAGTGTGAATGAATATTTTCCTAAAGAAGATATACAAATGGCCAATATGCACATTAAATGTTGCTCAACATAATTATCCATTATAGAAATGCAAAGAAAAACACAATGAGATATTGACTCATACCTACTAAGATGAATATTATTAAAATACATATAATAAAAATATTGTTGAAAATGTGGGGAATTGCTGGCAGAAATGTAAGTAATTCTGTCACTTTGGGAAAAAATATGGAAGTTCCTCAAAACATTACATAGAAATTCTATGACCTAGAAATTCTATTCTTAGTTATATACCCAAGATAAATCAAAACATAAAGCCAAAAATACACATGAATGTCCATTGAAACATTATGCATAATAGCCAAAACAGGGAAAGAACTCAAATCTAATCTAAGTCAAAACTTGTAGATCACAGTAAATTTTTTTAGGAAATTACTTTTAGATACACATATGAAGGATATAAAAACCAGACTTTTTGAATCTGTTATAGATCTGTAGGATACTCATAGAGAGATTTATTTTTGCCTATTGAAATTAACTCCAGTAACACTCATTAACTGATATCCCATTGATGTTTTCTTTATTCATCTCCTAAGTAAAATTTTCTTATTAGCAAATTATATTTATCACATGGAGTTCTCCACAGATGTAACAGACATAATATCTGAGCCAAACCTTTTTAAGCCCAAAACTTTAATTAGACAGTGTTAAATAAATGTTGCCTGTCAGTCAGAAGCAAAGATTAATAAAACTTTTATGCTTACTTGAACACAAAAGATAAAACAGTAACTTCCATTATAAAACATTCTGTAAGAATAAAGGACACCAGGAATTCACATTAGAAGGTACTTACTGGTTTCTATATTCACCAAACTAATTAAGGAAGGTTAGTCATGAAACACAACACCCACACAAAGCTTTTGGCTTCTGTTCATGATTACTGTTCATAAGCAGTAAGCTTATTCATATAAAGATCAATTCAACAATAATATATTAATTTTAAAGAGTGTGCTTCAAATTCAACTACCTAAAACAATTTTTTTATATATGTTATCCATTTTCTGAAGATCTCTTGGCTTGACTTCTAAAACTTTCAATTTAGTGCATATGGTTATTAGTTATAGTGGTATAAAAGGTTTGTAATCATGGAGTTACATGATGCTAATTAGCTAGTAACCCCACCATACTAGTTGATGAGGTAATGATGAGGCCCTTGAATAAAGACAGGGAGGGATATAGAAGATGATTTAAAGCATAATGGGAAAAAATTTCTGACCAACACTAACAACATTCAGCAAATATTTATACATTATAAAATATTGTAAGAATATAATTTATCTAACATCATAATGCATTTTACCATTAACTAATGGAAAATAGATATGTTTGAAATTTTTATAAGGAAACCCTAAGGAAACAATCAGAGCAAATAGGAATGGCTAGATGACTGTTTTGTTTATACTGAATTTATCTAGGTTCTGAATTATTTTCATGGACCCATTATATCATGTAGAAGTTTTCTATTGATAAGAAAATGACCAGATATAATGTGTTTTGAAATATTGTAAAAGCAATAGATATTCATAAGGTATTCAATTAGATATTCAGCTATACATATGTTCAACCAGTATATGGGGAGCTATCTAAACCTATAAAATGAACAAATCTCTTTTCAAATTTATTTCCATCTACCTGTGTAGTTTAGTATCTAATGAATTTAACATGTACTACTCATAAGTATTTATTTTCAAATTAGTAAAATATTTATTTCAACTGAATTTTCTTTCAACTTACACTTTTCTTTATTTCTTTGATCAACAGAGGCCCTTGAGAGAGTTGTTAATGAACAAAATGATAAAACAAAATAATAAACTATATTAAAATGCATTTGCAATTTGTTTTATTCTTTTGAAAGATACTGATAGTCAATATATTTTTAAATGTTAGTGTCATTTATTTTTAAAGCATCTTTTAATGAAATTTTATATATGGACAAAATTATAGATCCATGTGATAAAGGTAGGTGAAGTGTACAAGTCTTTACCACTAATAGCAATGAAAATATTGCAAATAGAATAACATACTTTTTTCTATTTTTGTCCCTCATAGAAACACTATACTTTCTGTTCTCTGCGAACAGAAGTACTAAATAAGTTTTCTCCTTATTTCAAAGCTTTTGAAATAGCTGACCTCTAAGCTGAAAACCAACAACATAAAAAAAACCCATGGTACTATCATAATGCATGAGCATTCGTGATACAATTGGCAACTATTAGCATCAAACAAAACTCCTGGTGACTTATTATGGAACTCTCAATGTCCACACATAGAAAGAACATTCATTTAGGTGTATGGTATCTTTAGGTACTGGCATTTAAAAAAGAAATGTTTCTTTGTAGAATTCTACAGGAAAAAAAATTCTGGGGTTTATAGGTTATAAATCACTCTATTACCATTAAAAAAGATGAATATTTGCTAAGCAGAAAAAAGGTTAGACATTACTACTGAAGCCAGAGACAGGATGATAGTGCAAGGCAGTGTCAAAGAATGAAAATAAGGTATAAGTTAGGTTGAAACTGGATATGAATTATGTGAAGGCCTTGGTCTGGATTTAGCTCTCCACCTAACCATGCCAGGATCCTTACAAATTGATTTAATTTTTGTCTTCCTTTGTAGTCCATGAAGTATAATTAATAATGCTACATTGCTTACACACCATCACAATATGATAGAAAATATTAACTGAACATTTTATTAAGGTATTTCTTCATCATCTAAAAGTATTATGCCAATTAATACCATAATAATTCATTTGTTGACATTCAGATAGTCAGTTATAAGTATTTATTGATTGCCTATGTTGTGCCAGGTGTTATATTAGGTACTAATGATGCAAAGGAAAATATAATGAATAAAAATGTCTTGATTTTCAGGGAACTTATAATTTAGTAGGTCATATGCATAACTATATAAGCAATCATAAAAGAGTATTAACTGCTATGGTGAATGAAGTACAATGTGAATTGGAAACATAAAATTGAGTCAAAGTAGGTGTTTTTTATCTTCCTGAAAGAAGAATTATCTCCATTAAATTCTGAAGAGAGTAAATGGGGAAAATAGGAAAAAATAAATATAAAACACCAGAGAGAGGAGAGAATATGGCCAATTTTAAGTAACTGAAAATTTCTATATGGCTGGAACATAGACAATGAAGATAGAAGGAAAAATCAACTTTTAAAAATATTTGTCAATTTTTAATTATGGATATATTGATTTAGTGACTACTGCCTTTGATCAGCAATTTTTATGCAAATAATATAATTGGAAGAGCTGGATTAGAAGAATCAGTTAGACTATTCAGTAATATAATCAGTTTGTGAAAGTGAGTTATTTGCAAAACCTAGAAATGGCAGATTAGGTAAATGATGAAAGCATTATCACCAAATGTGCTGAGATGTGCATGTGTGTGTATAAAAGTGCCTTAAAATTAATATATCATGCTGTAATATCTTCTATCTTTGAAAAAAATAAATTGACTCTTCATGCCCCTCTGGCCATTTCTCTATTCTTTTTCTTTTAGCAAAACTCTCAAAAGATATATTTGTGATCATTATCCACCCCCTCATCTTCTATTCAACCCACTCCAAAAACTTGCCTGATAAACAAAAGTTTTTATTAGCATAACTGAATAATAGTTTTCTCTAAAAAGTCTATGCATCTTGATGCATATTAACACAACTAAGTTATTAACTTTTTTTGAAATTGAGTGAGTTTGAAATTTAGCCAGAAATATTCTCTGGAAAGTAAGAACGTTACTTCAATGGAGTTTCTAAACTGATAGACCTTTATGAAACTGGTCGTTTAGGCCAAAGGTTAATCTGAAGTCTGCTGTCATACAAAGAGAAACTATAAGTACAATACAACTATTTTCTTATAACTCCACAAAAAATTAGTTGCTTAAGTGTTTTTAAGCAAAAAGTCCTTGTACCCTTATAGGATAACCATCCCATTGTAGACAAAGGAAATTGTATGCCAACAACATTTTTTAGAATTTTAATGGATAATTGAAGATGATGAATGTCCTTAACAGGATTTGCAAACAACATGACAAGGTCAGTCACTACTTAAACAGAGAAGGCACTCACTTAACTAAAAATCTGCAAATGATGCTCTCAGGTTTATTTTGCTAACTAAAATTATCAGCATTAGAATTGCATTTTGAGGTTGAGCTACAACGTCTAGAAAGTACCTTTAATGCACAGAGCTATCAGATAAATAGTTTACTATAATGAAAATTAGTTATCAGATTGTCTAACTTTCACTGACAAATAGTGGACAGGCTGATACATTTCCTCAGAAATCAAATACTGGGAAATTAAAACAGGTATGGAAACAAGGTAGAAGTTACATTATTTCACAAAAAAATGAGAATAATTGTAGTTAAAATTAGTCTATCTGGTGCACTGTGTAAAGTGTGCTTATTTTTCATAAAATTTCAGCTATATAAATTTATTATCACAAAACCATAAATGTATATACAAGTTCTTCTCATTCTCTCCTAAACTTCATTATCTTTTCTCCCACCATGAACTTACACATAAACTAACTTGTGCAACTAAAGTCTATGATTTATGCTTCTGGACTTGCTTAGGCATGGTATTTGAGCAAAAACTCACAACCAGATAGGGGGATATTTGCTTGAAATTAACTTTTATGTCATTAGTAATATTTCATGAAAAAAAACAAATGATATATAGCAAGCAACTATATATATATATATATATATATATATATATATATATATATATAATCAATTGTTTGTGGTTTCATTCATTGTTTATGGAATGACACACAAAGCCTGCTTCAGAGTTTTGCCATTTAGTATGCTACATTGTATAAGAGAATGAAATTAAAATGTAGATGGGTTGTTTACTTTTCAGTGCAAAACCAATAAGTGAACAAAGTTTTCTATAAACAGGATTTTTGAGAAGTCACATAAATTAGCCCTGCAGACCATAAGTCAAAAACTAAAAGTGGAAATTGAGAAAAAGAGTCAGTCATTTCCATTGTGAAAATACCTGGGTTCTCCTTCCAGCACCAATTGACAATTGTAACGTTTGCACTTCTGAATTGTTTTATTTCTTACTGTTTCTTTCATGTGAATAAAATTAAACTGAGTCACCAGTGATATGATTTCTAAGTGGCAAAATAAGTGTGTGTGTGCTCGCGAACACGTGTGTGTGTGTGATTAAATAAGTACATCTGTTAAAGCTGATGGCTGAAAAGGCAAATGGAATAAATAATATACTCATATAAACATACAGCTTTTGCCAGTAAGCATGTCTACTGGGAATGTGTTTTTGTCTACAAAAGTTTGGGAACTGTCTTGAAATGTTTCCAATGACAAAAGGCAGTTATTATAACATTACTGAAATGAATTATCCATATTTACTAAATAGGAACATAAACATTAAGAAAAAGTTTTCTTAAATTCCTTCCTTAAAAAGGAATGTGGACTGGTGCAACCACTGTGGGAAACAGTATGGAATTTCCTCAGAAAACTAAAAATGGAACTGCCTTTTGACCCAGTGATCCCACTACTGGGACTTTACTATAAGAATCCTGAAACTCCAATCCACAAGAACCTATACACCTCAGTGTTTGTAACAGCATAATTTACAATAGCCAAGTATTGGAAACAGCCTCAGTGCCCATCAGTAAATGAATGGATCAAAAAGCTGTGGTACATTTTCACAATGGAATACTAAACAGCAGAAATAATAAGGAACTCCTACTCTTTGTGACAGCATGGATTGAACTGGAGAGCATTATGCTAAAAGAAATAAGCCAGGTGGTGAAAGACAAATACCATGTGATCTCACCTATATGTGGAACCTCATCAACAAAACAAACAAAGGAAATAGAACCAGAGACATGTAAATAAAGAAAAAACTGACAGTGACCAGAGGGCGTGTGGGGGGGGGATAACGGAGAAAAGAAGGGGAATGGGCTAGCATAGGAACACAGATAGAGGTCTCAGGGGTATGGACAAGGGGTAATTGATTGTAGCAGTGCAGGGGATGAGGTTGGAGTTAGGAAGGGGTAAAAAGGCAAGAAAACTGTAACTTAACAATGGCAAATTAAAAAAATAAAAACAAACCCTCACACAAAAACACAAGTGTTGGTGAGGATATAGAGTAAAGGGGAACCTAGTGCAAAGTTTGTGGAAATGTAGATTCATGCAGCCACTGTGAAAAACAGTATGGAGTCACCTCAAAAGATTCTACTTCTGGGAATTCACCTGAAAAAACTTGAAACACTAATTTGAAGAAAATATATGTACCACTATGCTAATTGCAGTATTATTTACCATATTCAATATTTGGAAGCAGCCCAAGTGTCCATCAACAGATGGGTGGATAAAAACCTGTGGTGCATTTACACAATGGAATATTACTCAATCATAAAAAGAAGAAAATCTTACCAGTTGTGACATCATGGATTGACCTGTAGATCACTATTTTCAGTGAAATAGGCCACTCAGAAAAGGACAAACAAGAACAATATGAGTTTACTCATATGTGGAGCGTATCATGCTAAGTGAAATAAGCCAGACAGTGAAAGACAAATACCATATGATCTCATCTGTAAGAGGAACCTAATCAACAGAACAAACAAGCAAGTAAAATATAACCAGAGACATAGAAATAAAGAACAAACTGACAATAATCAGAGGGGAGGAGGGAGAGGGATAATGGGGGAAAGAAGACGAAGGGTTGTCAAGGAACATGTATAAAGAACACATAGATGAAGCCGAATGGGTGCAGGATTGAGGTGGGAAGTGGGGGTGAGCGTGGCAGGGGAAAATAGTGGCAGGAAAATGGAGCAACAGTTCTTGAACAATTTAAAAAAAGAAAAAAAGGAATCTAATGAACAAAATGAACTATTAACATGCATAATAGAGACAGACTCATAGAGAAAGTGAAGCCTGACAACTGCTCAGGAATAGAGAAGCTTGGCTGGTGGTGGAGGGATTGAGCAAAAAAGACAAAAAGAAAGAACTCAAGAACACGGACAACAGTGTGGTGATTGCCAGGGGAGGTAAGTGTAGGGAGGTGGAGGTGGTTATAGGGTGCATAAAGGTGATTGTTAGAGACTTGACTTGGGGTGTTGAACACATAATACATTGTAAATATAATGTGTGGTGGAATTCTACACCTGAAACCTGTATAATTTTGTTAACCAGTGTCACTCTGACAAATTCAATAAAAAAGGAAAAATCATTAAGGTGATTCTTCAAGACATGAAAAAATATATAACATAATTATTAAGCTTGGTTTATGAGGTAACAACATACAACAAGCCAATTATAAATAAAGTTAGAAATTGATTTTACAAATAAAATAGATATAAAAGGGATTATAAGCATGAAAATATTTTAAATTCTTTAAGGAAAGGAAAAGGTAAAAGAGGAATTCTTAAAAATTTTACAAAATGTAATAGCAAAAGATAAAACTGACTCAAGAAAAAGTGACAAACGGTGAATATTGGTCTGGAAGACCCAACATGTATAATTAAATTTTTGAAGAAGAAAACCAAACAAGATGCAGAACAGATTCTAAAATTCTAATTTAAAGAATTGGATTTAGAATTAGATATTGAAAGAGAAAACCTGAGAAACAAGCACTTGAGAAAATTCAAGTACATAATGACCAACACAATTGTAGTAAGGGATTGAAATTACTGAACTCTATGTAAAGGGAAAAAATAATTGGGTTCCTTGATTAAAATATCAAGTAACTGATAATGAAAGAAAATGAGATTATCTTCTGACTTTTCAAAAGCAGTTTTTATGCCTGTGGTGTATTTAATGTATTTGAGATTATCATGGAAAGAAAATCCTAGCCTATAATTTGATATCCAGCAAAATTACATTTCAAGTATAAAGGGAAAATAACATTCAACATGTCAGAACTCAGACAATATTAATCCATTAAATAAAGAGTAAGAATAAGTTTTAGCTAATCAAAATATCTAGAAGCAGTGACATAAGACATACTGGTGAACATTAAACATTTAAACATCTATATTACTTATAGAACTAAAGCTAAATGAGGTTTAAAGGAAAAAGAGAGTATGTTATGTAATGGATATATGTGCAGAGGGTGTAGGTATAACTACAAAAATATGATAAATAGGCAGAATGTATATACAAGAACATTCTAAACTATTTTAATAATTAGATTGATGGTTGTAACATAAGTTTTTAAAAGGTGGTTGTGTATATAATGTGGGATAAATATATGAATAATTACTGGGTATACATCTTTCTATTATCCGCTAAGACAATGACTTAATATTTGATGATGAGGGTTGGGAGAGGTGTGGGAGAGATGAGGTGTGGGAGAGAGGAGATAGGACTAGATTGCATGGAAAGTTGTTAAACAGAGAGAAAAATAAATCCTTGTCTTGATTTTTGCCATTTTCAAATACTTACATGTAAGTGTGAAATTAAGAAACCATGAAATTAAAAATACTCTATAAGATTATACCTATAATACTATACTGATTGATAACTGTTAGAATTATAAAAACTATAGAAAAAACAATAACTGTAACTATAAAACTATAATAGAAAGTAAATTTTATAGTTGTTACAATAAATGTATAATTATAATAAAATATGTAACAAACTATGCATCTAAAACTCTGACTTTGTAACTGTAAAAACAAATCTGTAACCATAATACAAAATATCAAAACACTGTCAATATAACCACAATACTATATAACACAAATTATATCACAAATACCACAAATATAACATGAATATAACACCAGAACTACAACTGCATCATTATTATGATATGTTATCATAACTATAAACATCTCTATTACTAAATATGTAGTATTAGAACACTATTAAATGATTATAACATAATAATAACTATAAATCTATAATTATACCAATGACTCCATAATTAGAATGGAGACTAAATATGTAGTATAAGTATACTATAATTAGACCTATGATTCTATAACAATAAGCATAATTTAAACTAAAAATAACCTTAAAACTCTGGATCCTCTGTATGTTCTCCTTGGAGTAGTGTCTGTTCAAGTCCTTTGCCCATTTTTTAAAAAAGATTTTATTTATTTTATCTTTAGAGAGGAAGGGAAGGAGAGAGGGAGAGAAATATCAATTTGCGGTTGCCTCCCGTGGGTCCCTTCCTAGGAACTGGCCTGCAACCCAGGCATGTGCACTGACTGGGAATTGAACTGCAATCCTTTGATTCGCAGGCCCGCACTCAATCCACTGAGCTACACCAGCCAGGGCCCTTTGCCCATTTTTTAATTGGGTTACTCGTCTTCTTAGAGTGGAGTCATGTGAGTTCTTTACATATTTTGGAAATCGAATCCTTGTCTGAGGTATCATTGGCAAATATGTTTCCCCATACAGTTGTTTTTTTTTTATTTTAATACTGTTTTCGTTAGCTATGCAGAAGCTTTTTATTTTGATGAGATCTCATTTGTTTATTGTTTACTTTATTTCCCTTGCTCTAGGGGACATACCAGTGAAAATATTGCTGTGAGAAATATCTGACATTTTCCTGCCTATGTTCTCCTCTAGGACTTTAATGGTATCACTAGCTATCAGAGAGGTGCAAATTAGAACCACAGTGAGATACAACTTCACACCAGTCAGAATGGCCATCATAAACAAAGCAACAAACAACAAGTGTCGGAGAGGGTGTGGAGAAAAGGGGACCCTAGTGCACTGTTGGTGGGATTGCAGACTGGTACAACCACTATAGAAAACAGTATGGAATTTTCTCAGAAAACTAAAAATGGATCTGCCTTTTGATCCAGCAATTCCACTGCTAGGATTATATCCTAAGAACCCTGAAATACCAATCCAAAAGAACCTATGCACCCCACTGTTCATAGCAGCACAATTTACAATAGCCAAGTGTTGGAAACAACCTAGGTGCCCATCAGTAAATGAATGGATCAAAGAACTATGGTACATTTACACAATGGAATTCTATGCAGCAGAAAGAAAGAAGGAGCTCCTACCCTTTGCGACAGCATGGATGGAACTGGAGAGCGTTATGCTAAGCAAAATAAGCCAGGTGTTGAAAGACAAATACCATATGATCTCACCTTTAACACGAACCTAATCAACAGAACAAACAAACAAGCAAAATATAACCAAAGACACTGAAATTGAGAACGGGCTGACAGTGACCAGAGGGGAGATGGGAGAGGGGAGAGAATTTCAGGGGAAAAGTGGAAGGGATTGCAGGAGCAAGTATAAAGGACATATAGACTATAACAAGGGGGGGGGTGGAAATTGGAGGGAGGTGGGGAGGCCTGGGGGAGTGGGTTGGGATGGGCATAAAAGGCAGAAAACTGTACTTGAACAACAATTAAAATTAAAAAACAAAAATAACCTTATAGCTATAATATTACAATTATAACATATTCATTATAATTGCAACACTACAACTACAGCACTGTAACTACCAGAATTATCATTATAACTATAACAATAACACTAGAATTATATCAATGGTAGTATAACACTATACTTATATATATATTACTATCACAATATAATACTGAACTATAACACTAACACTATAACTATATCCCTAAAACTATACTAGTAACACTCTAACTATAGCTATAACACTAGAACTATAATGGTAACACTATAACTACATCACTATAAATACAGTGATAGTACTATCATTATGATGACTGTTGTATAACTATAACTCTGATTTATGACACCATAACTCTAATCATGACTTTGTAAATATATCTAAAACTTTATAATACTATACCATTAATCATGCAACAATAAAAATAATTATAAATATCATTTCATAACTATAACTGAAATATAAAATTCTAACTAAAAATGACATTATAACAATATACACATAGGTACAACACAAACATTATAATACTAACACTATAATGATAGTAACAACTGTAACTATATGACTACAATTATTACCTCAGAAACATAAATATAATTAAACACTATAAATATAACTATTTCACTATAATTACAACACTATACCATTGCTATAATGCTATAAGAATAAAATCACTGCAGTTCTAAAACTATGACTCAATAAGAATAACTCTATAACAATAACTTTATCACTATAACTATAACTATAACCTATAAAACATAGCTATGACATTATAATTTTAACTTTGGTTCTATAACAGTAACTATGAAGAACATTATGGAGGTTTCTCAAAAAACTTAAAAATGGAACTGTCTTATTACCTAGTGATTCCACTTCTGGATATATATCTTTAAAAACCCCAAACAATAATTTGAAAGGATAGATGCACCCCTCCCCATGTTCATTGCAGCAGTATTTACAATAGCCAGGATATGGAAGTAACACAAGTGCCCATCCATGGACAAATCCATTAAAAAGATGTGGTAATTATACTTAAATAAAATACTGTATTAATGTCCATAAAAAATGAAATCTTAAAATTTGTAGCAGCATGAAAGGACCAAGAAAGTATTATGTTCAGTGAAATAAGTCTGTCTTAGACAAATATGATATGATTTCACTTATATGTGAAATTTAAAGACCAAAATGAAAGAACAAACAAAATAGAAACAAACTCAAAGATACAGAGAACAGACTGCTGTCTGCTGAAAGGGAAGGAGGTTGGGAGATAGTTGAAAAAGGTAAAGAGATTAAGAAGTGCAAATTGGTCATTACAAAACAGGCATAAGGATGTAAAGTACAGCATAAGAAATATAGACAATAAAGAGGGTGAACAAAGTTAAATGTATGGTGACAGAAGACTTGACTTTGGTTGGTGGGCACACAATGCAATATTCAGATGATATGTCTTAGGATTGTACAGTAGAAACCTATATAATCTTATTAACTAATGTTACCTCAGTAAAGTTAGTTAAAATATTATAAAAACTAGGTATGGTGCCAGGTGAGTACTGGAAATATTGGGGGTAACACTTTGTAAATTATATGATTTTCTAACACCTATGCTACACATCTGAAACTAATACAAAATATTTTATTGTTGTTTAATTACAGCTGTCCCCACTTCCTCCACCAATTTCTCTCCCCTGCCCTACCTACCCCTACCTCCCACCTTCATTCCTCCCCCACTATTGTCTTTGTTCATGGGTCTTTTATACATGTTGTAAAATGTAATTGAAAAATAAAATTAAACCAATTTTTAAAGGAGTCAACATAAAGCTTTTCAAAAATTATGAATTTTCTTACAACAAATGAAATATAAAATCTTAAAATATTAAAGGAAATAAAGCTGAAAATGCAGTGACTGAAACAAAAAATGCTCTATATGGGGTCAATTGTAGAGTGGAGATAAAATATGATAGAATCACTGAATTTGAAGACAGAAAAATAAAAATTACAGTATCTGAAAAATCTAGAAAGTATTGACTAGAAAATAATGAGCAGAGTCTTAGATGTATGAGATTATAACACTAGATTCAATATTGAAACCATCATAGTTCCAGATGGAGAGGGGAAGAGAATGAAACTTAGAGGCCCTATGAATTTATAATAAATGAAAATGTCCCAAGTATGGAGAATAACACTAGCCTATTGATCCAAAAGAAGAGCAAATCCTAAATAGGATTAGCCCACACAGATCTACACACACACAAACAGCATTAATCCAACTTTTGAGAAAGTAAAAACAAAAAAATTGAAAGAAGCCAGAGAGAAATGGACTATTGTGGTAGGCCCTTCTGCATGGTGTGGGCCCAGCTCCCACTCAGAGATGCACAAGACCCACGCCCACAGATAGGTTCTCTCCTGGGTAATCAGATTTGCAATATACGCAGGCTGCTTTGCGTCTTGCTTTTTGCTAAAACTCCCTCACCCTGCAAGCGCTAAAGGTTGCAGGGACCAGTGTAACTGGCTCAACCACTTTTGCCTTTTCATTTATTAATATCCTTCTTCTGTGATGTGATTAGGGACATTGGCTCCTTTTGTTGTAACCAGGGCATAGGGAGTGAGGACCATCTTGTAATGTGAGGAGAAACAAAATAAAGGCCTGTCATGGCAGAGGCCGCGGCTTTTGCTCCCCTTGAGAGAAAAGCCACGATGTTTTCCTTTTTCCTCCACTGGACTCGGTAGTCCGTGTGAATGTTTTATTTCATCCATAATGACATGGACACTGCTAGCAGGTGTCCACATCAGAGTATTAGTGATACGAGGACATCAATTTGAATGACAGTACATTTCTCCTCTGTAACCATGGAGGACAGAGGGAGTGGCAAAACGATTACAATCACTGAAAGGAAAGAATCAACAACTATAAATTTGACACATGGCTAAAGTCACATATATTTTAGTAATAAAGAAGTGAAAACATTCTCAGGCTTATAAAAACTAAATATTTATAGCTACCATGCCTACTCTTAAATATTGGATAAAAATGTTTTTTGAAACTAAAGAATATGATAAAAGAAAGGATCAGGAAAAATAAATAATAGTAGCTAAAATATGGGTTCATAAAATATAGACCTTCCATTTCATTTAAAAATTTTAAATAATATTTTATTAATTTTTACTGTAGCTAATTTTTATTATTTTCATGTTTTATTGTTTATGCTATTAAAATTATCCCATTTTTCTCCTTTGCCTCCCTCCACCCAGCCCGACTCCCGCTTCCAGAGTCAATCTCCACACCATTGTCCATATCCATGAGTCCTTCATTAATTTCTTCACCTTATTTCAATCAATCCCTAGCTCCTCCTTCCCTCTTACAGCTGTCAGTCTTTTCCATGATTCCATGCCTCCAGTTCTGATTTGCACATTAGTTTATTTTGTTCATTAGTTTCCTCTTATAAGTGAGATCACATCACATCTTTCTTTCATTGACTGACTTTCTTCAATTAGCAGAATGATTTCCAGTTCCATCCATGTTGTCTCAAAAGGCAGAAATTCCTTCTTTTATTCTGCTGCATAGTATCCCATTTTGTAAATGTAACACTGCTTTTTTTGTACACTTATTCACTGATGGGCATTTAGGCTGTTTCCAGAATTTGGCTATTGTAAATGATGCTGCTATGAACATTGGAGTACATAAATTCTCTTGAATTGGTGTTTCAGAATATTTTGGGTATATTTCAGCAGTAGAATCACTGGGTCAAAAGGTAGTTCCATTTTTAATTTTTTTGGTGAAATTCCATACTATTTTTCACAATGGCTGCACCAATCTGCATTCCCACCAACAGTGTACTGGGGTTCACTTTTCTCTACAGCTTCTCCAGCACTTGTTCTGTTGATCAATTAATGATGGTCATTCTGACAGGTGTGAAGTGATATCTCATTGTGGTTTTAATTTGCATCTCTCTGGTGATTACTGATGTTGAGCATCTTTTCATATGTCTATGGGCCATCTGTATGTCTTCCTTGGATAAATATCTATTCAAGTCCTTTGCCCATTTTTTAATTGGATTGTTTGCTTTTCTGGTGTTGAGTCATATGAGTTCTTTATATATTTAGGAAATTAAACATTTGTCTGATGTATCATTGGCAAACATGTTCTCATATATAGTCAGTTTGCTTTTCATTTTGATGGTGATTTTTTTTTCAGCCATGCAGAAGCTTTGTAATGTGATATAGTCTCATGTATTTCCTTTATTTCTCTTGCCCTAGGGGATATATCAATAAAATATTGCTACATGAGACATCTGAAATTTTAGTGCCCATGTTTTACACAAGAATTTTTATGGTATCAGAACTTATGTTTGTCTTTTATCCATTTTACATTTATTCTGGTGTAGTTTCATTTTTTCTCATGTACTAGTCCATTTCATCCAGCACCATTCATTGAAAAAGCTACTTTTACTCTATTGTATGCTCATGCCCCCTTTGTCAAATATTAATTGACCATGAAGGGTTTATATTGGGGCTCTGTATTCTGTTCCATTGAGCTATGTGTCTGTTCTTATGCCAGTAACAGGCTGTATTGGTTACAGTGGCCTTGTAATATACTTTGATATCAGGTATAGTGATCCCTCCTAATTTGTTCTTTTTTGAAGATTGGTAAGGCTCTTTGGGGTCATTTTTGATCCATATAAATTATTGGAATATTTATACTAGCTTTGTGAAATATGCCATTGGTATTTGAATAGGAATTGTGTTGAATCTATAGATTGCTATGGGTAGTACAGACATTTTAATGATGTTAATTACTCTAATTCATGTACATGGCATATGCTTCTATTTATGTGTTTATTCCTCAATTTCTTTTTTCAGTGCTGTATAGTTTTCCAACCACAGGTGTTTTACCTATTTCATTAAATTTATTCCTAAGTACTTTGTTTTCTTGCTGTTGCTATAATAAATTGGATTTTTTCTTAGTTTCTCTTTGTGATAGTTCATTGTTAGTGTACAAAAATGTCATTAATTTTTTTTAATATTGATTTTGTATTCCACTAATTTGCTTAATTCACTTATTAGGTTGAGTATTTTTTTTATTGGAGATTATAGGGTTTCCATTACACTATACTGTTGTCTGCAAATGTCAGTTTTATTTACTCCTTCCCAGTTTTGATGCATTTTATTTCTTCTACTTGTCTGATTGCCACAGATAGCACTTCCACTACTATGATGAAATAAAGTCATGAAAATAGACACACTTGTGTTGTTCCTGATCTTCAGGGAAACACCTTTAGTTTTTGCTCATTGAATACGATGTTAATTTTAGGTTTTTCTTACATGGCCTTATAATATGTTGTGGTATGCTCCTCCTATTCCCACTTTGCTATGTATTTTTATCGTAAATGGGTGATTAATTTTATCAAATGTGTTTTATGTATCAATTTATATTACTATGTGATTTTTGTCTTTCATTTTGTTTATGTGATGTATCACATTTATTAATTTGTGAATATTGTGCCATCATTACATCCCTAGAATAAATCCCACTAGATCATGGTGTTTTATCTTTTTAATGTACTACTGGATCCAGTTTGCTAGGTTTTTTTTTTTTTTTTTTTTGAGGTTATTAGCACCTATGCTCATCAGAGATATTAGCCTGTAATATTCTTTTGTTATTGTGTCCATACCTGGTTTTGAGATTAGGATAATCACTGGCCTCATAAAGAGAATTTGGGAGTCTTACCTCTTCTTGAATTTTCTGTAATAGTTTGAGAAGGTTAGGTGTTATTTCTTCTTTGAATGTTTGGTAAAGTTTGTCTATAAAGCCATATGTTTCAGGGTTTGTGTGATGGGTGTTTTTTATTACTGCTTCAATTCTGATAGTTTTTATTTGTTTGTTCAGGTTTTCTGCTTCTTCCTGACTCACTTTTAGAAGATTATATGTTTCTAGAAATTTATTCATTTCACTGGGGTTGTCCAATTTATGGGCATATAGTTGTTCATAGTAATTTCTTACAAACCTTTATGTTTCTGTGATATCATTGTTTACTTCTCCTCTATCATTTCTGATTTTACTTATTTTGGTCCTGACTCTTATTTTATTGATGAGTCTGGTTAAGGATTTGTCAATATTGTTTATCTTTTCAAAGAACCAACTCCTGGATTTGTTGATTCTTTGATCTTGATTATGTCCTTCCTTCTTCTCACTCCGGGGTTTGTTTGTTGTTGTTCCTATGATTCTTTTAGATGTAGGTTTTGGGTTTTATTTCAGATTTTTTCCATCTTATTTAGGTAGGTCTGTACTGCTATGAGTTACCTTCTCAGAACTTCCTTCACTGTGTCCCATAGATTTGGGGCTGCTATTTGTTCATTTTCATTTGTTTCCAGAAACTTTTTGATTTCTTCATTTATCTCATTGTTTACTCATTCATTGTTTAATAAGATGTTATTCAGTCTCCATGAATTTGAATGTTTTTGATTTTTTCCTTACGGTTGGATTCTGGTTTCAAGCCATTATGATCCAAGAAGATGGTTGATATTTCAATTTTCTTAAATTTGTGTAAGTTTGCTTTGTGTCCTACCATGTGATCTGTCTTTGAAAATGATCTATGTGCATTTGAGAAGAATGTATATTTTTCTTCTTTGGAGTGAACAGTTCTGTATATATCAATTAAGTCCATTTATTCTAGAGTATTGTTCAATGCTGCAATATCCTAGTTGATTTTTTGTTTGGACAGTCTATCCATTGTTGATAATGGAGTGTTAAAATCACCTACTCTGACTACATTGCTGTCAATCTCTTTCCAAAAGTTCTCCAAGTTTCTCTCTATACATTTAAGTGATCCTGTATCGAGTGTATGTATTTTACAAGAGTAATATCCTCTTCTTGAACTACTGTCTTAACTATTGTGTAGTGACCTTCTTTGTCTCTTGTTATGGCCTTTATTTTGAAGTCTATTTTGTCTAAGTATTGCTACCTTATCTTTTTTTATGTCCATTGGCATGGAATATTTTTTCTATTCCTTCACTTTCAGCTTATGTATAGATTTTCTTCTGAGTTGGGTCTCTTATAGACAGCATATATGTTGGCCATGTTTTCTTATCCATTTAGATACCTTATGTCCTTTGGAGCATTTAATCAATTTACATAAAAGTTATTATTGATAGGTACTTATTCATTACCATTTTTCCTTTGTATCTTTGTTCCCCCTACCTCTCTCTCATTTCTTGTTCTTAAAGCAGTCCTTTGGCATCTCTTGCAATGCTGGCATGCTGTAGGTATACACTTTTGGTTTTCTTTTTTCTGGGAAGCTCTTTCTTTTGCCTTCCACTTTACTTTTTTTTAATTTTATTTTAATTGTTGTTCTTATACAGTTTTCTGTCTTCTACTCCCATCCCAGCCCACCACTCCAGCCCTCCCCAGCTCCCTCCCATTTCCACTGCCCCCCTCCAGCTTTTGTCCTTGTGTCTTTCATACTTGTTGCTCTAAACCCTTACCCTTTTCCCTGGATATTCCTATCCCTCTCCTCTCTTGTTCTCAATTTCAGTGTCTTTGGTTATATTATGCTTGTTTGTTTGTTCTGTTGATTAGGTTCCTGTTAAAGGTGAGATCATATGGTATATGACTTTCACTTCCTGGCTTATTTCGCTTAGCATAATGCTCTCCAGTTCCATCCATGCTGTTGCGAAGGGTAGGAGCTCCTTCTTTCTTTCTGCTGCACAGAATTCCATTGTGTAAATGTACCATAGTTTCTTGATCCATTCATTTACTGATGGGCACCTAGGTTGCTTCCAACACTTGGCTATTGTAAATTGTGCTGCTATGAACATTGGGGTGCATAGTTTCTTTTGGATTGGCATTTCAGGGTTTCTAGGATATAATCCTAGCAGTGGAATTGCTGGGTCAAAAGGTAGGTCCACTTTTAGTTTTCTGAGAAAAGTCCATACTGCTTTCCACAGTGGTTGTACCAGTCTGCAGTCCCACTGACAGCGTACTAGGGTCCCCTTTTCTCCACAACCTCTCCAACACTTGCTTGTTGGTTTGTTTATGATGGTCATTCTGACTGGTGTGAAGTGGTATCTCACTGTGGTTTTACTTTGCATCTCTCTGATAGCTAGCGATATCAAGCATCTTTTCATGTGTTTCTGGATCTTCTGTATGTCCTCCTTGGAGAAGTGTCAGTTCAAGTCCTTTGCCCATTTTGTAATTGGGTTCCTTGTCTTCTTAGATTGGAATCGTGTAAGTTCTTTATATATTTTGGAGATTAAACCTTTGTCTGAGGTATCACTGGCAAATATGTTTTCCCATACAGTTGGTTCTCTTTTTATTTTAATACTGTTTTCTTTAGCCATGCAGAAGCTTTTTATTTTGATGAGATCCCATTTGTTTATTCTTTCCTTTATGTCTCTTGCTTTAGGGGACATATCAGTAAAAATGTTGCTGCATAAAATGTCTGAGATTTTCCTGCCTACATTCTCCTCTAGAACTTTAATGGTGTCACAGCTTATATTTATATCTTTTATCCACCTTGAATTTATTTTTGTGTATGGTGTAAGTTTATGTGCAAGTTTCATTTTTTTTGCATGTATCTGTCCAGTTATCTCAACACCACTTGTTTAAGAGGCTACTTTTACTCCATTTTATGTTGCTGCCTCCTTTGTCAAATATTAATTGACTGTAGAGAATTGGGTTTACTTCTGGGCTCTCTGTTCTATTGCACTGCTCCATGTGACTGTTTTTGTGCCAGTACCAGGCTGTTTTGATTATAGTGGCCTTGTAATACAGTTTGGTGTCAGGTATTGTAATCCCTCCTACTTGGCTCTTCTTTCTCAAAATTGCTGCAGCTATTTGAGGTTGTTTATGGCTCCATATAAATTTTTGAAGTGTTTGTTCTATGTCTGTGAAATATGCCATTGGTAATTTAATAGGTATTGCATTGAATCTGTAAATTGCTTTGGGTAGTATGGACATTTTGGGTAGTATGTTAATTCTTCCGATCCATGAACACAGTATATGTTTCCATTTGTTTGTGTATTCTTTATTTCCTTCTTCAGTGTTGTGTAGTTTGCTGCATACAGGTATTTTACCTCTTTAGTTAGGTTTATCCCTAGGTACTTTATTTTTCTTTTTGCTATATCGAATGGGATTTTTTTCTTGATTTCTGCTTCTGCTGTTTCATTGTTGGTATACAGAAATGCCTTTGACTTTTGGATATTGACTTTGTATCCAGCTGTTTGGCCAAATTCATTTACTAGGTCGAGCAGCGTTTTGGCCGAGTTTATAGGATTTTCTATGTACGCTATCATGTAATCTGCAAATAATGATAGTTTTGTTTCCTCCTTTCCAATTTGGATGCCTTTTATCTCCTTTTATCGTCTAATCGCTGTGGCCAATGCTTCCAATACTATATTGAATTGAAGTGGTGAAAGTGGACAACCTTGTCTTGTTCCTGATCTTACTGGAAAAGATTTTAGTTTTTGCCCATTGAGTATGATGTTGGCTGTATTTCTCTCATATATGGCCTTTATTATGTTGAGGGATGCTCTCTCAATTCCCACTTTGCTGAGTGTTTTTATCATAAATGGGTGCTGTACCTTGTCGAATGCTTTTTCTGCATCTATTGATATGATCATGTGATTTTTGTCTTTTCTTTTGTTTATGTGATGTATTACATTTACTGATTTGCATCTGTTGAACCATCCTTGCATCCTTGGAATGAATCCCACTTGGTCATAATGTATGATCTTTTTAATGTATTGTTGGATGTGGTTTACCAATATTTTGTTGAGGATTTAAGTGTCTATGTTCATCTGCGATATTGGCCTGAAGTTTTCCTTCCTTGTTATGTCTTTATCTGGTTTGGGGATTAGAATGATGCTGGCTTCACAAAAAGAGTTTGGTAGTCTTCCATCATTTTGGATTTTTTCAAAAAGTCTGTGAAGGATAGGGGTTAGCTCTTCCTTAAATGCTTTGTAAAATTCTCCTGTGAAACAATCTGGTCCTGGGCTTTTGTGTGTCGGGAGTTTTTTGATTACTGCTTCAATTTCATCTGCTGTTATTCATCGGTTCAGGCTTTCTGCTTCTTCTTCATTGAGTTTTGGGAGATTATATTTTTTCTAGAAACTTGTCCATTTCACCTAAGTTTTCAAATTTCTTGGCATACAGTTCTTTGTAGTAATTTCTTACAATCCTTTGTATTTCTGTGGTGTCAATTTTAATCTCTCCTCTTTCATTTCTGATTGTGTTTATTTGTGTCCTCTCTCTTTTTTTCTTGATGAGCCTGCTTCATAGCTTGTCAATTTTGTTTATCTTGTCAAAAAATCAGCTCTTGTATTCATTGATCCATCAAATTATGCTTTTAGTCTCTATGTCATTTAATTCTGCTCTGATCTTAGTTATTTCCTTCTTTCTACTTGCTCTGGGCTGTCTTTGCTGTTGATCCTCGGGTTCTTGTAGGCATAGAATTAAGTTGTTTGTTTGAGATGTTGCTCAAACAGGTAGGCCTGTATCGCTATGAACTTTCCTCTAAGGACTGCCTTTGCTGTGTCCCATAAGTTTTGGGTTGTTGTGAGTTCATTTTCATTTGTTTCCAGAAACTTTTTCATTTCCTCTCTAATTTCGTTCTTGACCCATTCATTGTTTAATAGCATGCTATTCAGTCTCCATGATCTTGAGGACTTTGTGTTTTTCCCCTTGGGGTTGGTTTTTAATTTCAGTCCCTTGTGGTCAGAGAAAATGCTTGCTATGGTTTCAATTTTCTTGAATTTGATGAGGTTAGTTTTATGACCTATCATGTGGTCTATCTTTGAGAATGTTCCATGTGCATTTGAAAAAAAAAAAGGTGTATTTAGTTTCTTTGGGATGAAGGGCTCTATATATATCAGTTAAGTCCATTTCATCTAGAGTATCGTTCCATGCCACAATATCTTTGTTGATATTTTGTTTAGAAGATCTATCCATTTTTGACAGTGGGGTGTTAAAATCCACCACTATAATTGTGTTGCTGTCGATATGTTTCTTGAAGTCCTCTAAGATTTTCTTGACGTATCTGTGTGCTCCTATGTTGGGTGCATATATATTTACAATGTTTATGTCTTCCTGGTGAATTCTTCCCTTGAGTATCATGAAGTGACCTTCTAGATCTCTCTTTATGGCTGTTCTTTTGAAATCTATTTTGTCTGATATGAGTATTGCTAGCCAGGCTTTTTTTTTTTTTCCTGTCCATTTGCTTGGAAAATTTGTTTCTAGCCCTTCACTTTGAATTTGTGTAGGTCTTTTGTCCTGAGGTCGGTCTCTTGTAGGCAGCATATGTGTGGGTCATGCTTTCTTATCAATTTACCTATTCTATGCCTTTGGATTGGAGCATTTAATCCATTTAAGTTTAAGGTTATTATAGACAGGTACTTATTCATTGGCATTTTTTACCTGTGTTCCTCTCCCTCTCTTTCTCCTTTCCTTTCTTTCCTTAATACAGGCCCTTTAGTATCTCTTGCAGAGCTGGTTTGGTAGAGGTGTATTCTCTTAGACTTCTTTTGTCTGGGAAGCTCTTTATTTGGCCTTCTATCTTGACTGAAAGCCTTGCTCGGTAAAGTAGTCTTGCCTGCAGGCCTTTGGTTCTCATTAGTTGGAATATTTCTTGCCATTCTCTTCTGGCTTGGAGTGTTTTCATTGAGAAGTCAGATGCTAACCTAAACGAGGCTCCCTTGTATGTTACTTCCTTTTTCTCCCTTGCTGCATTTATGATTCTCTCTTTGTCTTGGAATTTTGCCATTTTAATTATGATGTGTCTTGAAGTAGGCCTATTCGGGTTCCTCTTGAATGGGACTCTCTGTGATTCCTGGATTTGTTTGACTTTTTGTCTCATCAAATTAGGGGAAGTTTTCCATCATTACTTTTTCAAATAGGTTTTCTATCCCTTGCTTTTCTTCTTCTCCTTCTGGTATCCCTATTATATGAATATTATTATGTTTCATTTTGTCTTGTATTTCTCTTAATCCCTCTTCATTCTTTCTGAGCTTCTTTTCCTTTTCTTGCTCTCTCTGGATTTTTTTTTTTACTTGGTCCTCCAACTCACTGATCCGATCTTCTGCTTCATCAATTCTGCTTTTCATTCCTTCCACTGTGTTCTTCAGTTCAGAAATTGTATTTTTTGTTTCCTCTTGGCCCTTGTTGATAGTTTCTATTTCCTTTTTTGTGTTGATATAGTTTGCAGTGAGTTCCTCGTAGCTTCTCTGTAGTTTCTGGTAGCTTATTGAGAGCTCTTGGAGCTTCCTGACAACCATCGCTTTGAACTCAAAATCTGATAGTTGAGTTGCCTCCATTTCATTTAGCATTCTTTCTGGGGCTTCCTCCTTTTCTTTCATTTGGAGATTGTTTCTTTGTCTCCCCATTGTTTGTGACCCTCTTTTTCTTAGGCTCAGTTTCTTAAATTGATTTGTCCTGGTTCCCTGGGTTTATGCTGTGAACTCCTGTGGTAGTATGCCTGTGAGATTCAGTGGTGCTGTCTCCTTCGGGAATCCTGGTGTTGATGGCTTCCAGTGTCTCAGCTGTTGAAATGCCCCTCTTTGGGACCAATTCTAGTCTTTCCAGAGTTTCATGGTTCTTTGTTTTGTTTTGTTTTGTTTTTTTGTCTCACTTGTATGTGTTTAAAAAGAGAAAAGAGGAGGAAAGAAAAAAGAAAAGAAGGAAAAGGAAATAAGAAAATGAAAAGAGAATAAAGAAAAACAGAATAAAAAAGAAAAGAAGAAAAAAAGAGAAAGGAAGAAGAGATAAGCTTGGAAATAAAGGAAGAATGAATAAAACAAGAAAGAAGTAATGAGAAGCAAAAAGGAATTGAGGGGTAAAAAGATCAAAATAATGAAAAATTAATAATAAAAAAGAGAAAAAGAAAAAACCCACAAAAAATTGAAAAACCAAAAAACACCCAAACTGCCAACTCTTGCTGTTCTCTATCTTGCCCAGCTGGTTTTTCTGGCCTTGATGACTGCAGTGGCTGAGGGGTGACCATATTGTTTTTCTCTTTGTTCAGTACTCAGTTTTCTTTTGCCTACTGTCCTCGGAACTAGGCACAGAGTCTCAGGTGTGTCTTTTGCGGTGGCAGGCTCCTACCTCGGTCACGTGCGCTCAAGCGCTGATGATCTTTCAACCTTCCATGCACAGGTGCCTACTGTGCAGTGGATTTTATCCACTGCTTCATGTAGCCTGCATTTAATTCCTTCTAGTGTATTCTCTATTTCAGATATTGCATTTTTCATTTACAATTGTTCCTTAGTCAATGTTTCTATGTCCTTTCTCATGCTCAGGAAGTTCCCACTACGTTCCTTGCAGTTCTCAGTAGGTTCCTTGAGCATCCATATAACCATTACTTTAAACTCCATGTCTGATAAATAGCTTGCCTCAATTTTACTGATCTCTTTTTCTGGAGATTCCTCCTTTTTAAAAGATTGGGGATTGTTTCTTTGTCTCCCTATTTTAGTTTTCTTTTTGTGTTTGTTTCTATGTGTTAGATTTGCTTTGACTTCCTGTCTTATGGGGTGTCCTTATGTGTTAGGAGTCCTGTGGGATCCAGTGGTGCACCTTGCTTGGTTTCCTGAACTGAATGCTCTAGGAATGTCTTTTGTATGGGTTAAATGGACTCTTTTGTTGTTTTGGCCTGTTCATATGTGGTAATTCCCCTCCAGCTTGCTGATTGAGAGGCTCAATCCCCACAGTGTCTTGTATGCTGTTGTATAGGTGCTAGCAGAAAAATGCAAAACGGTACAAAAGAAAACACTATAACAAGCAACCCCCAACCACAGCGGCAATATTCATGACAAAGGAACAAAAAATAAATATGGAAAGGGAAATGGAAAAGTAGAGTTAGGAGAAAATGAAAAAGAATACAAGTAGACCAAGGGAAAGAAAAGTGGTTATGAAAGGACAAAGAGGAAGAGAACTAATACTAGCAATGAATTGAAATAAGACAATGGGGGAAAGGAACACAGAAATAGTAACAATAATAATAAAAGGGGAGAAAAAGAGAACAATAGAATAATCAAAGATAAGAATAAAATAGGAGATACGAAAGAAAAATTAAAGCATCACAAATAGAAAAAGAAAAGACAGATAAACATAATAAAAAGGTTATAAAAGTAATGAAAATAATGAAAAAAGAATCAAGTGGATTCTTCTCAGCAGTGTTTAGATCTTGCCTGTTGGTTTCTTCCTTTGAATACTGTTCTGATATTTGAGTCTGGTGTAAGTCAATGTCAGGTGTTGTCCATGCCTGGCCTTTAGCAGCCTTTTTGAAGCTACAAGCAATCCAGTTTGTGGTTGATTCTTCCAGGCTTGGCTTCTCCCATGGTGGGCCAAGGTGCTCTGAAAAGTTGGCTTTTATCAATAGTGGCTCAAGGGGTATGTCAAAAAACCTCTCAAGTCACCAGAAGATCCACCTCTGCCTGCTTGCCTGCTATCAATCTTAAACTAGTCATAGACCCCACCATTTCTAAGAGAGCCTCTGGTGGAAACAGGAGGATGTGATTCTTGGATGTCCCATGGCAGGTGCCTTTCAGACTTCAGGGAAGATGGTAGGTTTTTCCCCCCCTCCTGAGTTACTAGCCTTAGTCTATCTGGGATTATTTACCTATATTCAGTAGGGCAGGATCCTGAGTAGGCCATTAGAGCCCAGATTTTGGGTGTGCTGGACACCAGGTGGATGTTTCTCTGGCTCTCTCATGAGGGGGAAGCATTAGTCTGTTTCCCAAGAAAATGTATGGTTTGGCTCTGCCCTACAGCCTGTCTCTGATAACCCTTGAGTCTGTTTATGTTGCAATCTCCTCAGCAAGTGTTAAGATGGAGGATGGAAGAAAAGAAAGAAAACAAAACAAAATATCAAAGCAGAACAAAACTGAAAAAAGAACAAAAAAGTTGCAGGGTGGAGCAAACAGGTTTTCAAAGTGTGTGGTGTGGGGAATTCCAGTAGGTAGGGGAAATGGTATCCCACAGGATAAGGCAATTGATTTTCCCCTGGGAGGGGCTAACTCTCCTCAAGAAAGATGGCTGCCATGGAGACCAGGTATAGCCTGGCCCCTGCCAAATCCCACAGACTCTCCCCCAAATCTATCCCTAGTGCCTCCCACTCCAGACTCTCTTCGTACAATTCCAATCTGTGTTGCCCTCCCATCACTAGGGTCCAAGGTGAGCAGCTTCAAACACAAACCTGTATTGTGGCCCTTTAAGGAAAACAAAAGTTTGGTTTGTCTCCAGAGGTTTTCATCTCTCCCCAGGAAAAACAGACACTTGGGCTTTTTACTGCTGGATATTGTGTGGTAGGCCATTCTCATCACTGGCTGTCTTTGCTTGGGAGGCCAGTCTATGGTCCTGGCTTTTCTCCTCTAAAGGAGAATTTCCAACAACTGCACAATGGCTTCAACCTGCCTCCCTGTCACCTTGGCCCATCACCCATGTGTGTTTGGCTGCCCCTGCCCCTTTAAGATGCCTCTGCTCTTCCTACCAGTCTAGGAGTGGTTTTGGGCAGTCTTTGGTTAAGAGTCTCTTTTTCAGGTAGTCTAGGTTTAATTAACTCTGGTAATTGTTCTTCTCTTTAATTTTATATCCAATCTGGTTCTGGGATACAGTGTATGATATATTCTCCTACTCTGCCACCATTTTGTCCCTCCTAAATAATATTTGATTATTGAAACATATTACTATGTAAAACTGAAAATCATGACAATGAACCATATTTAAAAGTGAGGGTGGTAAAGAGACCTGATGGTTTCCTTACAAGTGTTAAAACATTATTATGAATAGACTGTGATGAGTAAGTTAAGTGTATCATAATACCTATAGCAACTACAGAGAAAACTATACAAACATAACTCCAAAACCAATCAAGATATAATTCTAGCTCTAGCTGGTATGGATCACTGGATTGATTGCCGGCCTGTGAATCAAAGGGTTGCTGGTTTTATTCCCAGATGAAGAAACATGCCTGAGTTGTGAGCCTGGTCCCCAGTAGGGGGCATGTGAGAGGCAACCACACATTGATGTTTCTCTCCCTCTCTTGTTCTCCCTCCCTCCCTCTCTGTCTAAAAATAAATAAAATCTTTTTTAAAAAAAGATATAATTCTGTACAAGAACAACAATTAAAATAGAAAAAGATATAATTCTAAAAGTATATTCAAACAATCCTCAGGAAGACATAAATAAAGAACAAGAAGAATGAGGACATAAAGAAGTAAGAATAAAAAACAAAGAACAACAAAAAAAGAAAAGGAAAAATTACTTCAAAATAAAAAGTGTAGGAAGTCTGAAAATAAAAGAGAAAAGATTATAACAGGAAGATATTAAACAAGCATGAGTGACTGTATTAATATTACATAAATGAACATCAAAACAAAGAAAATTTATAAATACAAAGAGAGACACTATGTAATGATAGAAGAATCAATCCAGCAGGAAGATATAACAAACTTAAATGTGTGCAAAAACAAAAAATATGGATCCATGTTACTACCACATACTGTATTAAAATGTAAAATGTGACAATAACATAATGAGGAGAAATGCAGTTATAATAGAGCAGAGTTTTGTACACCATTGGCAGTAAGTTGATATTAAGTTAACTGGAATGTTGTAAAGTTCAGATGCTATTTTAATTATTAAGTTTACCACTACATAAATATAAAGAAAGAGAAAGAAGGAAATCTCATTAGAGAAAAACAACAATCACAAATAAAAGCAAAAATGGATGTAGTGAGAAGCACAAAATTTGTGACATTTAAAAAACAAATAAATTTGCAGAAGTCCTTCTTTATCAACAATTATTTAAAATATAAAGGGGTGGCCCTAGCTGGCGTGGCTCAGTGGTTGAATGCCAGCCTGTGAATCAAAGGGTTGCCAGTTCAATTCCTAGTCAGGGAACATGCTTGGGTTTTAGGTCAGGTCCTCAGTAAGGGGCATGCAAGAGGCAACCACACATTGATGTTTCTCTCTCTCTTTCTATCTCTCTTCCCTCTTTAAAAAAATAAAATCTTAAAAAAATAAAAGTATTTAAAAATAAATAAAATATAGAATGGTGAAAATCCAATTAAAAGACTGAGACATGTAAAAATAGATTAAAAATACATGTTGCAACTATATGTTGCCTACAGCAGACTCATTTTACATCCAACAACAAAGATTTTGAAGTTGTTAGGATAGGGGAATCAAGTAAAAAAGAAAAGAGACTCATGGACATGGACAATAGTGCACTGATTATGGGAGAGGGAAGGTGAGTGAGGGACATGGAAGAGGATGTAAGGAGGATAAATGGCAATGGAAAAATACAATGAAAATGAATAATTTTTTTAAAGAATCACAAAATTATTTCGTGCAGATAGTAACCAAAGATTGCTGGAGTGGCTATAGTATTGTCAGGTAAAATATATTTTAAGACAAAAATATTACAAGAGACAATGAAGGACATTTTCTATTGATGAAAGGATCAATATCATCAATAATATACAACAATTATAAACACACAAAAAGGAGTCAAAAATATATGAAGCAAAAACTGATGTTTAAAGGGAGAAATAGCTCTCTAATAATATCTGAAGAAGTCAATGCCCTACATTCAATACTCCACGCAACAACCAGTCAGGAGATCAATACATAAATACATGATATCAACAATACTACAAACCACCTGCACATGCAGACTTATATGAAACATATCACCCAACAAAAATACACTAAATATTTTTGTCAATTAAACATGAAAATTCTTAAGGATAAGCCACATACACTACATAACAAGTACCAAAATATTTAAAAAGCAAATAAAATCATACAATACCTTCTATCACCAAAATGAAATGAAACTAGAATGAATAACAGAATGAATAGCAGAAAATTTTCAAATATGTGCAAATTAAACAAAACACTCTTAGAAAACAAGTGGGTCAAAAAATGAATTACAAGCTAGAAAACACTGTAAGATAAACAGAAATAAAAACAGGACATAATAAAAGTTATGTGACAACACAAAGACTGTACTAACAGGGAAATTTATAGCTATAAATTCCTAAACTGAAAAAAATCCCAAATTAATAGTCTAACTATAAACTATAATGAAAATTTTTTAAAAAGAGTAAACTAAATTCAGAGCCAATAGAGGGAAGGACATAAAAACATAAAGAAAGAAAAGAAAAACAACACAAAAAATCAACAGAAAGAAATGTTAGTTCCTTGAAAATGTCAACAAAATTGTCAAACATTTAGCTAGGTTACTTTAAAAAAATAGAAAAGACTCAAATCAGGAAAACCAGAAATTAAAGTGTGGACATTACTGCAGACCTTAGTGAAATAACAATGATTATCAGAAAACAGCTTGAACAATTCTAAGCCAACAAATTTGATCTCATAGTTGAAATGGAAAAATTGGTAAAAACACGAAAACCATGCTAATGGACTCAAGGTAAAAAAAGGAACCCTTACCAGACTAAAGCTAATAGATTGAATAAATAATCAAATTTCCCCCATCAAAGAAAAGTCCAGAGTCAGGTAGCTGCACTGGTAAATTCTACCAAACATTTAAAGAGTTAACATTAATAATTTTCAAATTCTTCTTAAAAATATAAAAGAATGTGTTATGTGCTGAATGTTTATGTCCCTTGTTTATCTTAATTCATGCAGAAAAAACATTTGACAAAATCTAATACTTTTCCATGATGAAATGCCTTAACATAAAAGAATAAAAAAATGGCTTTTCTCAACAATATGTAGGGAATTTATGAAAAAATATACAGCTAACATTAATATCAATGGTAAAAGCCATAACTTAGCTTCTAAGATTAGAAAGAATACAAGGATGCCCACAATCAGCACTTCTATTTATCTATTTACTGAAATTTTTAGCCACATCAATCAGGCAAAAGTTAAAAAGAAAAATAAAAGGTATTCAAATTGAAAATAAAATGAAATAAAAATAAAATGAAAACTATATCTTTTGCATATGGTATAACTTTATGTACAGGAAATTCTAAAGAATCCATGAAAAACTATTATAGCTAATAAAAATAATGCAGTGAATTTGCATGACAGAAGATCAATACACAAAAACAGTCTGAAATAAAATTAAGAAAAATTCCATACACAGTAGCATCAAAAAGAGTAAAATACTTAGGAATATATTTAACTAAGGAAGTGCAAGATTTGTACATTGAAAACTATAAAACCATTGCTAAATAAAATTAAAAAGGATCTGAGTAAGTGAAAAGTTAACCATTGTCCTGAACTGGATAACTTAATCTTGCTATTGTAAGCAAACTATAGATTCAACATGATCCCTATAAAAATGACAATGGCTGATTTTGCAGAAGTGTAAAAGTTGAATAAGTTTCAAATGGACTAGCCAAAATAATATTTCATAACAGAAACAAAGCTGTAGGACTCTACGACCTGATTTCAAAATGTACTACAAAGCTAAGTACTCAAAATATTGTGGTAGTGGCATTAGAATACAAATATAACTTGGTGGAATATAATTGAGAGTCAAGAAATAAACCCATACATCTACCATCAATTGACTTTAAACAAGGTACTAAGATCATTCAATGAAAAAAAGGAGTCTCTTGGTACAAGAATGAAGTTGGGCCACTATCTCGCATTATGCCAAGTGAAATAGGCCAGGTGGAGAAAGACAAATGCCATATGATTTCACTCATATGTGGAATCTAATGAACAAACTGAACTGACAAGGAAAATAGAGACAGATTCATAGAAAGACAGCAGAATGACAGCTAAGTATGGGGAGGCAGGGAGGTTACGGAGTTGAGGGATTGAGCAAAAAGGAAAAAAGACCCAGGGACATGGACAACATTGTGGTGATTGCAGTGGGGGAGGCATAATGGGAGTAAATGGTAATAAAAATACAATAAAAATAATTGAAAAATGAATTCAAAATGGAGAAAAAGTTTAAATGTAAAAGCTCAAACTATAAAATTCTTAAAAGATAGATCAGGATAAATCTGCGTGACCATATATATTTACAATGGATTCCTAAATATAACACTAAAAGCAAAGGAACAAAGAAATGGTTAAATTAGATTTATCAATATGAAAAATTTTTATACATCACAAGAAACTACCAACAAAATGAAGATATCCTATAGAATGAGAGGAAATAGTTACAAAACCTGTATCTGATAAAAGTCATTTCCAAAACATATAATAATATAGAAATTCTACAATTCAACAAAAACAAGACAACCCAAGTAAAAATGGGCAAAGGTCATGAATAGATGTTTATCCAAAGAAGACATACAAATGGTGAACAGGTGAAACTATGTTCAATATTATTAGTCATTACTGAAATGCAAATAATAACTCAAAGATATATCACTCACACACTCTTGAATGGCTATAATTTTTAAAAATGTATCAACTTAGCATAAGTTGTTGTGCTAAGTTCCATCCATGCTTTCACAAAGGGCAGCAGCTCCTTCTTTCTCTCTGCTACATAGTATTCCATTGTGTAATCGTACCATAGTTTTTTGATCCACTCATTTACTGATGGGCATGAGCATTATGCTAAGTGAAATAAGCCAGACAGTGAGGGACACATACCACATGATCTCACCTTTAACTGGACAATCAATGAAAGAAAAAAGCAAACAAAATATAAACAGAGACATTGAAATTAAGAACAATCTAACAATAACCAGAGTGTAGAGGGGAGGGAACAATGGGGGGAAAGGTTTTCAAGTACTACTATAAAGGACACATGGACAAAACCAAGGGGGAGGGTGGAAGCAAGAGAGGGAGGTAGGTTTGGCTGGGGTGGGGGGGAATGCAGACAACTGTAACTGAACAACAATAAAATAATCTAATAAACAAATAAAAATGTATCAACTGTTGGTAAGGATGTGAAGAATTAGAGCCCTGGTACATTGCTTATGAGAATGTATGATTGAGCTGCTGTGAAAAAAAAGTTTCATGATTCCTCAAAAAATTAAACAAAATATATTACTCAATGATTCCACTTATCATATAGATGAATCTCAAAAGTATTATGACAAGTAAAAGATGCTAGACACAAAGCATTATGTATTTTATGATTTCACTGGTATTAACTTCTCATAATATGTAAACCTACATATAGAGAAAGTTGGATTATTAGTTGCTAGGGGTTGTTGGGAGAGGGGAATTGGAAATGGCTTAAATTATTATGGTGTTTTCATTTGGGGAAATGAAAATATTTTGGAACTAGACAGAAGGAATAGTTCCATGATATTGTTAATGTGAATATGCCACCATACTGTGCACTTCAAAATGGTTAATTTTATGTTATATGAATGGATTTTACCTTAATAAACTTTTCCAACACAACAGTTACAAAAATTAACAATCCAGCTGGTAAATGGAAAAAGGACAAGGAAATGTATTTTACTGTACAAGATAAACATGACAAATAAGCACATGAAAAGATATTCAACATGAACCATCACAGAAATTAAAAATAAAACCACAATAAAATGTCAATACATCCTTGCAATGCTCAATAAAATAATGACAGCATTAATGCTAGTGAGGATTCAGAGGAAGTGAATTGTTCATGTGTTCTGGTGGGAATGTAATATGATAGCACATACTCTGCAAAATAATTTTGTAGTTTGTTATAAAATGAATCATATAATTGCCATCAAACCCAGCAAATGAACAACTGGGAATTTATCCCCTAAAAAGGAAAACTTATGTTCACACACAAAAAAAAAATCTGTATACTAGTGTTCATAGAATTCCATCCCTAATATTCAAAAACTTAAATCCATCCAAATGCCCTTCAACAAATGGTGATACATCCATATCATGAGATATTACTCAGTAATGGGAAAGGAACAACAATTTAGATACACAACAACTTAGAATAATCTCCAGGAAATTATGCTGAAAAAAATAAATCAATCTCAAAACATAATATGTTGCATGATCCCTTTTATAATGCATTTTTTTAAAATTTACAAAACTACTGTTACCCTGGCTGGTGTTGCTCAGTGGACTGACTGCCAGCCTGTGAACCAAAGTGTCAACTGTTCAATTCCCAGTCGGGGCACATGTGTGGGTTGCGTGTCATGTGCCTGGCAACCACACATTGATGTTTCTATCCCTCTCTTTCTCCCTCCCTTCCCCGTCTCTAAAAATAAACAAATAAATCTCAAAAATTTTTACAAAACTACCAAAAAAAACAACACCCTTGTAGAAAGATCTTAGTGGGTTATGGTGCCTTTGTATAGAAGGATATTTGTTGATAACACAGAAAATTCCCCTCAAGGGTAAGTATAAGCCTGGCAGAAATATTTCTTTCTGGGTATTAGTTTCTATATACTATTCATAAGTAAGCTTTGTTTGTTTATTTTTTTAATCATTTAAAATGTACTTTTTCCCAATTTTTTATTTTATTGTTGTTCAAGTATAGTTGTCTGCCTTTACCCCCCCCAATTCTCCCCCATATATAAAAAATGTTTTGAAGTGGTGGTTTGAATTGTGCTTTGGGAGAAGAGTAAAATCTTAAAATGTAAAATATTTTAATGTCTTCAATGTTTCTCTGACCAACATATATTCAAAACCCCACCCTGAACCATTACGTTCTGTCCTTAATCTATTTTTCTGCATAGTACTTACCACTGTCTGATATACTATGTATTCACTTCTTTGTTTTTGTCTCTCTCCACCCCACTTGAGTGTAAGCTCCACCTGAGGACCCTTCTTGTCTCACTGTGGTATTCCCACCATTCAGAAAGTTACTGGAACATTATATGTGCTGAAAAGTTATTTGTTAAATGAATGTATGAATAACACTGATTGTAAGAGAATGCTTTGTCTTTTGGATGATTATAACTGCCTCTGATGAGCTTTTATCCCAAGCATTCACTGATGAGAATAATTTAGATATTAGAAATATTTAAATAATACCAGTTGTAAAATCATGTATTTGAGATATGTTAATTAGTTCTCTTGTTTACCCAAAGTTGCCATCTAGTTCATTAAGCAATATGTTGTCTGGCTAACACCTGTACCCAGATTAGCGAAAGGTCTCAACTCATTGGCACATAAATATGACAGTTTCCTTTTTTAAGAAACACTATCAATTGCTTCAGTTCAATTCTTGCTTTTTTCCTAAGCATTATTGTTCCTTAACAACTTGGCTAAATTCCATAATTTTCATAATGTTTGATATGAAAGCATCTCATTTCAGTTATCTTATTCTATTCATATTAAATTTTAATCCCCTATTCATTTCTAAATATTACTCCTTGTTTTCCCCTGCAGCCCTCCCCTCACTCCCAAATAATTGATAATGTCAGAAGAAATGGGGAAGTCTTATGTTTTCCATACCCCCCTCTTTTTCTTGAGACTGTGTTATTGGAGTGGAGAATAGGAAGAGGGTTTTAGAAAAACTTAGCCCCCTGAGGGACCTGCTCTGAGAAGGTTGCAGTCATATCCTTATTCAATCAAAAAGCCATTCTAGCTTTTTGTGTAGAGGTTAGGGTTTGAGAGGGCAGGGATTGTGCTATATCTCTTTTGTGGGCCTTGAGAACCCAGTAAGAAGGGCTCTCTGTAGCTTAACTGGGCTCAAATTTTATATAATACTGAGCCTAGCAGCCATTTCTAAACAGGGACCTATCACACAAACCACAGTTCAGCAAGAAGCCTGTTTTACTAAGCTACTTGCTTTTCACATTGAACTGTGTGCCTTCACTGTTTTACTGCCACCTGTGCCAACCCTTACAAAGGAGTGCCTGGATTTGTATTTCAACCCATAGGTCCTAGGCTTTTCTTGCTCAATCAGAGCTGCCCAGCTATATACCTGTGAACATCTTCACCAACCAATCAGAGCAGTTCCATTCTGTTCAATCAAGACAGTGCCTTTTGGACCAATAAAATTGTGAGGATAATAGTTCTCATTTGCGGGAGGATACACTAATCAGGGACCCGGGATGGGACTTCTGTCTATATCAGTCAACTCCCATCTGTCTCAAAAAAGGCACTTTCTCCTGCTTCTTGAGGACTGCCTTTCTCCAGCTAGAGTTGAAACATCAAAGATAGAAACGTGGAGGATGTCTCACTGGAGCAGAGTGGAGCACACCATTATAAGATCAGGGCAGGGCAAAGCACACTTTTCAGCCTGAGAGGGGCCTGGCCCCAGTGCTGCCTGGCTCCAGAGCTGCCTGGCCACAGGGCTTCCTCACAGCCATGCTGTTTAACAGCTGTGCTGCTTCATAATTGAGCTGTAATATTATTGAGATGTTCCACAGCCATGCTGTCCTCATAACTGTGCTCTATCACAATTGAGCTGTTTGCACTGAATAAAGTTTCTTTCTTCACTGTACCCCAAATTGGGGATTCCTGTTGATGATGCCAAGGACCATAAGTTGATGTCTTGATATATACTCCATACTGCAATAGTTGGTCCAAGCCTATGGGCTCCAAACTCCTCTTATCCTGTGTGACCTTTATTATAGAGACCACCAACAACTTTAAATTTCTTCCTCTATAATTTTCAAAAATGGGGAATTTGAGCTTTGTATCCTTTGCCACTTTTCCATGAGACTTCCACTCATGCTATATCTCTAATATTACTTGCACCTCTGATAATACTGTATGGCTCATCAAGCCTAGAGACTGTGGACACAACCCACTAGGATTTAAATGTCACTATTCACTTCTTGTAAATATCTGAATTTCATAATTGATTTTTCTCTCCCTGGCTTCTGTGAAAAAATATACATATACTGATCCTCCATTGGCTATGTTGTATTTTTTACCTCAGCAAATGATATATTATGTATTTTCATGGTGAGGGAAAACAGGTGGCTAAGTTGAGTCAAACAAAACACTTGTCTATAAATTTAAACTGTATGTCCACAAATTCAACAGTTAAATATGGTTTAGCCAGAAGGCAAAAGCATAAATAAGGGGGGCTCCTCCAGTGTTTAGAAAGGTGTTACTAAATTTGACAGAACATATCAATCTTTCCTTATAAAGGTGTTTTTAAAAACATTTTAGTGGTAAATATATTTTAAAGATATTCTATCATGAACTTGATCTATTTTTATAGATGTAGAACAGTGAAGATTCCAATATCCTCTAAGGATATTTCCCTCACTCCATTGCACATCTTGTTTATTGTTGAGCTTTCCCCTCTAGCAAACTGTGAACTCAGGAAAGAAAAAATGTAACTTCCATTTCTGTATATTCAGCTTCAAGCTTGGGGTCAAAACATATGTGATTCTTATGAAACATTTGCTGAATAAATGTTTTTAAATCTCATACTAAAACCTCGATAATGTCATTTTCCTTATCTCTTAAGTCACGATTCTTTGTGCACATTGAGATTGATTCTTGGGCTAGAAGTTATAATCTTTAAAATATAAAATATAAATATAAAAAGAAAATCATAACTTAACAATATAATTAACATTTACAGAGTTATTAAGTTGTGAGCAGTGTTGACCACGATTCCAGGAAGACTCTTAGATTATAATTACAAACAGATAGATTTGGCACAACCACTTTAGTAGCAAAAGTAAGTTATTTTCTAACATGTTTTTATCCTATAAATAATAAGAAACTCTGAGCAAGTGCTTCAATGATTTTAACTCTTGCAGAAAGTTCAGATAAAATTTTAGCACAATACAGCATGTATTTTTTAATTTTAGCCTAATAAGTTTAACTTTAATTATGTTACCTCAGCAGTTTCTTCCTAAGTTCCCACACATTTCCCAGGCTTACTTTTAAATTTCAGTACTTATGGAAAATTTTAAATCTTGCACAGTTATTTGTAAACAGCCTGGCATATCAATCTTTCAATGAAGTTTCCAGAGGAAACTTTACTCTGGTTTCCAGAGGACTTAGGGAATCCAGAATGGCTGAGAAGATACATGTCTCAATGAATAATGAACCATGCTTACATGTGAAGTTAAGCAACATTCTCTGAAGTGGTGTCATAAGATCCCATTAAAATATAACTATATGATACTACCCTTCTAAACACAATGTAGGTCATGTTAACAATAACTTATGGCTAACTCAAACAAACAGAAGAGGTCAGATAAGATCACTAATGGAGCCATTATGATGGTGGCTCCAGATTTTGTCATGTGAGACATGGGTTCTTTCCAACTATCAATGGTATAATAATAAAAACATTAAAATATCAAATTACATAAAGAGAAAAGATAAAGAATGACCTTTTATTTTCTGTAACTTTCAGCTAAGCATATTATTACTGAAATGGTATTTTTCATTGCATTGCATTTACGTTGTTTACAAAATACCTTCATCTATTCTCAGCTTTCTTATAACAACCTCATAAGCAGTTTAATGTAGATTTATCCCATAATTAGTCAATAAAATCTTAATTAGTAATTTGCTGTGTACCCAGCATTGTGATAGGTGTTCTGGGTGTTATAAGGAAGTATAAATATTATAGTAATATACATAATATTAGGAGATGGTCACTTAAGTGATGTGTTGTAACCAGTACCCATTTTCCATTATACCCGAGTTTAACAATGATTCAGTTGGGACCGCTTTCGCTTCTAGCCTAACAAGCATGTTTTTATTCAAGGGAGTTTATTATCTGTACACTTTTCAGGACAAAACTATAATTAAACTTTTAGAGTAAGTCAGAATATTTCTAGAAATACACATGAAAGCACCCATTATTTAGGAAAAATAGCAAACAAAAAAGAGATTAGAACAGTTTAATTCAGGCTTATTCAATTTTCTTAATAAATATCTAACAAAAAATAAATATTTTTCTTGAATGAAACATAGTTATCTACAAGTACATGAAAAAGCACATAATTAAAATACACATTTATAGATTCTGTATTTAATATATTCAAGTTTCATTACTTGTAGAAATTTACTACATATCATTTTTCAAAACAATACCATCAAATCTTTGGTTGTGGGCCAGGTCCCCAGTAGCGGGGCATGCGAGAGGCAACCACACATTGATGTTTCTCTCCCTCTCTTTCTCCTTCCCCTCTCTAAAAATAAATAAATAAAATCTTTAAAATATTTTAATTAAAAATGTTTAAATCTTATTGGAAAAAGCAAATGCCTTAATGACTAATGTTTTCTTCACAAACTCATTTAAAATGAGCATAGCTGTCTCCATTTGAAAATTGAATGAATTAAGGAGAAAGAGTATTTTCCAGGTCTGTTATAAAATACAGAGTTAATACAGCCATTGAACATAGTTGTGACATAGTCAAGAAAAAAAGATAATTTCACCCTAAAATTTTGCAAACACTAATATTTTTGTATCATGATGATTGCTGATAAAGTGTGTATATTCATTTGTTCCATAAATTACCTTTATTGCAACCTACAATCTTCAAAATGATACATTGATCTCAGAATTAAGTGTTGCAATTCAATGCCAATATCACTTTTTTTTGCAAATGTCAAATTATCTCAAATAACCATGCAATGGGCTGTAACTAACTGAAATATGAATATTGCCTCTTCGTCCCCCTGCTCTTCAGATCTGCTACATGATTTTTAATGTTCACAACAGTGCTGTAATTGAATTACACAACATTAGCTACATGATTATTATGATCACAAACTGTCATAAAATGCCATTCCATGAAATAAAATCCCAAACTCAGATTTTATAAAGCAAAATTATACCATCTCCTTTGTTCTCTTCTCTATGTCCTCTATCTCAGTATGCCTACAACAATGATGCCCACATTATGTGAAAAAATGCTCATTGAAACTATTTTAATTTCAAGAATTTCAAATTTTTCTGTTTAATGAAATTATTGCTAGACTTATTTCTCTTTTTCTTGCCTATATCATCTCTTTAAATATTCTTTTATGACCATTCCCTAAACACCAAATTTTAGACTCAAAACCGTAATTCCTGAGATAATTTTCACTCCTTACTCCCTCCTATGAATACTCAGTCTACAGTAATACTCATGTGCTTTGAATTATTTTGCCATAATATATAGTTCATTGGTTCTCAAGTCACAAGCTACCAGCATTTTAAAATGAGCCACCATATCTCAAATTACTGGAGTGAACATAAGTGTTTTAACAAAGAGTTCAGAGACAAATGGGTCCATATTTTATGATATACACAATAATGAATTCAAAATGCAATATAGATCTAAATGTAAAAAAAAAGAATCCAAATAAGCACCAGGAAAAATATGGTTGAGTTATTTTTTAACTTTTATGTAGGTAAACACTAACTATGACTAAAAATCTATTCACTGACATGGAATGATTACCAGGACAATTAAGTGAAAAAGAAAAGTCAAAAGGGAATCTTACTCCTTGTGTAATAAATATATGATAAAAGAGTGAACATGTATATGCTCATTTGTGCAAAAGATATACAGGAAAGTTATGCATATTAAAAACTGGATAGGTTGGTTACCTACACACAGTCAGTGAAAAGGAAGTGGCAATAAATGAGGAATTGAAACTGCATAGCAGAAATTAGGAGAAATAACATGTTTAGAATGTCTGGATTTTAGAAGTATATTAATGTTTCATATACATTTCATATTCTAAACACATAAGCAAATAATTAAAATCAACCATGATTGAGAGGAAGCACTCAAAATATATTCAATCATTAACAAATGACACTTATAAATGAGTAATAAAATCACTGAACAAACTCAAGTAGAAAATATATGTTGTGACTATAATATGCAAGTAATTATAGATAATAAAATCTCAGTAACAATTTATATGCCTAGCATCCAGATCTTGGTGTCTAAACACCATTCTCCAGTGCTAGAAATCAGGGCCCCTAGGAAAAGTACTTCTGGATCAAGGGCTGGGGCAGGGAAAGTGCAAGATGAGCTTGAAAAAATTGTGCTTCTCAGAAAGTAAAAAAAAAAAAAAAAAACTAAAAAAAAAGATAGGGCCTGACAAAATAATACAATCAGGCAAGACTTCTAGTGTCACTATAAGGAACAGACAGATTCATGACTTCTTCCTTTCACCAGTTCTTCAAAAAATGACAAGAATAAGACAAAGGATAACCCTGAAAACTAGAAAGAGAAAGGTAAAATGTTTAAGGACCCCAAAGCTAGAGAAAGAACCTAACAGCAGTGTGTTCTAAGATACCTGACCCAATAGCAGAAGGTGGTCAAGGCCCTGAGAATCCTGATAGCCATCATAGTCATAGAACATAGCATTGAGCTCAGGCATGCTTATTCTTACCCAGGATATAATTAGATTTTCTTCATCAACACCAGGCAGATCCAGGATCACTGGCAAGAGGGATGGATAATTAGTCAATGGAATGTAAGTGGCCAGGAGAACCACTCTCCTTCCCTTGTGGATATGAGATCCCCTCTCCCTTATCTTAGAGACACTGGCCAGAAAGTTGGAAATGGGAGGGCTATCAAAGGAGATCCTTCCACTACAAGTACTCAACCCAGATCATCATCATCTCTTTTAATCCTGTGACCCCATTCCACTAACTAAAGACACAAAGGGGCTAGGTGGTTCAGGTAATGGAAGATCACACCATTACAAGACCCATACCTAGACCCACTCTTTGTCCCCATGGGTTTGAGAAGTTCTTTCCTCAACTAGAGACACTCAGCAAAGGGTTCTTGACAAAACAAGTGTCAGGGTAAGAATTAATCTTTATTCTTACAGGCTGGAGAATCCCTTACCTGACATACAAAAAACACAGGACCAGGTGGCTGGGTGTCACTGCCAGAAGATTCTAGCCTGAAAAGTTTCCTGGTTTGGTAAATATTATTTATCTCCATAGGAGAGAGAATCTCTTAAGTCACCTAGACATAATAAGCAGCAAAAGAGCACTGAAAGGGTGGATTTGCGATAATATGCACCTAGACCTGGACATGTGCTTTGTCCCCATGGACTGGAGTCCCCTTTCTTCATTCCATAACATGAGCAATCCAAACTGATATAAGAAAGAGAAAAATGTTTGAAGAGTATTTGAAAAAATAATATTAGAAAACTTCTCAAATTTGTTGAAATACATAAATTCAAAGATTAAGTAGCTAAATGAAGCTTATGTGAGTAAACCAGAATAATTCTATATCAAAACACATCATAAACTTCTGATAAAGACAAAAATCTTGAAAGTTGCCAGACAAAACTTGCATATATCTTATAGGGAAACACCACTTCAAATGACAACATATTTCTCATCTGAAACCTTGGAGGTTTTGACTCATTTATCATAATCTTTAGTGTATCCACTACAGGTTTCCCTTTGTGGCTACCACAAAGCTTACATGAAGGAGCTTAGAGTTATAACATCCTATTTTAAGATGATAAAAAATTAACCAAAATAGCAAAAATAAACTTTATACTTTTACTTCTACCCCTAAAATTTTATATTATTGATGTTACAATTTATGTTTTATATTGTTTCCAATATCAAATTATTAAAATATTTAATACATTTATTTATTACTTTACATTATCACTTATAAGTGACTTATGCACAACCACTACAATATTCAAGATTTTGACTTTGCTTATATATTTATCTTTACCAATTTTAGCATCCTTTTATTTCAGCATGAAGAACTGATAATATTTCTTGTAAGGCAGGTGAGAATATTGCTCCTTAATTTCTGAATGAGATCTTTTCTGGGTATAGTATTCTTGGTTACATTTTTTTCTTTCAATATTTGAATACATTATCTCACTTTCCTGTCCTGTGAAGTTTACACTGAGAAAACTACCTACAGTTTTATGGTGGTTCCTTTGTATCCAAGTTCCCTTTATTTAGTTATTTTCAAACTTCTGTCTTTTTCTTGAATTGGTTTAGACCTTTTTAAATTCAATCTATTCGATTTTTGGAGCTTGATTAATCTGGACATCCATTTCTCTCCTGAATTTTGGCAGACTTTCAGCCCTTATTTTGTTAAACACATCTGTTTTTTTTCTCTTTCTCTCCCCTTCAGGAATTTTTGAAAGGTGTACATTATTCCTTTTGATGATGTCCCGTAGGCTTTCTTCATTGTTTTGCATTCTCTTTTCTTTCTATTCTCATTGGATAATTTCAAATGATCTTGTTCAAGGTCATTGATTCTTTGTTCTGGTTGAGTCTGGCCTTGAAGCATTCTACTGAATTCTTCAGTCCAGTCATTATATTTTTCAGCTGTAGGATTTTTGTTTCTTTTGTTTGTTCAATTATGTGCCCATTTCTTTGTTGAACTTCTCATTTTGTTCATGCATTGTTTTCCTAATTTTGTTTAGCTGTCTTCTGTATGTTCTTGTAGTTTGCTGAACTCTTTTAAGAGTATTATTCTGATGCTTTTGTAGATATTTCATAGAGCTCCATTTCTTTAGGAATTAAGTCAAGGCTACACAGAACACCTCTGTATTTTTTCTTAAAATTGCATGTGAGCCCATTATTTTTCTAAAGTACAAATTTTAATTAAAAACAAAAAGAATGATAGCATATATCAAAATAAAACACAGGCATCAACTATAAAAATCTAAAGGATAAATCTAGAAAATCTAAAGGATTTTAATTAATTACATATTAGATTTTAGCCTATAAAATAATTTGTGTCCAATAAATTGTGTAAATAAATGATTAAGAGGCAAGATGGCAGAGGAAGGAGTGGAAGCCATGCTAACCTCCTCCCAGGACCAATCTGGAATTACAATTACATTGTGGACAAATCACTCAGAACAAACAACTGAACAATAGTGAGAGAGAAGCCTTATAGCCTTGGACAGACAGAAAAAAAATAGCTTCATTACAACCTGTTTGGTAAGGAGTGTGGTGGAGACTCAAGAGGGTTGGCTGAGCACTCACAGATGACAGCACCAGAGGGATAATTAACCAGCAGGTTGGATTCCCCTGAGAAGAATGGGGTCTGAACCCTAAACTCGGATCCCCATCCTAGAACACCAGAGCCCAGAAACTACACAGAAAACAACTGGCAGTGAGAAGCGCCTGGGTTGCTCTCCACCAGAGATGGATGGCTGAAAACTCAAAGAGCCATTTAAAGGACCATTGCAAAAATTTTCATTTTTAGCCACTTACCCATGGCTCCAGCAAAGGTGGAGAAACAGTGGGCTAGAGATGCCTGATGAGAGACTGGGGACAGAAGCTCTGGGGAGAGAACTAAGAGAGTAGCTATGGGGATTCTGGTGCTGACTCATCCCCCATAGAGCAGCAGTCATTATGCTAAGGCAGACCACTCCCATCTGAGCAGTAGTAGCCTGAGGAGAAACAACGGCCCTGCCCCCAGGAGACACTCTGCCCTGGCTCTGTGGTGCTTAAGACAGACTGCTGAATGCAGAGTGACTAGATTAACAACTGAAGGAGACAGCCATGGACAGTAGATACCTGGCAAAGGTGAGGGCAGAGTGGACTAGAGATGATTGAGGAGACAGTGGAGATGGAGGCTTTGAGAAGAGAACTGAGATGGTAGCCACAGGGATCCTGGTGTTGAGTCATCCCCCATACAGCAGCAGCCATTATGCTCAGGCAAACCACTCCCCTCCAAGCAGCAGCAGCCTGAGGAGAAACAACAGCCTCACCCCCAGAGGGGATTCTCCCCTGCACTGTGGTGCTTAAGCTTCACTGCTGAGTGCAGAGTGACTAGATTGACAACAGAAGAAAACAGCCACAGACAGTAGATCCCTGGCAATCTGGGAGCAGGATTGCTAAGATCAGATGGGGTCAACATATGACATCACCAAAGGCAGATACAGAAAGAAAAAATAGTGGTAAATACTAGAGGCTACCTAGATGAAATCCACTGTGGTCTTCTCCATGTTTAGTGATATTTTCTATATTACATAGCTTTCTGACATTCATTTCTTATCCAGCAAGTTAGTGCATATTAAGTCACTAAAATTTATACTACAGTTTATTTCTCTCCTTTCTCATAATAGTCTTAATTTCTTTACACCATTATTAATAACGGTTCAATTGCTGTGGATAGTGGTAGTGATAGGGGAGATGATTTTTTTGAATGTGGGTTTGTTCCCTTGGCTTTGTGGTTTTGCTCTGGCAGCACCTGAATAACAGCATATAAGACATGATGAGGCAGAGTGACCCTCAGTCAACCAGCAGGAGGGAAGTACTCACCAAAGAATGACCCAACAATAATCAAAGCACAATTACATCTAGAGAGCCAACAAAAACACCATAAAGGGCATTCCAAAAGAATTAAGTTCAGGAGATCAAGGAGACTGTACAACTGACCCTCATAAATCTCCTACCATAGAAGATCATACCACAAACTCAGGGAGTCAAAACAGATCAATCTAAAAAGCAGAGGCAAACAAGAAAGGTCACACAAACAATGGAAGGACAAGGAAACAAAGCCCAAATGAAAGGAACAGAGGAATCCTCAGAAAGAATGCTAAATGAAACAGAGGCAAGTCAGTTATGAGATACTGAGTTCAAAACAATGGTTATAAGGAAAATCAGTGAGCTCAGTGAAAATTACCAAAAACTACAGGGAAACTACAACGAATTCACTGCAAACTATATCAACATGAAAAAGAAATATAAATTATCAACAAGAGCCAAGAGGAAATGAAGAATACAATTTCTGAACTGAAGAGCACAGTAGAAGGAATCAAAAGGAGGCTAGATGAAGCAGAGGGTCGAATCAGCAATCTGGTAGAAACAAGGTACAAAAAAAATCCCAGAAAAAGAAGGAAAAGGAAAAAAAAAACTCAAAAAGAACAAAAGGGTGTTAAGGGAAATGTGCAACAACATGGATCATAATAATATCCATATAATAGGGACACCAGGAGAAGAAAAGTAGCAAGGGATAGAAAACCTGTTTGGAAAAGTAATGATGGAAAACTTTCCTAACTGGATAAGAGAAAAGGTCACAAAAATTTAGGGAGCACAGGGGGTCCCCAAAACAGGAACACAAAGAGGTTCACTCCAAGACACATCATCATTAAAATGGCAAAATTCCAAGATAAAGAAAGAATCTTAAAGGCAGCAAGGGAGACACAGGAAGTAACGTACAAGGAAGCCCCAATAAGGCTAGCAGATGACTTCTCAATGGACACACTGCAAGCCAGAAGAATGGCAAGAAATATTCTATTCAATGAAAAGCAAAGGCCTGCAACCAAGACTACTCTATCCAGCGAGGCTCTCAATTAAAATGGAAAGCGAAATAAGCAGTTTCCCAGACAAAAACAGGCTGAAAGAATATACCTCCACCAAACCAGCTCTGCAAGAGATGCTAAAGGGTCTGCTTTAAGAAAAGGAAAGAATGAGAGAGAGAAGAACATGGATATGAAAGGACTAAAATGGCAATGAATGAGTACCTATCAGTAGTAACCTTGAATGTAAATGCATTAAGTGCTCAAATCAAAAGACATAAAGTAGCTGAATGGATAAGAAAACATGACCCACACATTACTGCCTTCAAGAGACCCACATCAGAAAAAAAAGACCTACACAGACTGAAAGTGAAGAGTTGGAATAAATATTCCAAGCAAATGGACAGAAAAAAAAAGCTGGAGTAATAATACTTATATGAGAGAAAATAGACTTCAAAACAAAGGCCATAAAACACTTCATAACACTGAAGGGAAGAATCCATCAGGAAGACATAAACATTGTAAAAACATATGCACCCAACATAGGAGCACCCAAATACATAAGGAAAATCTTGGAGGACTTCAAGAAAGATACGGAGAGCAATACACTTATACTAGAGAATTTTAAAGCCCCACTGTCAAAAAATGTATAGATCTTCCAAACAAAATATCAACAAGGATATTGCAGCATTGAATAATGTCCTAGATCAAATGGACTTAATTGAATATATATATAAACATTCCATAAACATTCATTCCAAGGAAGCAAAATACATATTCATTTCAAATGCACATAGAACATTTTCAGACAGACCGCATAATAAGACACCAAACAAGTCTCAAAAATTCAAGAGAATTGAACTCATATCAAGAATTTTCTCAGATCACAAGGTCCTGAAACTAGAAACCAATATCAAGGGAAAAAATCAAAAACACTCAAATTCATGGAGATTGAATAACATTCTATTAAACAATGAACGGGTTAAGAATGACATGAAGGAAGAAATCAACAATTTTCTGGAAACAAATCAAAATGAACTCATACCAGTCCAACACTTATGAGACTCAGCAAAGGCACACCTGAGAGGGAAGTTAGAGTGATACAGGCCTTCCTAAAAAGAGAGGAAGAAACATTTCAAATAAACAACCTAATACTACACCTACAAGAGCTGGAGGAAGAACAACAAACAAAGCCCAGAATGAGTAGAAGGTAGGAAATAACCAAGATCAGAGCTGATTTATACAACATAAAGACTAAAAGAACAATTCTGAGGATCAATAAATCCAGAAGCTGGTTCTTTGAAAAGATAACCAAATTTTTAAACCTTTAAGCAGACTCATGAAGAAAAAAAGGGAGAGGACCCAAACAAATACAATAATAAATGATAGAAGAGAGATTACAACAGATATCACAAAAATAGAAAATTGTAAGAAATTACTATAAACGACTAGATTCTAAGAAATTTGAAAATCTAGGTGAAATAGACAAATTTCTAGAAAAATAAAATCTTCCAAAACTGAATTAAGAAGAAACAGAAAGCCTGAACAGAGTGATAACAGCTGATGAAATAGAAGCAGTAATCAAAAAACTCCCTGGACTTACACAAAAGCCCCAGACTGGACATTTTCACAGGAGAATTTTACAAAGCACTTAAGGGAGAGCTAACCCCTATCCTTCTCTGAGTATTCAAAAAGTCCCAAAAGAGGGAAGGCTTCCAAACTCTTCTTATGAGGCCAGCATCTCCTTAAACCCAAAATCGGACAAAGATACAACCATGAATGAAAACTACAGGCCAATATTGCTAATGAACATAGGTGCTAAAATCCTCAACAAAATATTGGCAAACCACATCCAGAAATACATTATAAAGATCATATACCATGATCAAGTGGGATTCATCCCAAGGATTCAAGGATGGTACATATTTGCATATCAATAATAATAACACATAACATAAACAAAGAGAAAGACAAAAGTCACATGATCATATCAATAGGTTCACAAAAAGGATTTGATAAGGTACAGTACCATTTATGATAAAGACATTCAGTGAAGTGGGAGCATAGAGAGCATAACTCAACACAATAAAAGCCATATATGTAAAACCTACAGCAAACATCATATTCAATGTACAAAACTAAAAGCTTTCCCACTAATATCAGGAACAAGACAAAGTGCTTTCGCCAATTCTATTCAACACAGTATTGGAATTCCTAGCCACAGCAATCACAAAAGAAAAAAGAAATAAAAAGTATCCAAATTCAAAATGAGGATGTAAAAGGTCACAGTTTACATGATATAATAGTGTATATACAAAACCCTATAGACTACGCAAAAAAGCTACATAATTTAATATGTGAATTTGGCAAAACAGGAGCATTCAAAGTCAATATTCTGAAATATAATGCATTTTTGTAACACAAACAATGAAATATGGGAAACAGAAATCAGAAAAAAATATCATTTGATATAGAAACAAGAAAAATAAAGTACCTAGGAATAAACCTTATGAAGGAAGTAAAAGTCCTGTACTAAAAAAACTACAGAACACTGAAGAAAGAAATTAAGGAAGACACAAACAAATGGAAGCATATACCATGTTCATGGATTGGAAAAATTAACATCAACAAAATGTCCATGCCACCCAAAGCAATTTATAGATTCAAAGCAATCCCTATTGAAATACCAATGACACATTTCACAGATATAGAACAAACATTTCAAAAATTTGTATGGAACCATAAGTGACCCCAAATAGCCTCACCAATTTTGAGAAAGAAGAACTAAGAGAAATCATGATACCTGATATCAAACTATATTACAAGTCCACAACAGTCACAACAGTCTGGAACTGGCATAAGAATAGGCACATAGATCAATGGAACAGAACAGAGAGCCCAGAAATAAGCCCAAGTCTCTATGGTCAATTAATATTCAAAAAAGGGGCAGAAGCATAAAATGGTATAAAAATAACCTGTTTAACAAATCGGGTTGGGATATCTGGACAGCTATGTTCAAAAAAATGAAAATCGATCACAAGCTTACACCATACTGAAAAATAAACTCAAGATGGATAAAAGACTTAAATATAAGTCACAATGCCATAAAAATCAGTACCATAAAATGTATAAAGAACTCATATGACTCCAGTCCAAGAAGACAAACAACCTAATTAAAAAATGGGCAAAAGACCTGAACAGACACTTTTCCAAGGCATAACATAGGGCCCAGAGATATATGAAAGGATGCTCAGCATCACTAGCCATCAGAGAGATGCAAATTAAAACCACAATGAGATACCACTTCACACCAGTGAGAATGGCCATCATAACCAAATCAACAAACAAGTGCTGGCATGGTTGTAGAGAAAAGGGATCCCTAGTGCACTGTTGGTGGGAATGTTGACTAGTGCAGCCACTGTAAAAACAGTATGGAATTTCCTAAGAAAACTAAAAATGTAACTGCCTTTTTACCTGGCATTCCATTCCTGGGACTATACCTTAAGTATCCTGAAACACTATTTTTACCTCCTTCGTAAGATTTATTCCTAGGTACTTTGTTTTTCTTGTTGCCATATCAAATATTATTTTTTTCTGGTTCATGTTTCTGATATTTCATTGTTTTTGTACAAAATGCATTCTATTTCTGAATATTGACTTTGAATCCTTCTATTTTGCCAAATACACATATGCACCCTAATGTTCATAACATTGTAATTTACAATAACCAAGTGCTGGAAGCAATGTAAATGCACATCAGTAAATGACTGGATCAAAAAACTGTGGTACATTTACACAGTGGAATACTACACAACAGAAAGAAAGAAGGAGCCTCTACCCTTTTCACCAGCATGGATGGATCTAGAGAGCATTATCCTAAGTGAAATAAGCCAGGAGATGAAAGACAAATACCATATGATCTCACCTATAAGTGCAACCTAATCAACAAAACAAACAAGCAAGCATAATACATCCAGAGACATTGAAATTAAGAAGAAACTGAGAGTAATCAGAAGGGAGGTGGGCCAGGATAAGAGGAGGGAAAGGTGAAAGATTGTCAAGGACTATGTATAAAGGACACATGAACAAAGCCAAAGGGGGTACATTTGAGTGTGGGACATGGCTGGGTGGTAGGGAATGGTAGAGGGAGATGGAGGAAAATGTACTTGACAACAATAAAAAACAATAATTGAACAACAATGAAACTGTACTTGAACAAAAATACAAAATAAAAGAAACAAATGATTAAATAAATAAATAAATATTGGAGAAGAGAGAGGTCTTCCTTATAAAAAAGTCTTCCAATTAATAAATGTAAAGAAAAGAGGGACACAAAGAATAATCAATAGGCAGACACCACATAAATAAACTCCACAAATATGAACCATGGATGGATGCTAAAATTTGTGTGTGAAAATTTGAAGATAAGTAGAACTTACAAAATCTCAGTGTATCTTCCCCAAAACAATGATCACCTATGGTGGAAACAATAGGACTTTACATTGGAAAATCTGAACAGACATCAACTCAATCAAGTGAGCAACGTTAACATCACCAGGGGTTAGACACATAGGCATCAAGAAGCCCTTCATATTATGCATGAAGAAAGACATGAAATTTGTGTGGTATGCTTACCAAAAATAAATAACCTCTCTCTTATCATTAGAGATACATAAATTGAGAGGCATTCTACAAAATAACCAATGGGTGCCCTTCAAAATTTATAAGTCATGGAAGACAGGGATTAACTAAAGAACTTCTCCAAGTTGGAGGAGACTAAGAAGAAATAATAAACATTTGCATCTGGGATTCTGGATAGAATCCTGATACAATTAAGTAGAATGAGAATAAATTTGGAAAAATTAAAATGTCTGTAGTTTGTTTAATAATATTGTATCAATGTCATATTTTTGTTCTCGGTAACTATTTAATGGCATGTAAGAAGTTAGTATTAGGGGAAGGAATGTGAGGAGTAAAAGAAGACTTTATACTATTTTAAAACTGTTTTATGCACATAAAATTAATAAAAATGAACCACCACATTTTCACCAACCTCTAATTTTACTTTTGTTCCAGTTAACAAATCATTATTTTTTCCTGGCTGGTGTGGCTCAGTGAATTGAGTGCTGGCCTGCAAACCAAAAGGTTGCTGGTTCCATTCCCAGTATGGGCACATTCCTGGGTTGCAGGCCAGGTACCTAGTAGGAGACATGAGAAAGGCAACCACACATTGATGTTTCTCTTCCTCTCTTTCCCCTTCCATTCTTCCTTATAAATAAATAAATAAATAAACACTTTAAAAATAGTTATTTAAAAGAAAAATCATTATTTTATGGTTGCCTGTCAATACTTTAGGCTGAAGGATAAAACACTTCTGCCTCCCTTTCCCTGAAAAAAAAAAAACTATTTGCATTTCTTCTTATAACTTCATTCCTAAAAGCAATTTTTCTCCTCCATATTGTTCATATTCTTCAGGAATTAGTATCTAACTCATTAAAAACAATCAATTTATCCCATTTGACTACAGTGGTCAATTCAGGGGTATAATATCTTAACCAATATAGAATAAGATATAATAAGGTATTTAGGGAAAACTTTCAGTCACATCAACATGCTATTTTCTGTTGTTTAAAGAAGTAACATCTGGCACTATTACAGATACTTTTGATAACATGAAGGTAATTTGATGAAAAATGAGGTTGACACAGAGTAGGGCAGGTTTGAGACAATTATAAAGAATCTGAAGAGGAGCCCTGATAATGTCACAGTGAGTAAAATTAGATATAACCCTAGACCATAAATTCACTAATTTGTGATATAATAAATTTCCTTTTATATTAAAGATAGTTTGAGTGCTCGCTTTGGCAGCACATATACTAAAATTGGAACAATACGGAGAAGATTAGCATGGCCCCTGTGCAAGGATGACACACAAATTCGTGAAGTGCTCCATATTTTTAATTGAGAATAAGAGAGGAGAGGGATAGGAATATCCAGGGAAAAGGGGAAGGGTTTAGAGCAACAAGTATGAAAGACACATGGGCAAAAGCTGGGGGGGGGTGGAAATGGGAGGGAGCTGGGGAGGGCTGGGGCAGTGGGCTGGGATGGGAGTAGAAGACAGAAAACTGTATAAAAACCACAATTAAAATAAAATAAAAAAAATAAAGATAGTTTGAGATGGATTCTTTGACATATTACATAAAAAGTTCTGATAGTTCACATTATACATTATTACCATTCCTTATAAACCCTTGTATAGGTTTAGAATCTTTTACAACACAGTGCAACTACCAATTAATTTGAGTTAGTGTATAAAATGCAACCTATTTTTTATTCCTAAAATTTATATATGTGAGACACTATGCTAGATGATATGGAGGATACATAAATAACTGTGAGAGTTTCTGCTCTTCAGGGATGGCCTGTTAACCATAGGAGTTAAGATATTTACACACATAAGTTCCAAAATGATATAGTCATAGGAGCTACAAGTTAAATGTTATAAACTTTCAGAAAAATATGAGATTATTTATAAATCAAGAGATCAGGAAAAACTAAATGGAAGGGTTGGCATTGAGCGTGGCCTTAATTAATGAGTGGAATTTAGACCTTGGAAATGGGAAAAGGGTGTTAAATAATAGGGAAAAACATTAGCAGAATCTTAGATGCATGCTTCAAGAAGAGTCACTTTGTTATTTTTATTATTTTACAAATACATTTTTGTAATATCTTAAATAAAGTGAGGTTGCTATGATTTATTTTTAAAAATAGAATATTGCTAATGCAAGTCAATATTTTGTTTTCATATTAGGAAATAAAGGTCTATAAATGGGAGAATGACTTACACAAGGTCATTGAGTTAAAGCAGAACTGTTGCTAGTTAAACAAGAAAGAAAGAGTGAACAATAGCCAACCTTCATTTTTAATACAATCAATGTCATGGACCGGATGTTAAGCCTTGGAGTATTTGCTAAAATTTTTTGAAAGCATAATTTACAACTCATGTATATAAAGGGGATAATAACTATTATTACAGGATTGTTAAAATAGCATCAATTTGTATAAGTTTCTTAGCTTTTTTTTAATTTGGAATATACTGTCTTCATAATAATCATGAGCCCATTCCCATAAAACTTCTCAAATGCATATTAAATACTCTTCCCTATTTTAAGAAAAGTGGCCCCGACAGAATAATTCCTTCATAAACCGTTCTAATTCATGCAACATGTTGTGTAAGAATAGCCAATTTGCAAAATTGAATTTGTCTGACTGGTCTATGGATGAGTGTGCAAGGAGCCTGGGTACAAAGACCGCTAATCCTTTCATCACCCACAGTGAGTAGTAACAAACCAACCCAATCAAAACATCTCTTGGAAAGTATAAATGCTAGATGGTAAAGAGAGAGAGAGAGAGAGAGAGAGAGAGAGAGAAGAAAAAAAGTATAATGTCACCTCAGGTTGCTATTCCAAGTTATAATGAATAAAATTTCTTCTGTTTTTAAAAGATTTTTATTGTTATTCTATCACAGTTGTCCCAATTTTTCCCCCTTTGCCCTCCTCTGCCCATCCCACCACCTACTCCCACAGTCATTTCCCACACTGTTGTCCATATCCATGGGCATTTCCTCTTTTCTATGAAGAACAATAAATATCCCAATGTTAGCAATGTAGCAAATGAGATTATTTTTATGCTCTTGCAATAAATATCTATAAGTAAATGTAATCTGTGATTTAATTTTTCTTGAAATGCAAAGAATTTTATAGCTTCACCCATTTGTTCTCATTAAATGGTACAAAGAAGAGGAGGAGGAGGAGAGGGATGGGGAGGGAAAGAGGAAGGTGCAAGCCTGTAGTAGAAGCAATGAAAGAGACACAAGAATCAGGTAATGCAATGTAAAATTACATATGAACATTCATTATATCCCAGAAAAATGCATATGCTATCAATAATATTCCCAGCCACTTGGTGAGATAGGACTCATTTTTCAGATGAAGAAACTGAAACTTAGGAGGAGGAAGATGGTGGTGTGGTAGGAGGGAGTGGATTCCACTTCCCCCTACACATAGGAGAAAAACCTAGCAGATCTAGGGAGGAACAGAGCAAACAGCCAACAGTACCCCAGCATAAAGGAAAGTAAGAGATCAAAAATTGTAGTGGACACTGAAAAACCACATGAGTAGGTGGAAGCAGAGAACACCAGGATGCCCACTGGAAGAGGAAACCCCAAAACAAAGGAACCACCAACAGATAACAACAGAAAAAGGTGCAGGAGGGAGTGGAAACCATACAAATCTCAATCCAAGACCTATTTGGAAATACAACTAAATAATGGAGAAACTACCCAGTACAAACAACTGAACAAGAGCAAGAGAGATTCCTCAAAACCTTGTACACATGGAAAAACCAGCTTCAACACAACCTGCCCTCACCAGCAGAGCAAAATACAAGAGGTGATGGACAGAGTGACCCTCAGTTTACCAGCTGGTGGGGAGGACCCACCAAAGAAAGACCCAACAGCAATTAAAACACAAAGACAAACACAGAGCCAACATAAATGACAGCCCAAGACCAGTGAACTCAGGAGATCAAGGAGACTGGAACACTGAATCTCACAGGTATTCTACCACAGAAGTTCATACCATAAACCCAGGGAGCTAGAACAGATCAATTTAAGAAGCTGAGGCTAACAAGAACAGTCTCACAAACAGTGGGAAGACAAAGAAACAATCCCCAAATGAAAGGAAAGGAGGAAGCCTCAGAAAGAATGCTAAATGAAATAGAGGCAATTCAACTATCAGATATGGAATTCAAAGCAATGGTTGTCAGGAAGCTCCGTGAGCTCACAATGAGCTACCAGAAACTACAGGGAAACTACAATGAACTCACTGCAAACCATATCAACATGAAAAAAGGAAATAGAAACTATCAACAAGGGACAAGAGGAAATGAGAATACAATTTCCAAACTGAAGAACACAGTAGAAGGAATCAAAAGCAGAATTGATGAAGCAGAAGATTGGATCAGTGAGTTGGAGGACAAAGTAGGAAAAAAAAAACACCCAGAAAGAGCAAGAAAAGGAAAGGAAGCTCAGAAAGAATGAAGAGGGATTAAGAGAAATGCAAGACAATATGAAATGTAATAATATCCATATAATAGGGATACCAGAAGGAGAAGAAGAAGAGCATGGGATAGAAAACCTATTTGAAAAAGTAATTATAGAAAACTTCCCTAATTTGATGAGGGAAAAAGTCACACAAATCCAGGAAACAGAGAGAGTCCCAATCAAGAGGAACCTAAGGAGGCCCACTTCAAGACAAATCATAATTAAAATGGCAAAATTCCAAAACAAAGAGAATTATAAATGCAGCAAGGGAGAAAAAGGAAGTAACATACAAGGGAACCCTGGTAAGGTTACCAGCTGACTATTCAATGGAATTGCTCCAAGCTATAAGATAATGGCAAGAAATATTCCAAGTAATGAAAACCAGAGGCCTAAAAACAAAACTACTTTACCCAGGAAGGCTCTCAATCAAGTAGAAAGCTAACTAAGGAGCTTCCCAGACCCCCCCAAAAAAAGTCTAAAAGAATACACCTCCACCAAACCAGCTCTGCAAGAGATGCTAAAGGGACTGCTTTAAGGAAAGGAAGGAAAAGAGAGAGAGAGAGAGAGAGAGAGAGAGAGAGAGAGAGAGAGAGAGAGAGAGAGAGAGAGAGAGAGAGAGAGAAACACAGGTATGAAAAAGGCAATGAATAAGTACCTATCAATAATAACCTTAAACGTAAATGGATTAAATGCTCCAATCAAAAGACATAGAATAGCTGAATGGATAAGAAAGCATGACCCACACATATGCTGCCTATAAGAGACCCACCTCAGAACAAAAGACCTACACAGACTCAAAGTGACGGGCTGGAAACAAATTTTCCGAGCAAAGGAACAGGAAAAAAAAAAAAAGCTGGGGTAGCAATACTCATATCAGACAAAATAGACTTCAAAAGAAGGGCCATAAAGAGAGGCCAAGGAGATCACTTCATAATACTCAAGGGAAGAATCCACCAAGAAGACATAAACATCGTAAATATATATGCACTCAACATAGAAGCACCTAAATACATAAAGAAAATGTTAGAGGACTTCAAGAAAGATATTGACAGCAACACAATTATAGTATGGGATTTTAACACCCCACTGTCAAAAATGGACAGATCTTCCAAATAAAATATCAAGAGAGATATCATTGAACAACACTCTAGATGAAATGGACTTAACTGATATATATAGAGAGCCCTTCATCCAAAAGAAACTAAATACACATTCTTTTCAAATGTATATGGAACATTTTCAAAGATAGACCACATGATAGGACACAAAACAAGACTCAACAAATTCAAGAAAATTGAAATCATACCAAGCATTTTCTCTGACCACAAGGGAATGAAACTGGAAACCAACCCCATGGGGAAAAACCCCAAACACTCAAAATCATGGAGATTCAATAGCATGAGATTAAACAATGAATGGGTCAAGAATGAAATTAGGGAAAAAATCAAAAAGTTTCTGGAAACAAATGAAAATGAACTCACAACAACCCAAAACTTATGGGACACCGCAAAGGCATTCCTGAGAGGAAAGTTCATAGCAACACAGGGCTACAAAAAAAAAAAAATAGAAACATTTCAAACAAACAACCTCACCCTATGCCTACCAGAACTCAAGGAACTGCAACAAAGACAGCTCAGAGCAAGTAGAAGGAAGGAAAATAACCAAGATCAGAGCAGAATTAAATGACATAGAGACTAAAAGCACAATTCTAAGGATCAATGAATCCAGGAGCTGGTTCTTTGAAAAGATCAAATCAACAAGCCTTTAGGCAGGCTCATCAAGAAAAACAGAGAGAAGACCCAAATAAACACAATCAGAAAGGAAAGAGAAGAGATTACAACTGACACCACAGAAATACAAACGATTGTAAGAAATTACTATGAAGAACTGTATGCCAAGAAATTTGAAAACCTAGGTGAAATGGACAAGTTTCTAGAAAAATATCATCTTCCAAAACTCAATGAAGAAGAAGCAGAAAGCCTGAACAGACCAATAACAGCAGATGAAATTAAAGCAGTAATCAAGAAACTCATGACACACAAAAGCCCTGGACCAGATGGTTTCACAGGAGAATTTTACAAAGCTTTTAAGGATGAGCTAACCCCTATCCTTCACAGACTATACAAAAAAATCCCAAATGATGGAAGACTCCCAAACTCTTATGAAGCCAGCATCATCGTTATCCCAAAAGCAGATAAAAACACAACAAGGAAAGAAAACTTCAGGCTAATATCGCTGATGAACATTGATGCTAAAATCCTCAACAAAATATTGGCACAGTGCATTCAGCAATATGTTAAAAAGATCATACAGTATGTCCAAGTGGGATTCATCCCATGGATGCAAGGATGGTACAATGTTCACAAATCAATAAACATAATACACCACATAAACAAAAGGAAAGACAAAAATGACATTACATAAAAATAGATGCAGAAAAAACATTTGATAAGGTACAGCACCCATTTATGATAAAAACACTCAGCAAAGTGGGAATAGAGGGTGCATTCCTCAATATAATAAAGGCCATATATGAGAGACCTATAGCCAATATCATACTCTATGGGCAAAAACTAAAAACTTTTCCACTAAGATCAGGAACAAGAAAATGTTGCCCATTTTCACCACTTCTATTCAATATAGTATTGGAAGTTTTAGCTACAGCAATTAGACAAGAAAAGGAAATAAAAGAAATCCAACTTGGAAAGGAGGAAACAAAACTATCATTGTTTGCAGAGGACATGATAGTGTACATAAAAAAAATCCTATAGACTCGGCCAAAAAGCTGCTTGACCTAATAAATGAATTTGGCCAAACAGCCAGATAAAAAGTCAATATCCAGAAATCAAAGGCATTTTTGTATACCAACAATGAAACGGCAGAAGCAGAAATCAAGAAAAAAAAATCCCATTCGATATAGCAAAAAGAAAAATAAAATACCTAGGAATAAACCTAACCAAGGAAGTAAAAGCCCTGTACGCAGAAAACTACACAATAATGAAGAAAGAAATCAAGGAAGACACAAACAAATGGAAACATATACCGTGTTCATGGATCGGAAGAATTAACATCATCAAAATGCCCACACTACCCAAAGCAATTTACAGATTCAATGCAATACCTATTAAAATATCAATGTCATATTTCACAGACATAAAACAAACACTTTAAAAATTTATATTGAACCATAAATTATACCGAATAGCTGCTGCAATTTTGAGAAAGAGGAGTAAAGTACATGGGATCACAATACCTGATACTAAACTGTATTACAAGGCCACCGTAATCAAAACACCCTAGTACTGGCAGAAAAACAGGCACATGGACCAGTGGAACAGAACAGAGAGCCCAGAAGTAAACCCACATCTCTATGGTTAATTAATATTTGGTGAATTAATATACAAAGGGAGCAGCAACATAAAATGGAGGAAAAATAGCCTCTTCAACAATTGGTGTTGGGAGACCACCACTTGTGGTGGTCATTTTTGCAGTACGTGCAAAAATATAAAACTCCAGCACCAACTTATGTCATACACAGAATTAAATTCAAGGTGGATAAAAGATTGAAATATAAGCTGTGACAACATTAAAGTCCTAGAGGACAACATAGGCAGGAAAATCTCAGATATTTTATGCAGCAACATTTTTACTGATATATCCCCTAAAGCAAGGGACATAAAGAAAAGCATAAACAACTGGGTTGTCATCAAAATAAAAAGTTTCTGTATGACTAAAGAAAACAGTATTAAAATAAAAAGAGAACCAACTGTGTGAGAAAACATATTTGCCAATGATATCTCAGACAAGGCTTTAATCTCCAAAATATATAAAGAACTTAGACTACTCCACTCTAAGAAGACAAGCAATCAATTAAAAAATGGGCAAAGGACTTGAACAGATACTATCCCAAGGAGGACAAAAAGAGGATCCAATGACACATGAAAAGATGATCAGTATCACTAGCTTTCAGGAAGATGCAAATTAAAACCACAATGAGATACCTTTTCACAGCATTCAGAATGACTATCATCAACAAAGCAGCGAACTTTAAGTGTTGGAGAGGTTGTGGAGAAAAGGGGACCCCAGTCACTGTTGGTGGGATTGCAGGCTAGTACAACCACTATGGAAAACAGTATGGAATTTTCTAAGAAAACTAAAAATGGATCTGCCTTTTTACCCAGCAATTCCACTGCTAGGATTATATCCTAAGAACCCTGAAACACCAATCCAAAAGAACTTATGCACCCCAATGTTCATAGCAGCACAATTTACAATAGCCAAGTGTTGGAAGCAACCTAGGTGCCCATCAATAAATGAATGGATCAAGAAACTATGGTACATTTACACAATGGAATTCTATGCAGCAGAAAGAAACAAAGAGCTCCTACCCTTTGCAACAGCATGGATGGGACTGGAAAGCATCATGCTAAGCAAAATAAACCAGGTGGTGAAAGACAAATACCATATGATCTCACCTTTAACAGGAATCTAATCAACAAAACAAACAAACAAATAAGCAAAATATAACCAAAGACACTGAAATTGAGAACAGGTTGACAGTGACCAGAAGGGAGAGGGGAGGGAATTTCAGGGGAAAAGGGGAAGGGTTTACAGGAACAAGTATAAAGGACACATGGACAATAACAAGTCCGGGTGGAAATGGGAGGGAGGTGGGGATGCCTGGGGCAGTAGGCTTGGTTGGGAGTGGAAGACAGAAAACTGTACAAGGACAACAATTAAAATAATTTTTTTTTAAAAAGAAACTGAAACTTAGGTAGTAAAGTAACCATTTCTAAATCATATAGCCTTAGAAGTGGTATTCATTTTCTTTCCACCACACCATACAGCATAAGACAGGAAGTACTCTACTGCTTTTACTTTTGTTAGACTCAACTACTCTTACAACTGGTCTTTATCCTCCCTTGCTTTCAAGAGTATCACCCTTGTACCCGCAGATTGATCTTTACCCTCATCTCTTGCTTTCGAAGTCTGTCATCTTGTATTAAGCTGCAGATTATTCGTTGTGGATCATAGCTGAACAGATTACTCATTGCTAATTAAATAGCCTGATTCTGTCCACTGAAGCAAAGGCATTAAAGTATTTAATGTTTGTTTGGCAAACTGCTTTACTAAATGCTTCTTTGACTTTTATTGGTAATAAACATTAAGCAGTTATTGCTTGTAAAAGCAGCTTCCCATCCAGCTTATTCTGTTACTATTTACAGTTTTTTAATGAAATACCATTAACTTCCTTCAAATCAAAAGTTGTTTTTGTTCTCCTCTTTAAATTTCATTGTATGGCACAAAAATAACTCATTAAAATTGGATGAACTTATAATTTTATTAATGGTTTTCTATATAGAAAATGATAATTTGCTAAACTCAGAGCATTTCAGGATTCAGATCACCTGTAGGACTAATTCCCTTTCTTTTCCTCATACATTCTTTTAGCTGCATGGTGTTCTCACTTGGGTACAGCCAGGTTCAGCACTAATGATAAAACCAAAGAATTCTGACTTCCTCACTTTCACTATGATTTGACTGCTTTTAACCTGAATTTTTCATTTAACCTTTTTTCTGGTAACATGAACACTTATGGGGTGAATCCAGAATTCTTAAATCTGGTTAACTTTCTTTGGGTTAAGCTCCTTCAGGATGAAAGAATGGGGAGAAAGTTTGTAACTTATAAATAGGGTCCTGAGTCTCTGAACTCTAAATTCTAGTGTCAGAGCCTGCCCACTTAAACTTTCTTACTCAAGTCTGGAGGAAACATTCTTAGTTCATTGATGAATGCATTTAACGGTTATTTTAAAATAAAAATATGATATAGAAGAAAACTCTTTAAGCTTAACTTTACTATTTTTTCTCATTTCAGCTCCCTTACTTATTTTTCATCTTCTGCTTCTTAGTTCAAAAATGTGGATCCTCAAAGGATCACTGAACAGACTTAAAATCAGGAAATGGAGCTCATTGCTAAAACTACCAATTAATTTGTTTTCTAGGGTTAACTTTGTTCCCAGTTATTCAATTGGCAGCAGCATTGGGGGATGTTCTGATATTTCAAGGAAGTCACCTATACCATAAGCTGCAAGAAAGCACAGCCCCTAATGTGCTGTCTCAATGATCAAAAACAATGTCAAAAAACCCATAAAAATCAAATGTCTTATTCTGTAATTCAATCAATTCATCACTTTTGAGAAAACAGGCACATATCTGAGAAGTTTGTATCACCTGTGTTTACATTATAAATCTCTGTAGGATAATTTATTTAACAGCAATATTTTAATCCAACTTTCCCATGTTACTGTTGAAAAGAATTATAGTGCCTGCAAAAATTGATTGACTTGTATTATAACAGAGAAGGGACAATTTATTCTAAGAATATCAAATACCTGTCTGGGTATTTGTAAAGTGTCTCTATCTGTCATGTGCACTCATTAGGTAGTCAAAATAGAGCAAAGACACTCAGGTGAGGAAAAGAAAAAACATATGTTTTCTTTTTGTACACAATTTTGCTTTGTGAGAAAGCTGTCCTTGATTTGTGTTAGTCTTAAGGAAAAACTTCCACAAGGCATCTGACATAAATCATAAGTGTAGCCTGTGTTTTATTTGTTTGTTTTTGTATTAAATGCAAGTTAGTAACTAAAAATATTAATTATCTACATTTATCAATTTACAGTTTTACCATTTATAGTTGCCAATCTACAGTGAAGGAGGTAAATGTTAAAGAAACAAAGTTGTGGATTATTTGTTTTGCTATTTAATAGTGAAATAAGCCTATTGCTTCTTTTATATTTATTTTATTGATTTTATTGGGATAACATTGGTTAGCAAAACCATACATGTGACAAGTGTATAAGTTAACAAAATATTACTTGCCATATTGCATTGTGTACCCATCACCAAAGCTAAAGTGTCTTTCTAGTTTCATTTATCCCCTTTGCCCTCTTTCACCTAGCCTCAAAACCCTTTGCTTCTGGGTATTGCCACATTGCTGTCTGTTGTGTGTGTGTGTGTGTGTGTGTGTGTGTGTGTGTGTGTATTCACATATAAAGTGTATGTATGCATACCTATCTATATATGCATACATACACTTTATATTATATATTATATATATTAGAAATTTTATTTAGAAATCTGCATACTGCCATCTTGCAGCTTTATGTTTAAGATGTAGGTATAATTCCACTAATCCTGCTGTAAAATAGCTAACTATGGCCTAAATTCATACAGTAGCTAACTCTAGCCCACCTATTTCTTTTATTCTAAGATGAAGGAGGTTGTTTCCCAATTAACTTAATGTGTGAGTCATACTTTGAAGTGTTACTGTTTATTTGGCTCATAAATGGTAGTAAACTAGTGTTATTAAAATTGATCAATACTTTTCTAAGATTATGAGAGACTCTTCCAACTGACTCTCTTGCTTGCACACATAACTAAAGTTAACACTAAACATACTGTCAATACCTTATGATCTCACCTTTAAGTGGAACCTAATCAACAAAACAAACAAGAAAGCCAAAAAGAACTAAAGATATTAAAATTAAGAACAATCTGACACTAACCAGAGGGGAGGTGGGAGGGGATAATGAGAAGGAAGGAGGGAAGGGTTTCAGGAACAGCTCTAAAGGATGCATAGACAAAACCAAGGAGGGTGGAAGCAGGGGAGGGAGATGGGGAGGGCTGGGCTGGGGGGAAATGCTGGGGGTATATGCAGACAACTCTTCTTGAACAACAATAAAATTATTTAAAAAAAATTGGAAAGTAATAAGTTACGTGCAATACCTCTATAAATACAGAATAGAACCTTATTAAGTGGTGACAAAGATGCTGACGAATTGAGATATAAACTACATCCACATAATAAAATTTCATAACTTACAAAAACAAATCACTCAAAGCAACATAGTATAATACAGATATTTTAATGTAATCATCAGGAAAAGTGTGCCCATCTTCATTTGATCACCACCACCACCTCTTTAATTTTTTTATTTTGTTTTTGCATTATTTGGATTGATTTACCCCCACCCAACTCTCTCCTGCCTTGATAGGAAGGTCTTTCTAGTGTTGGACCATTTAATTTTACTTACCACCCCGCTATCCTCAGCATCTAGCATTTTCTTTATATTTTTCTTGATGTCACTTTTATATTTTTCTTGTATTATTTCTTTATTATATATTCATTAAGTATGCAATATTTATGAATACTAATAATTACTCTTATCAATATGATAGCTAAAACTTGCACACAACTTATTTGCTAGTTTATAATACATATTTAATATGTGTTAACCATTTTATTCTTTGCAAGAACCCTATGAAGTAGGCCTTGTTATTATCTCCATTTGACACATGTAGAAACTAATATACTGAGTAGTTAGTGACCTCCCCAAATCTCACAACTAGTAAGTGACAGAGCTGATATTTCAGTCTGCGAAAGAGGCCTCTAAAGTAAGGTAAATTTATCATCTATAATATTAAATGTAGAAAAATTAGAAAACACAAATAAAACAAATAAAATGCAATTTTAAAAATATTTTTTCCACTTTTTGATATAACCAATATTAGCATTTTGGTTTGTTTGACTGCATTGTTTTATTTTAATTGAATTATACACAAGTAGTTTTGTAGCCAATTTTTACTTGGCTATAAAACAGTGTACCATGAATGGCTTCCCATGCCAAATATAGCCATATATTTATTATTCATGATTGTTACGCATTACTATTTATTTAGCTGACTAGTCATACTTATCGTGAAGGCTTTTCCTATTTTTCATTTTCTAATCACTTTTGTGATAAAATTCTTGCATAATTTATGTAAGTAAAATTTTGTTGGCACAAAGCATGTAGTAAAAGCATTTTATTAGTTTAAGAAGCCTATTAAAAAGTAGCATACTAGGAATTGGTATTGATGTGATGTCACTGCATTAATTTTTCCAAGCAAACTGTAACATCCTATCTATTGAAATAGAAGCTGTAGTTATCAAAATTTATCAATATTATAATATGTGCAAGATATGCAACTACACAATTTTCATGTGGAAGTTAATGCTGAATACAAAATATTCTTTCATATGTCAATATAAATTTAATGAGTTAGCCATATCAACTTAAATTTCAGAAAAGTTTGAACCTTCAAAGGAACTGCTTTTAAATCATCCTATGTGTCATAAGATTATATTGAATTACTCTTTGGGGGAAAGTCTTCTAAATACTGGCTGCACTTCATTCAACATTTCTCAGGAATCTTAACACAAAGTTTTCAGTTGATGCTGCACCCCCCAAAACCTGAACTTTAATGAGTAGATTACTAAACTAGATAAAGTCTTATCTGAAAGGATTTGTGGGTGTGAATTGTGATGGAGTGGTTGTCAATGAGATTAAGAGGAGGCCCACAGGATTTTGAGAAAGCACATACGAAAATATATGAATCATAATTTTTATACATTTTGAAATAAGAAAATAAAAATGAAAAAGTCAAAGTGAGCCATTTGATGTTTCTCTCCCTTTCCTTCTCCCTCCTTTCTCTTCTTTAAAAGGGAAAATATATATATAGTATTCATGAAAAAAACCCACTGATATGGCATTAAAGAGAGACAGAGCTAAGAAACTTACCAAAGTACATGATTACTACTAATAATTGCTATACATATGATAATTTTAATATATATTTGATCTGAATTAAATAAATTTAATTAAATTAAATAATTTACATAGATGTTAGTTTAATTTTCTACTAATAATTTCATTTGGAATATATTTTTGAATGGAAGATTATATAAAGAGATTAATAAAATAAAACCAACCAGTTGGACCATAAATAAATGTTTTTTTAAAAACATAACTTTGCTTAATTTTAGTTTATTCTTTCACTCTCAAAAGTTTTCTGCTTTATATAATAAATTGTATTGTTATGCTAACTCTCACCATTAGGTGAAAGTTGATGGGAAACTTTATATGGATGCATCAAACTATTATCACCTGAAGTTATGCTAAAATATACCTCAAGAAACAAACATACCTTGTGGTTACTTATGCTATTTTCTTACACAAATAAAAAAGACATAAACAGTTAACTGAATTCTAGTTTCATATAATGGAACACCAAATGAATGTTTACTAATTAATATTGTATATGGATATAATCATCTCACTAACAGGTCTTTCAACACTTAACTTCTCAATTTATTTTATTCTTGAATAATGTCAGATTATCCATTAATAGAATATTATTTAAACAAATCTGCAAATCTAGTCGAGTATATTAACTTCATTTTTTAAAGTTCAATTTAAATAGTTATTGTTTGGTTTAAAAGTTATTAAATAATTAGCTTGATCAAATATTTCACTTACCAGTTTTGTGTCACCCTTTGCAACAGTATGAATGGACCTGGAGGATATTACACTAAGTGAAATAAGCCAGTTAGAGAAAGACAAATACTGTATGATTTCACTCATATGTGGAATCTAATGATCAAACTAAACTAACAAGCAACACAAAGACAGACTCACAGAGAGGAGGATAACAGTGACTGGGGGAGGGTAAGGGTGGAGGGATTGAGCAAAAAGGAAAATGGACTCATGGATGTGGACAACAGTGTGGTGATTGCAGGGGTGGGGGTATAAGGGTATTGAATGGTAATGGAAAAACATACACTAACAAATAATGAAAAAGACTGAAAATGGTCTGTGAACCAAGAAGAGTTTTATTAAATTTCCTGTTTTTAGCCTTTAAAAATTATTGACTACATATAAATATATGTGGCAATGACTACATTTGGTACATATAAATATAAACACCACCACTATCTTTTCTAGTTATAATTGATGATAATGATTACTGAACTATTATCTTCCATTTTAATCCAATCCAACAAATTTCACTGACAAATCCAACACCTATGTTTATTCCCATATCCTTCACTTTTTTTTACTTACACAAAAAACATTAATAATTTCAGTCTACAGTATTTCCATTTTTTAATTCAAGCTAAAAATATTGACTCCTTAACAATATTATAATTTCCTAATTAGGTTCATAAGATTACTTTTCATACTATTCTGTTAATAAAATCCAAAAAACTTTATTCTTGCTATATATTAATGTACTTAACTCTAAAACAACCATTTCATAAGTGGATATTGATGTGTGCCATGAAGGAAACAAATAGGTATATAACTACCTGGGAATAAAGCCTATTTCCTAGGGGTGGAAGATGGCGGCAAAGTAGGTGGGGGCTGAACTCACTTACTCATGCACCCAACAGGGACACTTAGCTGATTTTCTGAAGAACAGAGTGAAGGATACCACTGCATCCCACAAAACTACTACCATAGAAGTTCACACTACAAAGACAGCTAGCAAAGCAGAGGATGGGAAACAGAGAAACAAACAAAAAATTCACCTAAAATGGGGAGACAAAGAAAGAACCTACATCAAAAGGAGTGAAAGACTCCCCACTAAAAGAGTTAAATGAAATGGAGGCAAACAAACTATCAGATATGGAATTCAAAAGAATGGTTATAAGGATGCTCAAGGAACTCCAAGACAATTACGAGGAACTGAGTGAGAAATGCAACATTATGAAAAATGAAATAGAAACTATAAACAAGAACCAGAAAGAAACAAAGAATGTAATAACTGAAATTAAAAAAAAAAAAAAAAAAAAAAAAAAAAAAAAAAAAAAAAAAAAAAAAAAAAAAAAAAAAAAAAAAAAAAAAAAAAAAAAAAAAAAAAAAAAAAAAAAAAAAAAAAAAAAAAAAAAAAAAAAAAAAAAAAAAAAAAAAAAAAAAAAAAAAAAAAAAAAAAAAAACCACACAGTAGAATAAATTACAACCAGACTGGATGAAGCACAGGACCAAATTAATGGGCTGGAAGACAAGGTAGGAAGAAATATCCAGGTAGAGAAACTCCATGAAAAAAAGACTCAAAGAATATGAAGATAGTTTAAGGAAGTTTCAAGACATCATGAAACACAACAACATTCAAATAATAGGAATAAAAGAAGGAGAAGATAAGGAACAAGGGAGAGAAACCATGTTTGAAAAAATAATGACAGAAAACTTTCTGAAGGAGGGGAGGGGAAAAACCATGCAAGTTCAGGAAACACAGAGGGTCCCAATCAAGAGAACCCAAAGAGGCCTACTCAAAGACACATCATAATTAAAATGCCAAATTTTAAAGACAAAGAGAGAATCTTAAAAGCAGCAAACAAGGAACAAGAAGTAACATACAAAGGAGTTCCAATAAGGCAAGCAGATGATTTCTCAATAGAAACACTTCAATCCAGGAGGAATGGCAATAAATATTCCAAGTAATGAAAAGCAAAGGTCTGCAACTGAGACTACTCTATCCAGCAAGGCTCTCAATTAAAATGGAAGGTGAAATAAGGATTTTTCCCAAAAAAGGATGAAAGAATACAACTCTACCAAATCAGGATAACAAGATATAACAAGATATGCTGAAGGGATTCCTTTAAGAAGAGAGAGAGAGAGAGATAGAGAGAGAGAGAGAGAGAGAGAGAGAGAAGTACAAATAGGAAAAAAATGAATAAGTACCTATCAGTAATAATCTTAAATTTAAATGCATTAAATGCTGCAATCAAAAGACACAGGGTAGCTGAATGGATAAGAAAACATGATCTGCACATACGCTGCCTACAAGAGACCCACATTAGAAAAAAAGACCTACACAGACTGAAAGCGATGGGTTGGAAAAAATATTCCAAGCAAATGAACAGAAACAAACCTGGGATAGCAATACTTGCATCAGAAAAAAATAGACTTCAAAACAAAAAGCAATAAAAGAGAAACTGAAGGACCCTTAGTAATACTCAAGGGAAGAATCCATCAAGAAGACATAAACATCTTAAACATATATGCACCCAACATAGGACCAACCAAATATATAAGCATAATCTTAGAAATCTTAGAGGCCTTCAACAAAGATATAGAGAGCAACACACTTATATAAGGGGATTTTAACACCCCACTGTCAAAAATGGATAGATCTTCCAAACAAAATATCAAAAAGGATATTGCAGCATTGAACAATGCCCTAGATCAAATGGTATTAACTGATTTTATATATATATATATATATATATATATATATATATATATATATATATATATAGAGAGAGAGAGAGAGAGAGAGAGAGAGAGAGAGAGAGAGAACATTTCATCCCAAAGAAGCAAAATATGCATTCTCTTCAAATGCACATGGAACATTTTCACTGATAGACCACATAATAAGACACCAAACAAGCCTCAACAAATGCAAGAAAACTGAACTCAGATCAAGTATTTTCTCAGACCACAAGGGCCTCAAACTAGAAGCCAACCTCAAGGAAAAAACTCAAAACACTCAAATTCATGGAGATTGAATAGCATGTTATTAAACAATTAATGGGTTAATAATGATATCAAGGAAGAACTCAAAGTTTCTGGAAACAAATCAAAATGAACACACAACAGTCCAAAACCTATGGAATACAGCAAACATGGTCCTGAGAGGGAAATTCATAGCGATACAGGCCTATCTGAAAAAGACAGAAATATTTCACATAAATAACCTAACACTACATCTACAAGAACTGAAAGAAGAACAACAAACAAGGCCCAGAGCAAAGAGAAGGAAAGAAATAACCAGGATCAGAGCAGAATTAAATTACATAGAGCCTAAGGGAACAATCCAAACATCAGTAAATCCATGAGCTGATTCTTTGAAAAGATAAACAAACTTGAAAAGATTTTAAGCAGATTTATAAAGAAAAAACACAGAGGACACATATAAACAAATCAGAAATGAAAGAAATGACTACTGATAAATACCATAATACAAAGAACTGTAAGAAATTACTGCAAACAACTTATGCTAAGAAATTTGAAAACCAGGGTGAAGCGGACTAATTTCTAGAAAAATATAATCTCCAAAAACTGAATGAAGAAGAAGCAGAAAGCCTGAGCAGACCAATAACAGCTGGTGAAATAGAAGCAGTAATCAAAAAACTCCCATCACACGAAAGCCGTGGACTGGATGGTTTTACAGGAGAATTTTATAAAGCATTTAAGGAAGAGCTAACCCCTATCCTTCCAGAATATTCAAGAAAATCCAAGAAGAGCAAACATTCTCAAACTCTTTTTATGAAGCCAGCATCATCCTAATTCCAAAACCTGATAAGACACAACAAAGACAGAAAACTGCCAGGCAGTATTGCTGATGAACATAGACAGTAAAAATCTCAACAAAATATTAACAACATGCCACAATACATTAAAAATATCACACACTACGAACAAATGGGATTCTTCCTAGGGATGCAAGGATGGTACAATATTTGCAAATCAATAAATATATCACTGAAGCAAAAGGAAAGACAAAAATCGCATGATCATATCAATAAATGTCAAAAAAGCATTTGATAAGGTACATCACCCATTTATGATAAAAACACTCAGTAAAGTGGGAGTAGCAGGAGCATACCTCAACATAATAAAGGCCATATACGAGACACCTACAGCTAACATCATATTCAATGGGCAAAAAATTCCCCAATGGGGAAAGAAAGCTTTCCCACTAAGATCAAGAACAAGACAAGGATGTCTGCTTTCACCACTTCTAGTCAACCAAGTATGGGAACTCCTAGCCACAGTGATCAGATAAGAAAAAGAAATAAAAGGCATCCAAATTGGAAAAGATGAAGTAAAGCTGTCACTGTTTACAGATGATGTGATAGTGTACATAAAAAACCCTAAAGACTACACCAAAAATCTACTTGATCTAGTACGTGAATTTGGCAAAACAGCAGGATTCAACGTCAATATTCAGAAATGGAAGCCTTTTTTATACACCCGCAATGAAATAACAAAATCAGAAAACAGAAAAAAAATCCCATTTGCGTTTGCAACAAAAATAAGGTAGCTAGGAATCAACCTTACCAAAGAGGTAAAAGACCTTTGCTTAGAAAACTACACAATACTGAGGAAAGAAATTAAGGAAGACACAAATAAATGGAAGCATATACTATTTTCATGGATTTGAGGAATTAACATCACTGAAATGTCCATATTACCCAAAGATTTTATAGATTCAATGCAATACCTATTAAAATATCAATGACATATTAAACAGATATAGAATACACATTTCAGAAATTTATATGGAATCATAAATGACCATAAATAGCCATAGCAACTTTAAGAAAGAACAAAGTAGGAAGGATCACAATATCTGATATAAAACAATATTGCAAGGCTACTGTAATCAAAAGAGTATGATACTGGCATAAAAACAGACACATAGAACAATGGAACAGAATAGAGAGCAGAGAAATAAACCCAAGTCTCTATGATCAATTAATATTCAATAATGGGAGAAGAAGCATAAAATAAACTAAAAATAGCCTCTTCAACAAATGTTGTTGGGAGACCTGGACAGCTACATACGAGAAAATGAAACTCGATCGCCAACTTACACCATACACAAAAACAAATTCAGAATGGATAAAAGACTTAAATATAAGTCCTGACAACATAAAAGTCCTGGAGGAGAAGATAGACAGGAAAATATCAGATATCCCACTCAGCAATATTTTCACCAACATATTACCTTGAGTACTTCTCCAAGGAGGACATACAGAGGGCCCAGAGACATACAAAAAGATGCTCAGCATCAATAACCATGAGAAAGATGCAAATTAAAACCACAATGGAACACTACTTCACACCTGCCATCATTAACAAATCAACGAACAACAAGTGCCCACTAGTAAATGAGTGGATAAAAAGACTATGGTATATTTACACAATGGAATGCTATACAACAGAAAGGAAAAAGGAGCTTCTACCCTTCTCAACAGCATGGATGGAACTGGAGAGCTTTATGCTAAGTGAAATAAGCCAGGTGAATTCCATATGATCTCACCTATAAGTGGAACCTAATCTGCAAAACAAAGAAGCAAGCAAAATACCACCAGAGACATTGAAATAAAGAAAAAATGGATAGTAACCAGAAGGTTGGGGGAAGGTTAATATCAGGGGAAACAAGGGGAAGGACCCTCAAGGAACATGCATAAAGGATACATGGACAAAGCCAAAAGGGATAGGAGAATCGGAGGAGGTGATGAGTGGGGTGGGGGGTACTGTGGGATGAAAATAGAGAAAACTTTACTTGAACAACAATAATAAAACAACTATGGGACATAAAAAAGCAAATTTCCTGTCTATGTTATAAATTGTATCTTTCTTAAAACAAATCATTATTAAAAGATAAAATAAAAATATAGTAGAATAGATAGTCAAATGATTCATTTTTCTTTGAAATTTTCCATTGTAAGATACATGATGTTTTGAAGTTGTTTGTAATTTAACTGCAGTTCCATTTTGTTCCCTTGACTTCTGGAGTAATCTGTCTCAAAATATGTTTTTATAGTTGAGAGAGATGAAAAGTGAAATTGGTAAAGATGTATAATTGGATTATCTTTTTATTGGTTGCTTCTGTTGATATTTTTATGCTGTGTTCCTATAGAATGTTAAAATTCACAAGACTCTGCAGACGGTATTTAATGTTTTTCTCTAAGATGTTTTGGTCCACAATTTTATGTTCTGTATCTTTAATAAATAACTAGGATTTTGAGAAACAAGATGGCATTGATATAGGTTGGGGTTTCTTTTGCAGCTTGAATAAATGAAACATAAGTGGATATTATTTTATATCAGTAATTTACATGCTTCCAGTTATAATTAAAGAGTTAATTAATTGCCCAGAAATGTGGATGAAATTCCCAAGTATTTTTTAAAGAATTTATTTATTTATTTAGTTTTAGAGGAGGAAGGAAGGGAGAATGAGAGGGAGAGAAACATCAATGTGTAGTTGCTTCTCTAGTACCCCCTACTGAGGACCTGGTCTGGAACCTAGCCATGTGCCCTGACTGGGAATTGAACCAGTGACCATTTGCTTCACAGGCTGGCACTCAGTTGACTGAGCCATACCAGCCAGGGTGCCCACAAGTACTTTTGAACCACAAAAAAGGTGCTTCCTCAAGTTACAGCTTGGTTTTAGAGATTTCCAAGAGGAACATCTATTCATTAAATAATAATTCAGCTAGTTATGTCACACAATGTTTGCATACTCAGTTTGATGATACCTGAGCTGTTATATTCAACCAAAGAAATGCATAATTTGATTATCTTACATGATATTTTATAATTATTGACCAAGAAACACAAGAAATTGCAGAAATAATCAGTCAAATTACACAGGTAATTAAAGTGTAAATTAGAGATGACTTACCTTGTCTTGTAACACATTCACCCTGATTCTGGAATATATCAAAATATTTAAAACAAACTAACATGAATAGGTGATAGATAGAAAAATAAATAGATAGATATGTAGATAAGGCAGATTAGATATAATCCAAACTAAATTGCTTCAGACCTGATGCATTTTAATTAGAGTAATAAGGATAATATTGTTGCCTCGGATACAACAAGCCAACTTCCTAGCATGGGGAAATCAAGTTTATTTGATGACTCCTTATGTCCTACTCTGAGCTCAGAAACAAAGTAGGTGCTCTGATTGGAGCATAACATAAGTAAAAGCCTTATTCTGATCTTTAAGACACCTTTATTAGTTAGAAAGATAATATCACACACACACATAAACATATTTTGAGCATAGATAGGCAAAGCTTATTAACCAATCTATATACAAATGTGAGAAAATGTGATGAATCTCCATTTTTTTACCAACTTTTCTCTATAAAGGAAGTATGAGTAATGTTTTGACATAATTTAAAATAACAGTGGCATGCAAAAATGTTCATTTCTAGAATTTATATTACATGAAGTTGTTTTTTATATTATGCTATAATTTTCCCTTTTCTGATGTAATGAATTTGTCACTTAAAAATTGATTTTCAAACATTAATGTCTTTTTTACTTGGTCAAATCTTATTATATCTTCTTGGCTTTGATCTGAATTGTTGCAAAGTAGTATTTGATAATCCTTTGGTAGGAAAGAAATCCCTACTCTGAACATGATCAATTGTTAGGTTATAGTGCTGAGAAAAGTAGTTTAAAATATTAGCAAGTACTTTTGATGAATAACTGTTACAGTTTTGAGAATACTGGTTTTTCAACCCTATCATAGTTTATAAAAAGAAGAGGAAGAAGAAGAAGCAAAGGAGTAAGCTAATTGTAAGATGTGGTTGAAAGAAACTAATCTATTCTTAACCTCACTTCATAAATGACAGCAAAATTGAATGGAGACAATCATGAATCACAGGAGGATGAGAGTTGGGTAACTAATTGGCCTATTTGCTGTGCTGTCAGAACTCTCTCAAGCAATTTTTGTCAATTATAGCTGCAAATCAGCATACTATTTCCTCCACATGAACTATCCATTGCCTGAGCACTAACTATGTATCCTGGAATAACTCATGATGAATTGTTAGAGACCATTTTCCACTAGTGAATCATTATGGGGAATGTATAGTGAAATACCAGTGTTAAAATTCTCTAAAAGTCCATGGTGAAAAAATCTACCAAAAAATGCATTGCTTGCAAAAGGCTGTCTGCTTGAGTTATCAACAAGATAAGATCAATCCGCTGGCAAACTCTTTGAAACAAAACAAAGCAAAACCAAATTTAAAATATCACCCTCATATGCTTACCTTTCTGCTGGATGTACTTGTCCCCTTATGTATTGAATAAATCCTATGCTAACCAGAAACAGCTGGTAGTTTCAATTTGGGCTGTATCTTTGTTTTGTAATTTTAGTTCAATCAATTCTGCTACTGGGAATGACATACTTTCTCTTATATCACCTGGTTTCCTGGGTTACTGTGACATATAATCTTGTCTTCCAAAAATTAGCATGACAATCATACTTTGGTAGAGGTAAAAAAAATAGCACAGTACAGTTTCAGATTGTCAAAAAAAGATTAATTTTCCAAATATTCTATTATCTCCAAAATTCATATTCCCTTTATAAAAATAAGGTAGCTGACAGGTGGATTTCAAGAACTTCTAGGGAGTGACCATACCTTCCATGGCAATGTCCAATTGCAAAACAAGAAATGAAATGTTTTGAGAGAACCTCTAAAGTACAGGCTAATTATTTTTATAATAAGATCTTTGGTTTTAGGACTCTAATATGTCACATATTAAAATCCATGCAATAAGAAGACATAAATATGTCATATCTATTTTATTATGCCATCTTGAAATTTAATTGGAATTAGTAATGGTATCTTGAATCTATTTTAGATCATTTTTCAAAACATTTATTAGGGGATTTTGTACAAAATATGTATTTAATAAATAGTGTTGAAAATACAATTTTTACAACTTAGACATATTATGTAAGTCACAGAGATTCACACATAAAGAGGGTAAAGTACATGATGAAAGTAAAGTTTACCCTTGACATTCATTACTCCTCTTAGGAAATAACATTCACTTAAAGGTCAACAGCTATTTTTGCATCTGAAGCAAAGATTTGAGAAGAAAAGGCATAATTCACCTGCAAAGAATCATTAGGGGTCCATAAATACCACTTAGAATATGTAAACACATCATATATTCTTGAAAAGAGCAAAGCCATATGTATTTTTTAGTTTACTTTGGCTTTCCTTTCTTTTCTGTTTTTTTTTTAATTTTTATTTTTATTTTGTTTTTATTATTATTTTTTTAAGAGACAGTGCCCTGGCTGGTATAACTCAGTGGATTGAGCACTGGCCTGTGAACCAAAAGGTCACTGTGTTGATTCCCACTCATGGCACATGCCTGGGTTGCAGGCCAGGTCCCCAGTAGGGGGCATGCGGGAGGCAACCACACATTGATGTTTCTCTCCCTGTCTTTCTCTCTCCCTTCCCCTCTAAAAATAAATAAATGAAATATTGTTTACAAAAGACAAGGCACTGAAAGACAAATACCATATGATCTCACCTTTAACAGGAACCTAATCAACAAAACAAACAAACAAGCAAAATATAACCAAACCCACCGAAGGCTGACAGTCACCAGAGGGGAAAGGGGAGAAAAGATCGGGGGAAAGGGGAAGGGTTTACAGGAACAAGTATAAAGGACACATGGACAAAAACTAAGGGGGTGGAAATGGGAGGGAGCTGGGGAGGGCTGGGGCGGTGGGCTGGGATGGGAGTAAAAGACAGAAAACTGTACAAGAACAACAATTAAAAGAAAATTTAAAAAACTTAAGAAAATAAAATAAAATGAAAAAGACAGACAGTGGCTTTAATGGTAAACACAGTAAACAGTATGAAAGATGTTGATTTTTTATTACACCTACTTTCACTTTATTTTTTAATAATTTTTACTATTTTTTATTGTTGTTCAATAACAGTTAAACCAATCTTAGAAGAAAACCAAACTAATTTGTATTATTGTTCAAGTACAATAAAAAAAAAGTTTGGTTTTCTTCTGAGATTTATTTAACTGTTATTAACTGAGATTGGCTTAACTTTGATGTGTAGGAAGTATAAACGTCAAAGTATGAGTTTAATAGTGATAGATTTCCTTGTCTTTTGGTCTTTTTAATGCTTCATATTCCTAAGAATTTTTTTCAATATATGGACACCATACTCAAAAGAATTTAATCTCAGAGTAGCAAAAGTTGACATTTTTAAAATAATAAAGCAAAACTTTTTTGTTGCGGGTCAGTCAAAATCAACCTATATATACAAGAACTGAATCTAGGAAGGAGATTAAGAACATTCTTCAGTTTTGGAATTGCAGTTATACTAAAATTATATGATCTGATATCAATATGCTCTTTCTAGATTTTAAACTCTGTGAAGGCAGTCTTTGCTATTCTGTCAACCTCATACTCTAGTGCTCAGACAGTACCTATCAACATCCTTTTAGCTCAATAAAAATTTTTCAAATGAATGTTTTTATGAGTCACAAAAAGGTTCATAAAAATAAAATTTCATGCTAGTTTTAAAAGTTAAAACTTATCTGGAATTTTTCTGCTTATGTTCTTTTTTAGGACTTTTATGGTGTCATGGCTTATATTTAAGTCTTTTATACATCCTGAGTTTATTTTTGTGTATGGTGTAAGTTAGTGGTCAAATCTCATGTTTGTTTGTTTGTTTATTTATTTATTTATATTGTTGTTCAAGTATAGTTGTCTTCATTTTCTGAGTTCCACTTTTTTCCATGTAGCTGTCCAGATCTCCCAACACCATTTGTTGATGAGGCTATTTTTATTTCATTTTATGCTTCTACCTCCTTTGTCAAATATTAATTGGCCATATAAGTGGAACCTAATCAACAAAACAAACATGTGAGCAAAATATAACCAGAGATGTGGAAATAAAGAAGAGACTGGCAGTAACCAGAGGGGAGTGTGGAGGGAAATAACTGGGGAAAGAAAGGGAAGGGTCTAGTCAAGGAACATGTATAAACGACCCACAGTAATGGACAACAGGGTCTGACTGAGGGAATGTAGGGTGGGTGAGGTGGTGAGAACGATGTATGAAAAATTGGGTCTACTGTAATAAACAACAGTAAAAAATAAAGCAAACAATGAAACTACTGACCCATGTTCAGGAACAAAAAAAAGGAGACTATTTTTATTCATTTATTTATTTTTGTTTTTATTTTTATTTTTATTGAATCTACTGGGTTGATTGGGGTCACCAGAGACATGGAAGTAAAGAACAAGCAGTAACCAATGTAGAGGGTGGAGGAGGGTACCAGGGGAAAGAAGGGGAAGGATCATCATGGAACATGTACAAAGGACACATGGACAGAGGCAAAGAGGGGGAGGACTGAATGTGAGAGGTGGGGGTGGGTAGGGCAGTGGAAAGTAAAGGAGGGAAATGGGATAACTAATTGCACAACAAAAAAAAGAGGAAAAAAGACAAGTGTAAAAAAAACTTATCCATGAATCTTTGTAAGACAATATAATATAATAAATATTAATTATTTGTCAGAAGCATTTGCTTCATTTGTAATAGCACCACAGGTAATTTATACCCACATACACACAAGATTATGCTGGCACATTGTAGAGAACTTGAGTATTTTATTACCTCTTGTTGAAAACATGTGCATTATAAACATCTTTTTAAGGTTAGTTGAAAAACTTCATTGTTGTTCAACATTTTTCACCTCATTTAAAAGAAAAAGATTATGCTGATTTAATTAACAGTCATGTTTTTTTTTTTCTTAAATCAACACTATTTCTCTCAATATTTTGGTGAAAGTTATAAATTTCAACTTCTATATGAGTGGCAGTGACAATTTAAATAGGTAACAGTTCAATCCACGCAAAACTTAAAAAGGCTTAGAATATTTTTAGAGTGTACTAAACTGACATATTCAGATAATAATATTTAATTTTAATAGTACAAGTCAATATTTTAATGTTTAGGAAAATAAAAATAATACCCATGTATAATGTCTGTTTGATATTTAGAAACTGAAAAAGTTAGGAATTGTGTTATTAATGTTCTTTTTCTTTGTTTTAATTTTTCATGAAAGAAATTTGTGCACGTTTATCAACATCAAAATGTCGTGCCTAATTGCCCTAGTTATCCTTCAACTATTAAAATTAAAGTACATTTGTTTCATCTCACAAGATTGACTGAAATGTACATCTGGCACTTTATTTGGGTAATCACATAATCTGAAAAAAATGTTTGAAGTTTTCCTTTATAAGCCAAAGAAGATATGAATAACAAAGCCCCTAACTTGATAGGGATACTAAAAAATGTAATACTTAGCTTAGTCTTCATATCCTTCCTGAAATATTTATCACATTAAGAAGAATAAGATAAGTGACAATTCTCTATAAGAAAGAAAAAGCCAAATATTTTAGCCTAACCTTCTTTTTCCCTAGAGGACACCTATTTTTATTAATCTGAATTTGTTCTAGATTAACTTCTGGAAAGTTTAATTATTGCTTATTACTGACTGTACCTAAATAAGTTAATTATTAACAACTTGCTAGCATAGTTAAATCTAAAACATTAAATACAAATGCAATGTATATTTAATCTTGTGGTTAATGATTCAATGAAAATAATATACATATATCGTAAAAGAAAATAGTAATCACAATTCATCATTCATGCATTTCTCTAATAACACTACTATTAGCTAACACTTATCAAGTGCTACGTACCATGTGCTTTGTATTTTGAATGAATTATCTAATGTTAAAATAATAATAATATCATCTTCATTTTACAGGAAAGGAAATTTTCAGATGTTAGTTGAAAAACAAAAACATTATGAAAATGCATATGTTTTAAGTAATAATCTAAATTGATTTTAAGAAGATTTTTTTCCTTATGGAACAAAGTTCTCAAGTCTTCCTTATGATAAATTGCTAGTGATGTAGAAACATTCTTAAACTAAACGGGATTTAAAAGATTAGTATGAACTATTAACCTTTGTTTTAAAGGTATTTTAATTAGCAACATTTTACACTTAAGACCTATTAGATGTATAAGTTATTATCTATTACTAAATACAATTGAAATGCAAGTCCACACTTAATCTGAGCCTCAAGTTGGTTGGGGGAGGGTTGATGAAGCCCTGAATGACTGAGAATTAGAGACTAGCCACTAGAGCACATTATTGGAAGGTGGAAAAGAGTGGAAAGGGAAAATTAAGGAAGTCCGCATATACTATGCAAACAGGGAACTTATATATAAAATATACAAGGGAGTCTAGAAACAAACAATTCAGATTCTTCTATTTTCCAGTCATATGTTAAACATTTTTCAGCACACCACTGGGTATAGCCATGTTCCTCTTGTCCTAGAAATCTGATAACAGGTAGTGGCCACCCAAATATTAAGACTATAGTATGGAAAAAAGTATATAGAAAATTGGAAAGATCATAAAACCCAAGTTCTTGGAGAGCATGCACATTAAGGGAAGAATTTAGGCATGAAGAACAAAATAGATATTCAATTACCAGAGCTAAACTAGAAGGTGGTGATTTGGTTACAAGAAAAAAAGAACAAAAAAAAAAAACAATGTTTTTAGACTAGAGCACCAGGTGAAAATCAGACTAACAGGAAGTTGGTTCAGTGGTAAGTAAGCTGATGATTTAGGAATCACTGATCTTTCTATCTTCCTTACCCAGGGGTCAGATTTTTTCAGAGCCTATGATGGTTTGAGATTGGATATAATAGAAACCAATGGTGAAGTCTGGATATTTCAGGAACAGAGGATCAGACATTATAGAGTGAACTAAAATGAACACATAATAATCAAGAAATACTAGTTTTTTTCTACTAAAGAAACCATGAGTTTTCTGTAGTGTAAGTTTATCTATATATTTTTATTGTACCTAAAAAGACAAAAGTGCTATTTTTCTAAATATGTCCCAATTGATGAAAGTGATATCAAATTTTTTTGAAATTCTGTCATAATTTTTAGTTAGAAATTATGTCAACAGGATAGCTCAAGATGGTCAAAATGAAAAATTAAGAATTTATGCTTTTAAGACTCTAAAATTTAACCCTGGCTGGTGTGGCTCAGTGGATTGAGTTCTAGCCTGTGAACCAAAGGGTTACTGGTTCTATTCCCAGTTGGGACACATGTCTGGGTTTCAGGCAAGGTCCCCAGTGGGAGGTACATGAGAGGCAACCACACATTGATGTTTCTCTCCCTCTTTCTCCTTCTCTTCCCCTCTCTCTAAAAAAAAAAGAAAAAGAAAAAGAAATAAATAAAGAATATGTTGTTATGGACATGTGAAAAGATGTTCAATATCACTAATCATCAGATAAATATAAATTGAAACATATTATAAGTAAAAAATATATAAATTTTAAGAAGATGATTTCACTAGCCAATTTTTAAAAGTAAAACTGAACTGAAAAAATCTAGATCTTTCAATCATGTTAATATGATCGAAAATGTTATTTTACTCTCTTTAGTTTAGACTCAAACTCTAGGCACTGAGTTATAGAGAGACTTGAAATGACTGTCAAAATCGACAATTCTCTGATGCTAAACCAACCTTGCAACTCTTTAAAAGAAGACATGATTTGTAAATATATTCTACCTACAAGAGATGCTGAACTGTAGTTACACTATGGTATTGTAACCTCATTGTTCATGTTTATTTTGACTTTTACTTAATTTTTATTAGGAGTGAATTTTGCATACTTTAGGAAGGAGAATATCATTTATTGCATACTATGTTTCTTGTCTATGATAATATTCTGTCCTAAAAATTTCAACCAAAATACAAAAATGTACATATATGCAATAATGAAAATTATCTATCTCCAGACTATACAATATATTCAGAATCTAGGAAGGAATCACAAATTAAGTTCAGAGGTGTACCTCAGAGATATTGTGGGTTTGGTTCTAGACCACTGCAATAAAAGAAGTATCACAATAAAGTGAGTCATAATCTTTTTGCATGCAGAGGGCCTGGCCTTCAATTTGTACAAAATGCAACATCTGTGAAGTGTAATAAGGCAAAGTGTACTAAAATAAAGCATGCCTGTATAATTTACTCCTGCAATATTTTTGTTTTATTATTTCAATGTATATTAAAAACATTTATATATCAAAATATTTGATTTGGTGGCTTTAGTACTCACAGATTCAATAGTATTTAAACACTGACTTATCATTAGGAACTTCTAAGATTCAGATGGAGTAGTTCAGAAAAATAGAACATGGAAAGTTGAAAGATTCTCCTCATACACTGAAATTGGGATGCTACAACTGTCAAATCAAGAATACACTATACATGTGCATACTAATTGTTACGCACACTAGCAATTCCACTTTCTAAAAAAATCTATAAATGTGATAATCTTTTATTACTCTTTCAACTTGAGGTGAACATAAAGTAGACTTGACATTTTTATCTATTCAGGTCAGACACTCTTAACTCTACATGGTACAATCCAAGAGCCCCTCAGGAAAGACTGTTCAGTCTTAATGAATGCATAGGCTTGCTTTATGTTTTCCCAAAGCTAAACAAAGCTTACTCTGAGCTTGGCTAATATCCAGGTTCAGAGAGCAGAGAAACATGAGATGACTGTGAATATATTAATAAAAAATGCAGAGCACTGAGCATTTTAAGGAAATAAGAAAAGTGATAATAAGTTGCCACTTTAAAAAGTGTCATGGGCATCTGAAAAACATGTAGCACATAGACCTAGCTAATGCTGAAGCATCCCCCCATAATTTTAAGAACCCATAAAGTAAGGCGCACATATGAGATAGTTTCTGGAAACCAGTTTACCCAAGGATTAGAAATACAAACTTACTTCATAAATCCAATTTCATGAAGTCAGTTTCTGGATTTTGAGTGACTTGTGAAATTTAATTTGTAGAAGGCACAGAGTCAGTTAAGTAATAATTACCAAATTTACAAAATATAATACTTCATTATTATTTAATTCAAATGATTTATTCCAATCCTATGTAACTGAACAGATATGTAGAAGTTGAGACAAGATGCAGTTGGCCCAATAGAGATGCCATATAGCTTGAGAGGAACAAGAATGTTGACAACCAATGAGGATAATTTGTCTGAGAAACTTCCTTCAAAATTTATCTAATCTCCAGCTTTGGTTTGATAACAATGGGAAATCATATTGAGTGGGTTTATTAAGATATCATGTGGTTAAATTAATTGATATTGCTTTTTTTCTAATTATAACCTAATATTTAGTCTTTCAAAAGCAAATGCAATGTATGATTTAATGAAACAAAAATGTATTGAGTAGCTGCTATTTACTGGGTACTGCAGAAGATACAAAATAAATAAAATAGAATCCCATTTCTCAAGAAGTTTTAAGCTATTAGGGAAGATAAATATGTTCACCAGTGTACAATTAACTCATGAAGAAAATGGTACTTGCTGCAGTTGAAACATATGATGTAATAAAACAGCTTACTATTGCCCAATTTGTTGATTAATTACTTTTTAAAAACCCTACCTTAAAGGAAGTTTGAAGTTTTTGAATCCTGTAGAATTTTCTTCATGTCCCATGCCAGTTTTTCCAAACATTAAAAAAAATGTTTATTTTACAGTGAGAGAAGTATTGGATTTTTTCCCCACAATAGTGGGAAGTATACTACAATACTGAAAGAGAAACAGAAAGCAGAAAAAAAGAAAGCACATAATATCCCTAGCATTTCTGTAACTACATTAGTTACTTATGTAGTGTATTGACTGAGGATGCTATTTTTTAAATTCAGTGAGTAAATACTTCCATAGCTCTTACCCTTTGTCAGACACTATTGCTGCAGTACTATCTCTTTCAAATGAACAGTGCTTTCAATTTACTTACCTGATCACTGGTATATTATTCTGTTCTACCCTTCCCCGTTCAATCATTCTAAATAAGAACCCTGTCTTTTCTCTGCTGCCTTCAATTATAATGCATCTATTTAAAGGATTTTCCAGGTGATGACACGCAAATAGGTGATTTCTTTCTGAAGATAACATAACCGATGTGTTTAATCACATATTTAGTAACTCTGATACAATACCTGCCGTTAGAGGCACTGGGCAGAAATTTTTGTATACTTTGCTAGTTGCTGTCTCTGTGTTATCTCATTTAATACCCACTAAACACTGTGAGAGAGACACTGTATTCTCATTTGAATTTATGGAAACTGAGACTCAAGGTTCAGAAAAAATTACCAAAGTGGGTATTTGAAAGGAATCCCTGACTAAAAAGCCTGAGCTTTTCCCACTCTTGACACTCTTGACAGAATTCTGTCCTAATCCTGACCTGGAGAATATCTGGCATGTATGCTTCCACTCCTGTCTCCCATGTCCTTAGTAGGCATTACTAAAAAGCCAAAAGCCATTTCAGCCCAGTAATCTAGCTCCCATTACAAAATGATTGGAATTGACATGGGAGATCAAATAGTTTTTTAAAGTACATTTTATTGACTATGCTGTTACAATTGTACCAATTTTTTTTTCTCTTCTTTATTGCCCTCTGCTATTCATCCACTTCCACCTAGCATCCCCACCCCTCAGTTCATGCCCATGAGTCAGATATATAAGTTCTTTGGCTTCTCCATTGCTTATACTATTTTTAACTTCTCCCTGCCTATTTTGTACCTACCATTTATGATTCTTATTCCCTGCACCTTTTTCCTCCATTCTCCCCCTACACCTCCCCACTGATAACCCTCCATGTGTTCTTCATTTCTGTAATTCTGTTCCTGTTCTAGCTCTTTGCTTGTTTTTTTTTTGTTTTTTTTTTTTTTTAGGTTCAGTTGTTGATAGTTGTGAGTTTGTTATCATTTGACTGTTCATTGTTTTTTTTATATTTCTCTTAGATAAGTCCCTTTAATATTTCATAGTGAACTCCTTTAAATTGTCCTTATCTGGGAAGCACTTTATCTACCCTTCCATTCTAAATGACAGCTTTGCTGGATAGAGTAATCTTGGATGTAGGTCCTTGCCTTTCATGACTTGGAATACTTCTTTCCAGCCCCTTCTTCCCAGCAAGGTTTCTTTGGAGAAAGCAGCTGATAGTCTTATGGGAACTCCTCTATAGGTAACTCTCTCCTATCCTCTTGCTGCTTTTAAGATTCTCTCCTTATCTTTAACCATGGGTAATGTAATTATAATGTGACTTGGTGTGTTTCTTCTTAGATCCAACTTCTTTGGGACTCTCTGAGCATCCTGGACTTGCATGTCTAGTTCCTTCTCCAGATGTGGGAAGTATTCCTTCATTATTTTTTAAAAATAAGTTTTCAATTTATTTGCTCTTCCTCTTTTCCTTCTGGCACCCTTATGATTCAGATGCTGAAACATTTAAAATTGTCCCACAGGTTCCTCAGCCTCTCCTCATTTTTTTTGAATTCTTGTTTCTTCAATCTGTTCCATTTAGATGTTTATTTCTTCATTTTATTCCAAATTGTTGATTTGAGTCGTGGTTTCCTTCCCTTCACTGCTTGTTCCCTGTATATTTTTCTTCATTTCATTTTATATAGCTTTCACTTCTTTTATTTTGTTTCCATACTCAATCATTTCTGTGAGCATCCTGATTACCAGTGTTTTGAACTCTGCATGTGATATGTTGTCTATCTCCTTGTTGCTTAGTTCTTTTTCTGGAATTTTTATCTGTTCTTTCATTTGGCCAATATTTCTTTGTCTCAGTGCATATGTTGAGTTGTAAGGAGCAAAGCCTTAGGTATTCTCCAGGGTGGGTCAAGCCACATTGCTGTATTGTGGCATTGTATATGGGGGACGTGTCAGAGAGGGAACAATGCCTTTTGCTAGCTTGCTTTATTCTTGTCCCACTTTCTGTCACTTCCCCCACTACCCACAAGCAAATTGTGTGCTTTCAGATGCAGATGCCTAGGTGGGTGGGCTTATGTATTTTATGGAATCCCATAGGCCTCTCCAAATGACACTCCTGTGAGACTAGAAGTTTCTCTCACCACTGCAACCCCTACAGAATTATATAGCCAGAGTTTTTGAGTCTTTTTTCCCCTTACTGAAACCATGGTATGCACAGTTTGTCTTGCTCCCCAGTTATTCCTCCCAGCTTCTTTGCATATGAATGTGGGAAAACTTGTCTGCCAGCTGCTGCCTTGCCACACATCCTCTTCACCCCAGCTTCCCATCTTTGCCCCTCCTTCCAGTCTACATGAATGCTTCTTCTTTAAATCCTTGGTTTGTGGACTTCCAAGCATTTTAATTTTATGGCAATTCTGGTTGTTTTCACTTTTAAATTGGTTGTTATCCTTCTTTTGGTTGTGTGAGGAAGTGAAGTGTTTCTATCTACACCCTCATCTTGGCTGGAACTTGAGATAAAATAGCTGTCATCTTTGCCATAATCCACATGTGAAGCTTGTCATTTTACATGTTTAAATGCCTTTAAATATGTATTTTAAGTGATATGAAGTCTGTCCATAGTTTTCAGGTAACACATTACTGAAACTGACAACAGAGAAAAAGAAGACAGAAGGCACTCAAGTTCAGTTCAAGTTCTACATCATATTTTTAAAAAATGTAATGTTTATGGTTAAAAGTAAGCTAAAACTATTTTTTCTCATCTATATAAGCAATATTCTTTGCTTAAGAAAGTTAAAAAGACAACTTTAATCTTAGAGTGATGATGCATAATTAAATACATAAATGTCAGATTCAGAAATAACCTAGAATTCAATTAATAAATGTGTGTTTTAGTGTGTTTTAGAATAATTATCTCACTGCTGTAACATATAAAGATATATGGAAGATCTGAGAGTCACCTGTTCATTTCTTTCCTCAAGTTAAACAGAATACATGACTTTTGATCAAATCCATGTATTAATTTAAATAAACTCAAAATCTCTTGGGCATCATGGTAAGTAGTTTGCTGCTTCTTAGCATTAAATGAATTTCTAGGACTCTTTCATAAAACAGGAATATATATAATTATAGTTTATTATTTATATCATATTATATTTTATTAACTAACTTTAATTTATAACAATTAAATTAGTGAAAAGTTTAAAATTTAAGATTATTAAGCATTAGTATATATTATATTGAAAAATATACATATATACTTTTCTATTGCAATATATAGCAATAAAAAGTAAGTGTATGTTTTTTGCTTTACAGTACCATTGCCAAAATTGCCACAAGAATCTTCTGTTGATTTAAATTAAAACAATTTATTGTACATATGCATTATTAAAATGAGCCTTCTCAACCAACGTTTATGTTTGAAGTGGTACAGAAACCAAATTTATAACACTGTCAAGCAATAATAATGGTAATAATTATACAAATAACAATGACATTAGTACATTTATATACTAATTTTTGTTTTATAAAACACTCCACATACACTTTACTCGTTTGATCTTCACAATAACTGCTAGATTGCTTATAGTGTAAGTCAATGATTCTCACTTCTAGAATTACAATTCAGTAGCTTAGGGTGGAACTAAATTTTATGTACTCATCTGCAGATAATTGAAAATAGATAATGCCAGTCAGAGTGCTGGTTCATGCAGACCAGCAATGGAGACACCACCTGGGAGCTTGTAAAAAGTGCAGAAACATACGCCCCACTCCAGACCTTCTGAATAAGAACTTGCATTTTATCAAGATTCCCCAGATTATTCATATGTACATTATATTTGGAGAAGCACTGCTCTAACTACACTATGAAGGTAGGTAATTATCCTCACTTTAAAGCTTAGTGTTCTTATCTGTAAAATGAGAACACTAATCAATACCTGTTTCCAAAATAAAATGTAAAGATTAAACTGGCAAGTTTCCAGTCAATGGTCTCTACTAGTATTACCATGCATTCATTTAACTTTTCTTATTTATTTTTTAAAAGATTTTATCTATTTATTTTTAGTCAGAGTGGAAGGGAAGGAGAAAGAGAAGAAGAGAAACATCAATGTGTGGTTGCTTCCTGCATGCCCCCTACTGAGGACCTGGCCTGCAACCAAGGCATGTGCCTTGACTGGGAGTCGAACAAGTGAGTAACCCTTTGTTTCACAGGCCGGTGCTCAATCCACTGAACCACACAGGCAGGGCTTCACATTTAAAAAAAAAGATTATTTGCTATAAGCAGAGACTCTATTAAGTTTGCTATATAAGATGGTGAAGAAGACATACACAGTTCCCACCTTAATGGAGTTCCTAATCTACTGCTGGATTTACAGTCATCACAATTGTCATAATTATCATCACTGCCACCATCATTGTTATTGTTAGTATTATTATTAAAACAAGATGTTAAAATGATATAATAGAAGTAGACTGAGAGGAGGAAACCAGATGCTTCTCTTAAGCAGCATACTACAACCAAAAGGAAGGAAAAGTTAGCATATTAGTTCGGCTTTGTAGAGAGAGGGGTCTTGGCTAAATGTACTTATGGATGAAAGAGAGTATGAGAGAAGAATAAGGACAAGAATATACATTACCCAAAGTGTATGTCATTTTCAAAAAGTCATAGAGAGTTCTTTTTTATTGTTGTTCAATTACAGTTGCCCCCATTTTTCCACCATCGCTTTCTTAATAGGTAAAACATTTTTGATTGGATATACTAGACAATAAAAAATAATACTTGTGAATTTTCTCTAGCTTCTTTCTCACTGGGACTGTGTGCCCAGGGCTTATCCACCTATTCTGAGGGTTTCAGAAACAAGTTCTATCCTGCTGTGGTTATGAGGACTGATTTCACATGAATTTACTTTCTTTTTTAAAATTATTTATTTATTTTAATTTTTCTTGTACAGTTTTCTGTCTTTTGCTCCCATTCCAGCCCACCATGAATTTACTTTCATTTCTCAGGACTTAAGTCTCTCTAACACATGAATGGATGAACAGTAATACAAAAAACAAACAAACAAACACAAACAAAAAGAATATCACACACAATTGCTTGACCCAATGCTGTAGGGATAAAAAAGTGAAGGATATTTAGATTCAATTTCTGCGTGTCTCAAAGTACACACCAAGAACCCATTGCTTTCATTGATGAATCTTTTAATTATGAGATGGGATTTATTCTCTTTTAGAAAAACTGATTGAGACACTTCCTTTAAAGATAAAGCCATTGAAAAGTGTGCAACAGTTTGGTAGTGAAAAAGGCAATTAAGCTCATCACCTGGAGCCTCCTTGCATTTGCAGAAGTGAATGCACAAATAAAATAATTACTCCATTCAAGAGGTATTTATTTCACCATGGCTCAGAGAAAAAAGAAGATGAATCAATGCTGATGAGTATTTAACAACTGTCTTCTTACATTAATTCCCTCTAAAAAGTGAAAATCACCACCAGCCACACTATTTTGGTTTACCATTACTGAATCCCTACCAAATTTCTGGAAAAGAATGTAAAGATCAACTTATAACACAAAAAGAAGCAAGCACTTTTCAGTCTATGAATTTACTACATGCATACTCAGTTTAATCATGCTTCACTTTAGTGAGCTTCACAGATGTTTCATTATTTACAAACAGAAGGCAAGACCCTCCACTTGTAAAAAGATTCTGACTTGTGTTATCACAATACTCATTTTATTGCAGTGGTCTGGAACTTAACCTGCTATATCTCTGAGGTATGCCAAAATATCTACTGTTTTACTCAAGTAATCAGCTATTTTGTGCCATTTCACTCATTCATTTGTATTATAACACCAATTTTGTGCCTATCTGTACTAACCATATAATTAGATTCAAATCTGTAAAATAATAGTGCACTGCTTTTAGGAGCTCATTGGTAAGAAATTTGGTTAGACAGTCCATGGACTAGAGACAAAATTAAGACCATGTAGAAGATAACATGTAATGGAGAGTTGGAGTGTGTGTGTTTATGCATGCATTTGTGTATATGTGTGTCTGTGCAAGAAGAAGTCCGAGTATAAAAAATATTATAACATGCAGGATAATATGTTGGAGATGAATCATAATCCAGGTATTGAAAAGAGTGCAGATTTTGAATTTGACAGCTTTTAAAAGATAACAAAAGAGCCAGTTGAAAAGCTGAAAATCCAGTTGCATACTTAGACCTTTTTTGTCCATATGATATCAAATGTACAATGTGATGTTTACATTAAATTTGATTGTTGACTCTAGTACACAGATGCTGCCATTTTTTTGCTGTGTCCAATAGGTTACTAATACATATTTTCTTCCATAGCTTATTTCTTAATAGGACATCCTTGTATTTAGGCAAAATGTTATCTCAGGAGATCTACAAAGATCTTTCATCCAGAATAAATAATACTCTAAAATTTTGCTTTCTCGTATTATAAGAGAAAAAAATGCAAAATAAGAAATTAAGATTATAATTGTAATCTAAAGAAAAGAGAATGCAGGATTTTAAATCTACTCTCTTGGGCAAATTAAGCCATGTCTTGAACCTGGAGATGTTGCCAATGACCCATCTCAGTGTGGAGGATTTATTTCCCTACTGAAAGACTCAGTGGCTCTTTTTGGCATGTGGTCCAAATTCCAGTAGCCAGCAACAAACTATTATATAAATTTTACTTTACTCATCAGATATCACTAAAATACTTTCATGGTAGTTTCAATTAAATGATTTGATAAATACATATAGTTTTTTAATTTAAATTTCTACTCTATTGTTTAGGCACTATGGTCAGGACTGTGGGTACCTAGAAGAAATAATAAATCAGTTGTACTAGGATCTTCCAGGCAAGATGGAGGCATGGGTGGACACACTATGCCTCTTTGCACAATCAAAATTAAGGACAACAAAGATTTAGAAACAAGAAAACAATCAGAACTGATAGAAAATTGAACTGTATGGAAGTCCGACAACCGTTCATCCAGACTGGTAAGAGGGGCAGAGTAGCGACAGGAAAAGTGGAAGTTGGCAGACCAGATGCACAGGCAGTGGCTGGCAGATCCCAGGCATGCAGGCTGTGGCTAGCAGACCCCAGGCACTGGGTAGCAACGGGAAGACCCAGTGAGGCCAAGCAAGGCGGCTGGCTGACAGGTGGTCCCACATTTGTGTGCAGATAATCCAGGGCAAGGGCAAGCAGCAGAAGAGACTGTAATCCAAGAGAGCGCTGACCAAGCACCATTGTTCCCTATTGGGCCCCACCCCCACATGCAGCATCACAATCCAGTGACTGGGCTGCCCACCCCGGGGAACACCTAAGGCTCCACCACTCACTACATAACAGCCACGACCAGCC
>PVKU01002530.1:92925-222653 GCA_004027475.1 Anoura caudifer
ATGGGAGGAAAGCTGGGACTCAAATCAATTGACTGGACCAGAAGGAAGAAAGAAACAACCAAACAGAAAAGAAGGAACAAACAAGAATTCAAAAAAAATGAGGAGAGGCTTAGAAACCTCCAGGACATCTTTAAATGCCCCAACATCTGAATTATAGGGGTACCAGAAGGGGAAGAAGAAGAGCAACAAGTGGAAAACTTATTTGAACAAATAATAAAGGAGAGCTTCCCCAATCTGGCAAAAGAAATAGACTTCCAGGAAGTCCAGGAAGCTCAGAGAGCCCCAAAGAAGTTGGACCCAAGGAGGAACGCACCAAGGCACATCAGAATTACATTAGCCAGGATTAAAATGAAGGCAAGAATTCCAGAAGCATTGAGGGTTAAGAGGACAGTCACCTACAAAGGAGTTCCCATCAGACTGTCAGCTGATTTCTCAAAAGAGACGTTACAGGCAAGAAGGGGCTGGAAAGAGGTATTCCAAGTCATAAAACTCAAGGACCTACATCCAAGATTGCTCTATCCAGCACAGCTTTCATTTAGAGTGGAAGGAAAGATAAAGTGCTTCTCAGATAAGGTCAAGTTAAAGGAGTTCATCATCACCAAGCCCTTATTTTATGAAATGTTAAAGGGACTTATCTAAGAAAAAGAAGATAAAAAATAGGACAGTAAAAAGACAGCAAACTCACAGGTATTAATAGCCACACCTAAAACAAAAGCAAACTAAACAAACAGCTAGAACAGGAACAGAAACACAGAAGTGGAGATCACATGGAGGGTTAGAAACAGGGGAGTGGGAGGAGGACAGAGGTGGAAAAGGTACAGAGAATAAGTAGCATAGGAGTGGGTAGAAAATTGACAGGAGGAAGGCAAGAATAGTGCAGGAAATGTAGAAGCTAAAAAACTTATGACATATAGACATGAAATCAAGGGGTGGAATGTGAGTGGGAGAGGGTGTGCAGGGTGGAGGGGAATGATCGGGGAGAAATGGGACAACTGTAATAGCATAATTAATAAAATATATTTAAAATATAAAAATAAATAAATCAGGTGTACTAGATATTTAAGCCTATTGTAGTCATTAAGAGAGAATTTACTTCTTTGACTGTTTCTTGTTTGGATACCCACTAGAATTTGAAAATAAAACATAAATGTCAGAGAAGTTTCTATACATATAATTATTTACTATGATCAAAGTATTGGACAACTAAGAAATTTACTTTGCATTTCTTCTTAACATAGGTAACACAACTAATACGTTTGTGTTAAAAATACCCTGCTGATATTTACAAGGTGCCTTGATAATAAGAAATCTTTTCTACCTACTGCGTGATTGCAAGTCTCAGAACACAAGAGATTATCTTGATAGATACTTATTAACAGAAGATTAGTATTTACTCTCCAATCCAAAGAAAATATTTGAATATTTTCCTTCTGGGAAAAACACTATCTTTAACAAAGTTTTGTGAACTCATACAATCAATTTATACTCCTTTTTTGCAACCTTGATTCAGCTTGAGATGTATAAGACATTAGTTTTCAATAGCACAACATCAATCTTTACATGGCTTTAGACTTCATTTTATTTTTATTTTTTGATTCATTTGAGCTGCTGTAATCTGAACCCTAAACATAAAAATCTGACTTTGGAGCTTGAGATTTTACAGAACATACTCACCTCAAAGGTGCTTTTGTCACAAAACATGTTGGTAATAATGGATGGAAGATATAATGAAACCATCCCCTCTACAAGAAAAGAAATACAAAGAAATACATTCTTTCAGATGATGTTTCAGGGACAAAATCTTTGGCCAAATGGAGAGAAAGAATAATTGTCTACCTTTTTGGTCTCATTTTTATCATTTATACTTTGTTTTTCTTTAAGCATTCCCCTCACTTCCTTTCAGACTGATTTAATTATCATTCCTTTGTTCTCATGGCTGTAAGTATGCATATATTATTTATATAGTGTTGCATCTTAAGCACATAAGCTAAAATAATGGAGAGTCTTAAAAAACCCTTGGAAAATTCATTCCGTGGGAGGATGCCTCACTGAAAACACATACCATATCCCAGGAGCCACCCACAAATTGGACCTGATATTTCTCTATTCAATAAGCATGACTGAAATATTTTTAAAGGTCTACTTCAATTATAAAACTTAAAAAATGTATGATTTGCTTGAATTGAAACTTTCAGTCTATTGTTTGTAATCTAGACAGGCATTTAGAAACCAAGGTGTACATAACTCTCTAAGATGGCTATGGTTGGGTGAAGAGAATAAAGGGTTGATATATACAGTAGCTTCCATAAGCTGACTGTCGGGGGAAAGAGGGTGAATCATATAAGACAGAAAAACAACTGTGTTATTCTCTTTTGGGAGCCTAACAAACTGCAGTAGTAGTTGGGAGAAGAGAAATAATGATAGTAAATTGCATAGAGATCTCTGGCAAGAAGGTGTTCCCACAGATCTAACCACCCCAATGCCTCTGGTATAGCCAAGCTGGTTTCCTTGTCTTCAGGTTGAATTAATCCAGGTTGAATTAGTCTATAAAGTTTAAATATTAATTTTAAACAAGATCTCAAGCATTTATCTTTGCCCTTCTGAGCATCCTGATGTCCTCATGGTCTCAGTCTTCTGTCTTTGCTATTAATGATGACATGTATGAAGCAACCAAGATAAAGAATGTGGTACAGAAATGTTTCCTTCTCAATCCTCTTTTCTCTCTCTTATCTGCATCCATGTAGTTTAGGACACACTTTATCTTTAATGACAGATCACATTTCTTTGTGACTGGTCCCATAAGGTAAAGCATTATTCACAACATAGTGAAGCTGCTAATTTTTGTTTACCTCTCTTCCATTCACCTTTTTTTCTATTACATTGAATTCACAGAGAAAGTGTTTTATGGATGCTCCAAATCTAAATAACTCTCCTTTCATTCTAAATAGCTTTAAGACAGTGGGGACTTTAATGTGGAACCTTATTTAATCATTTTTACTTCAAAGTAGGTTTTAAATGTAAATAGTATTTTACAAGTCTCAAAAGAAGAGAGAATTTTTAAAATATATATCTCAGGGGATTGCACATAGTTGTCATTCTTTTTGGTGTTGTTTTGTAACTCTTTCAACAGGAAAAAAATAAAAGCTCATTTATGAGACTTCCTTATTAACTACTGGCAAGGAATAATGTTACTTCCTATACTTGTGACATTATTTAGCTCCCTCTAATCAATACATGACAATTAGACATTTGATGTTGTTAATTACCAATACTAAATGGCAACTCCCTAAACTCCCAGCATAGTTTTTATTATCCTTAATAACACCACTGAAAAATGCATTTATTAAAAGTTTACTGACTGGTGAGCTTGGCTTGGTGTAAGTTGGTGAATTTCAGATATCATTATGTATATTCAAATGAGACAATTGCAGTATAGAATGTTTAACAGACTTGGAGGAAGTCACAAGCCTAACGGGCATTTGAATTCCTGAAAAGGGCCTGACAATAAGTCAGTTGGGATATACTAGCACAGCTGTCCAAGAAGCCAAAATCATCTAAACCTAATGATGTAGGGTTTCTGTTTTTCCAAGGCTGAATTAGCAATTTCCATTGTAATCTTTAAATTGTCATCCCTTAAGATGAGAAAGTAAGGGTTTGGGTGCAAACCTGGAACATGGCATTTTGCATCCATACTATGAGAAAAAATAACATTTAAAATACATTAAAAATGAGATATTTGCAGTTGTTATTTCACAGGCAATGTCAGAGAGTAAATATTCATATAGATCATCACTGTTAAGGGACTACTGAAATTCTGCAAAAGAACATGGAATGCTTTTGCAGACATGCAATTTGTGTAAATTGCATGTCTGACTTCAGGCAAATCCTACCATCCTATACCAGTCTCCTATATATGGCCCACCTCTATTAATCACTCATCCTGAAAACACACTGAAAATCCTAAGATATGATTTGACGTGAATGGCCCCACTTCTCCAGGAATATTGGCAGCTGGTTTATGTACTAATTCTGGCACTGATAGAATATGTGCTTCCCAGATCAAAGTGTCCACCTTCCACCACCTACTTACTACCTTACTCAATCTTACTAAAGTTTCAGAAATAGAATGAAAATTTCAACCTATTTTGATGAGTCCAATTAAGAATCTTGTGAACAAATACTGACAAAAGATGTTGCCAAAAGTCTATTCCCAAAGAGCCATACTATGAAAATGGACATAAACCATACCCCTCCAACAATTGATTAAAAGTTAAATAATCCAGGTAGAAAAATTAAGGATCATCAAATAACTAACGTGAGTAATTTTTTACACTTTACAAATCAACAAAATTTTATTTTGCCCATGACCTTTGTTCATACAAGTGGTGAGAATTGTGGTAAAAGATGAAAAAGAAATTCTAGAAAAGTTCCTAATATTATTTAGAAGGCAAGTATATGAAATAATTAGACAACAAAATAGAATGGATTAAAATCCCAGATTAAGGGCTATAAGTAATTGACCATTTTGACACTACCAAGCCCCATAAACCTATTCTTAATAGTTGATGTAAAACTTTAAACTTTTCATGAAAAATATTTTCCTTAAATAACCTAAATTACCTAGTTATATCTTTATTTAGATCTTATAACAAATGAAGTTGTTAAATTAACACTCTCCTCCCAGTCATACTGGGGATAACTCACCAATAAATATTTTTAACTTAATTTTTTTAGATTTGATTTATTTTATTTTTAGACAGAGGGAAGGGAGGAAAAAAGAGAGGGAGAGAAACATCAATGTGTGGTTGCCTCTCCTTCACCCCCTACTGGGGACCTGGCCTACAAGTCAGGTATGTGCCCTCACTGGGAATTGAACCAGTGACACTTTGTTTCACAGACCTGTGCCGAATCCACTGAGCCACTCCAGCCATGGCTAAATTATTTTTTTTTATTATTTATCAAAATTAGAGAGAGAAACATCAGTTTCCTGTTCCTCTTATTTGTGCATTCATTGGTTGATTCTTGCGTCCTGACTGGTGATCGAACCCTTAGCCTTAGCATTTCAGGACAACACTCTAACAAAGTGAACTACCAGCCAGGGCCTCAGGAAATACTTTTAAACAAATAAAGAATAATTACACCAAAGAATGAATTTGTATTGCTTATAAAGCCATGCCAGATATATTAGTGGAGAGAAAAACAGCAGCATAATCTAGATATTCCTAAGTGTCCAGATGCTTATCACCATATCAACAAAGTCTAGTTTCTATTTCTTTTGCCACTCAAAAAACAATTCTAAATTTTAACCACAAATAACACTAGTAATCTGAAGTAATCAATAGTTGAGAACTCTATTCACTAATGAATTCTGAACCACTTGAGAGCTAAAGAAGTAGTGACGCAGCTTTAGAACTAAATGTCAGCATTATTATTGATGTAGCTATTGACGTACTTGAGTTAGGTTGTGTCAAAGGTGGGATTCTTAATGCTGGACCACAGTAATAGAGAGTGTGTGGTAAACTATTGGCCTCTCTCTGCTGGGAAATAGCCTGGCATCAAAAGACTTACAGCACAAGGTAGCAAAATAAATATTCTCCGTAGAGAGACTGAGCTTAAAGAGAAAAGGAGAGGGTGCTGAGTTCTGCATGTCCAGTTTCTTCTCTTGAGTTTACTAATAGGATGATTAACTCTCCTTCCTTTAAGTAAGGAATTCAATAAGGAAAAACACAAAGAAGCCAAGAATTTCCTTTTTGTTGTCTCTACATATAGGCATTCAAGATAAAATAAATATTTCAGTTATTTCCTGCTCTACTCCACCCCTCATAACATATACATTCAAGCAAAACATATTCTATGAGAAGATAATGCAATATATACACAGTAGAAGTAGTGGTTAAGAACACAGGCTCTGGAAACAGATGCCGTTAGTATGAGTTCCTGCTATACAACTTATTAGCTATGTAACATGAGGCACGTTAATCATAGTGTTTCCATATCTCCATTGTGTAAATTAGAGTATAATCATAAGGCCCAATCCATAGGGTTATTTTGTGAGGATCAAATTACTTAATCCATGCAAATTACCTAGTAGACAGACATGTAATAAATATTCAATAAATTTTAGCTTGATAGACAAAATATGGATTTGTTATAGTATGATTAGATGAATGTTTGAAAATCCTGTCCAAATAATCTGTCTAGATACCCTGTCATTTTTCCCTAAAATTATTACTATAACATTTATTATGTCAAATTAAGGTTATGGGTCTCCAGAAGATCCATTTTCAAGTGACTGATTTTAAGGAAAGATAACTCAGAAGCTCACAGCATCACAAAATCACAGCAGTCTGATTTTATTTATTAGTTTGCTAATAGAGAATACAGCTCTAATGGGTTAGAGCATTATATATGAGAGTTGATAAAGAAGAGGTTTAGGAAAGTTTAAATGGCAACTTTGGTTGCAAATAGTCTAAGATCAGGGACCAAGATGATAAAAATACAAAATTTTACCTTTTTCACCATTGTGCTATGGATAAATAAAAAAATTCATGATAGGCACATGTGTGTCCAATGCAACTGGCTATACCTGGAGTACTTTAATTGCGGAAGGTAATAGTGTCTGTTTCACCATAAGTATTTTTTAATTATGTATTGGTTTAGGGTGTACAGCTGAGTGGTAAGACAATCACACACTTTACATAGTGTTCTCCTCAATATTTCTAGCACCCCAATGGCAATACGCATAGCTATCACAGTATTATTGACTATGTTTCCTATGCTTTTCTTACTACCTTGTAATTATTTTGTCCATACCAATTTGTGTTTCTTAGTCCCTTCACCTCTTTCACCCAGTATCCAAACCTCCCATTGCTCCAGCAACCACCAGTTCACTCTCTGTATCTATGAGTCTGTTTCAATTTTATTTGTTTATTTTGTTTTTTGATTCCACATATAAGTGAAATCATATAGTATGTCTTTCTCTAACTGACTTATTTCACTTGGCATAATACCCTCTAGGTCCATCCATGTTGTCACAAATGGTAAGATTTCGTTCTTTTTTATGAATGAGCAATAATCCATTGTATATATGTATCATCACATTTGTATCCATTTGTCTATTGATGGATAGGTACATCGGTTGTTTCCATAGATTGGCTACTGTGAATAACACTGCAATGAACATAGTGGTGAGTATATTCTTTCGAATTAGTGTTTTGGGTTTCTTTGTATAAATATCCACAGGTGGAATCACTGGGCCATGAGGCAGGTCCATTTTTAATCATCTGAGGAAATTTCATACTGTTTTCTACAGTGGCTGCACCAATCCACATTCCCACCAACAGCGAGTGCACTTACAGTTCCTTTTCCTCCACATCCTCACCAACACTTGTCATTTGTGGATTTATTGATGATAGCCATTCTGATAGGTATAAAGTGACATCTCCCATTGTGGTTTTCATTTGCATTTCTCTGGAAACTAGTGACATTGAGCATCTCTTCATGTCTCTTGGCTTCCTGCATGTCTTCTTTGAAGATATGTATATTCAGATACTTCGCTTATTTTTTAATTGAATTGTTTGGTTCCTTCCTTTTTTGGTATTGAGTAGTATGAGTTATTTATAATTTTTGCATATTAAGCCCTTATCAGATATATTATTGGCAAATATATTCTCTCACTTAGTAGGTTTCTCTGTTTTATGATGGTTTCCTCTGTTGTGTAAAAAGTTTTAGTTTGATGCATTCTAATTTTTTTATTTTTTCTTTTGTTTGTCTTGCCCAAGGAGATGTGTCAGAAAAAAACATTGCTAAGAGAAATATCAAGGATTTTACCACCTATGTTTTCTTCCAGGATTTCTATGGCTTTTAGTCTTACATTTAAGTCTTCAATCCATTTTTAGTTTACTCTTCTATAAGATGTAAGGAGTTGGTCTAGTTTCATTTTTTGCATGTATCTGTCCAATTTCCCAGCACCATTTATTGAATAGACTGCCTTTATCCCATTGTATGCCCTTGCCTCTTTTGCCAAATATTAATTGACCATAATGGCATGTGTTCATTTCTAGGCTCTTTTCTGTCCCATTGATCCATATATCTATTTTTATATCAGTATCATGTCATTTTGATTATTATAACCTTGAAGTATAGTTTGATACTGGATAGCAGGGTATCCCTAACTTTGTTATTTTTTTCTCCATATTCCTGAAGGTATTCAGGTTTTTCTGTGTGTGTGGTTCCATATGAATTTTTTGTTTTACTTTTCTAATTCCATGTGATGTGCCATTGATATTCTTCAATTTTAAAAAATATATATTTATTTTTAGAGAGAGGGGAAAGAAAGGAAAAAGAGAGGGAGAGAAACCTCTATTTTGGGGACCTGGAGATTTCCAGAGAGTTTGTACTGCTGAATGATAATGGCTTTTGCACAGAGGCCTTAGAGACTTTTCATTATTTCCTTGGTCTCTCTCTTTCTTTAATATTTTATTTATTTATGTTTAGACAGAGGGGAAGGGAGGGAGAAAGAGAAGGACAGAAACATCAATGTGTGGTTGCCTCTCATGCATCCCCCACTGGGGACCTGGCCCACAATTCAGACATGTGCCCTGACTGGGAATTGAACAGGTGACCCCCTGGTTCATAGGCCAGCACTCAGTCCCCTGAGCCACACAGCCAGGGCACCACTGGTATTTTGATAGGGATTGCATTGTCTCTATAGATTCCCTTGGGTAGTGCGGACATTTTCATTATGTTAACTCTTTCTATTCTTAAGTATAGTACATGCTTCCATTTTTTTCTGTCTTTGATTTCCTTCTTCAGTGCCTTCTAGTTTTATGAGTACAAGTCTTTTATCTCCTTGGTTAAATCAATCCTATATCTTTTATGTTTTGGTGCAATTATAAATGGGATTCTTTATTCAGTTTTCCTTTCTGATAATTCATTATTGATATATAAAAGTGCAGCCAATTTCTGAATATTAAGTAGTATTTCTTGTTTTTAAAAGTTTATGTTTTTTAAAAGATTTTATTTATTTTAGTGAGGGGAAAGAAGGGAGAAAGAGAGGGGGGAGAAACATCAATGTGTGGTTGTCTCTCACACACCCCCTACCAGGGACCTGGCCCACAATCCAGGCATGTGTCCTATCAAATTGACGACTCTGATTCACAGGCCAGCACTCAATCTACTGAACCACACCAGCTAGGGCTTAAGTAATATTTCTTAATGGCCTATTGGAGAGCAGATACTGATTATGCATTCAAATATAACTTTCAATGGTTTCCTTACATTCTTTTATAAATGAGTAGTACATTCTCAAAATTTGTAACATCCTTATCCTGTTTTGTAACTGTATTCATTTAACTGTGTTTCTAAATACTCTTGATTTTCACTGATAGTTTCCTACTTCACTCAGCTGCCTATGAACAGACTGAGTTTATAACATAATAGTCTCCATCATCCCTTATTTTACTTTCCATGGTTTCAATTACCTATGGTCAACCAAGTTCTGAAAAGATGAGATGAAAAATGTCATCAATAAACACTTCATAAATTTTAAATTGTACCTTTCTGAGTAGTGTGATAAAAATGTCACACCACCATGCTCTGTTCCATCCGGGATGTGAATCATCTTTTTGTCCAGCATGTCCACACTGTATATGCTATCTCTCTGTTATTCACTTAATTGCTGTCTCAGTTATCACATCACTTATGAGAGACAGAGACCATATTCATCTATTACAATATATTGTTATGACTATTCTATTTTATCATTACTATTGTTAATCTCTGACTGCATAACTTATAAATTAAACTTTGTCATAATTATATATGTGTAGGAAAAACAAAATATATAGAGTTTGGTATTATCTGTGATTTTAGGCATCTACTGGGGATCTTGGAACATATGCCCCATGGATAAGGGGAACTATAGTATACAGGTGAAATCAGTGCTCACATAAATGACATATGAATTCAATCTAGAAGTTTCCTATTCCCTAATGTACTACTTTTCTCATTTAATTATTATCTCCTGACTGTCTACTTTTTCACCTAGTTTACATTACCTATAACTTGTCCACGTAGCTCTTAAAAAAGAAATGCACTGTTATTGATAAATATAGATTTGAGAAAGCATTTACTTAATAATCATTTTAATTGTAGATTCTTATTTCTGTATGACATAACCATAAAGGGTTTCCATTGCCTATTCCTTTTATAATCTCTGACTGCTTGTATGGGTATGAATTCATTTCACTTTTCGGCTGCCTTTATTTATTTCCTAAAATTGTTATCTAATACAGCAGACTCTTATTTTATTGCATTTTTCTTTTTCTACCTGTTTTCAGAACAGACTTTTGTTTGCCTGGAGATCTTCAAACAGTCCTTTAGGAGGATGCACTGAATTCATCTAGCACTTCACAATTCTTCTGAAAAAGAAAAATACAATCTGTTGTGCTTTAATTATAATTTCCCTTAGGATATGCTATTCTCCCATAGTCAGGAAGTTTAACATTTCTTCTTAGCAAACCACACTCACTACATTGCTTAGTTCCTCTAACTCTTAAAGCATTTTGTAGCCTGAAATTTCATTTCTAGTCCAATTTAAGTGGATTGGGTCACTGGTTTCCTGCCGTCTGAGTTTCTCACATTTCCAATTGATTTACCAGGTTAAAAAATTGGTTTTCTTCACAGTCAAGAATTGATTAAGATCCATTAGCTTGGCTGCATTTGTTACTCACATATCTAGATGTACTATTCTTATTCAAATTCAAATGATTTAGAGGGAGGTAAGTGTATATTAGTGAAGCCTGGATAAAAGAACAGTTTAAACAGAGTGGTTTCATTTTAGCTCATGTTAAAAAGAACATATCTGTAAAAAAATTAAGAAATATATTTAAGATATTTTGTCAAAAAAGCTACTTTGAACTGTTTTAAATGAATAATGTAAGGATGTTATTTTGTGTAAAATAAAAATTCAAAAATGTTGAAAAAGTGTACTTTTAAAAATAAAGCAGGTACATGTTATCTCTCCATAATACATAGTATGCATTTTATGTATCGATATAGACACGCACAAACATACACAAGACCACTAAATGTTTAAAACCTCATTAATTTTCAAAATACCATTTATATTTCAGGTCTCAGAAAAAATTAACTGCTGTTATTTCAGCCTTCCCATGCAGGCAGTTGGTTGTTGTCTCCTCTGTGATCCCTTGTACTACTGAATTTCTGAGTAATACCACTTATGGTATTTTATTGAAATTATCTAGTCACAGCTGGCTGTAACCTCCTTAAGTGCAAGGACTATATCATGTACATTTCCGTGACCATTCCATCTCTAGGAATCCTGTCATAGTAACTAGTCTTTAGTGGATATTCAGTATAAATCAAAACAAAACTTTCACATTCATTGCATGAATTATAAGTCTAAATTGGTAAAGTCGGAAATTAAGAGTAACTTTAGATGTCAAATTAGAGCAAAATCATGACCACTATCCCAATCAATTTACCTGATCCTACACAGGGTGTCTATGATTGTGGAATACAATGAGAAATAGATTTAGGCTCCTCCTTAATTTTTGTTATTACTTTCATGATGTATCTTTATATAGGCATTATCTTAAAGTTTGAAGTTAAAAGAATATAATAGACAAAACAAGAAGACATTTCAGGAGAAACTATAAGGTTTTGTAGAAAACATGCCTAAGTTTCCCCACATCATTGGCATTTTCTATTTCATGTCCTAATGTCAGGATACTTTTAGTGTCACATGCAAACACACTTCCTATACCAATCTTATGAACAAGAGACTGAGTTCTAGGATTATTCATTTCCTTCAGTAAGGCAGGAACAAATAAATGGTTTGACAACAACTTAGGTAAAATCTCTCACCTCTGTCCCCAATCTGGTTTTTTAAACATAGGCTCAATATAAGCCAAAAACATAATGAAGTTTCAGAAAATCAGGTTGTTTCAATAAACAAAGCATTCTATCTAAGAAAAGTCAAATCTCCACATGCAACTTGTAGTCAAGCTGTATTGAAATCCACCATGTTAAAAGATCATTGGCAAACGAACACTAGTAAAAGAAGGCTATTCAGGATGGTGAGGAGTCTGGAAACCCAGGACAGGAAAGAACCAAAAGAAAAAGTGAGCTCTGTATGATCTGCTTAACTATAAGATCTGACAATTATGTGGAAGAATGATTTGACTTTCTTTTATTGATCTTCAAAGAACAAAGAGAATTAATGGGTGGAATCATAATAAGCAACATTTGGAGTGCTTATTATGAGTCAGCCACTTCACTTATATTGTCTAATTCAATACTCATAGCAAGCTTATGAGATATATGGGAAGATTAGCCTTATTTTCAACATGAGTAAATGAAGATTCAGAAAAGTTCAGTCACATTCTTGAGATTGTACAGCTAAGAGGTGCTAGAGATGGATTCTAGAGTTTTCCGAAGCAAGGGTAGCTGCTCCTCCTGTTACAAATTTTTGCCTCCTGGATCAATGGTACCTCTAACTTTACTGACTAAGAGACTTTACATCTTCAATATTTAGGATATTTAAAACTGTGCAACAACTTTTTTGAAAGTGTTAAGCAGAGGTCAGTATCTGACAAAAGTACTTATTGTAGAGGGAAATCTTGGACTGGATGGGGATTATTATTAGAACAATGCATTTAAAGTATGCTATGGAAAACCATAAGAATTCTATGAATTCCTATGGAGGCTGCCACACTTTAAGTTGTTTGTGAGGAAATGGGCTCTGAAATGGGGTCCTTACACATGTTCTCTCAATCAGAGTTATTCTACTTTCCTTTGAAGCCTAGAATTATTGTGTATGTCCTATATACTAGGCAATGTTTTTAAAATGTTACATGTATTAATTCATTTAATCTTTATAACAGCATAGGTATCATTTCCCTCACTTTAAACATGACGAAAACCTTAGTGAAACAAACATACAAACAAAAAATAACTGAGGATTGGAGAAGTAGAAAAACATGTCTAACAATATTGTATAAATTTGGTAAATAGTAGAGCTGGCATTTGAACCCTGGTTATCTGGTATGGCAGTCTGTGTTCTTTAAGAAATATGTCAACCAGCTTCTCAATTTAATTAAAAACAAGAAATTTCTCTGAAAGAATTTATATGAACAGAGTGATATAGACTATTTTGAAAGATTTTATTAATTTTATTTTTCAAGATAAAGGTAGGAAAGGAGAGAGGGCGAGAAATATCAATATGTGGTTGCCTCTTGCACGCCCCCTACTAGGGACCTGGCCTGCAACCCAGGCATGTGCCCTGACTGAGAATAGAACTTGTGACCCTTTTCTTTGCAGGCCCATACTCAATCCACTGAGCTATACCAGCCAGGGCTATTTTTTGAAAATTACTGTAATTATATCCTCTGAAAGTTTCGTTAGAATTCTAACAGTCTGTGATTTAAAGTGTCATTGGTTCAATAATAGTCCTCTAGGTTGAGCTAGGAAATCCCTGTGACTTTTTCTACACTGCTAGGACCTTAGTTACTATCTGACTGTAGATATAAATCTTTCCTTTCACTTTGCTAAACCATGGTTCTTTAGGTTTAATCCTGGCTGTACCTGCAAACTAACAAGGTGAGGCTTCACCTGGTTTTCTGGTTCCAAACTTCAATCTTTGGCTCACAGGGTTGGATCTAAGCCATGACATTTCTATATACTTAAGTCAGCTGATTCATCAGTTCCACTCAGTTTGAGCTCAAACTGGCATTAAGGTTAGTTAGACAGAGATGGTGGACTGGTGGAGCATGGGAGGCTGAGGAGCCTCCTCGGGGAGGATTTTTCAATAGCAAAGGAGTCAAGTGGGAATGATGAGCGTGACCCAGCAAGAAAAAACTGGTGACCAGAGCAGAGGAGAACAATCACTGTTCAGCATGATTGTCTACTCTAATATTTCTCCTGGTAATGATTGCCATGGATTCATGCCTCGGTGCTGTACAGAGTAGGAAGGATATACAAAAGAAATGCATAGCACTGGTTCCTGTAAAAGCCCATAAGACATCTGAACAACATTATCATCACCCCCTACAGATTTTGGAGACTTTGAGAATGTTCCCAAATAGAAGTTGCATTCTCTACTCAAGTTCTAATCCATTTGAGAAAAAATGACAACCAGAAAAAAAATAAGATATTTTTGTAACAGGAAAGCTTAAGTGGACAGATATAACTTCATGTGAAAGTCAAAACAAGCTTTTAAACTCTTTCCCCTGTTTCATTTTAAATGTTCTAATAGTTGACTTGAGGGGCTATTTAGGTTTATATACATAATTATACGCATAGATGACTGCCTTCTACAAACCTAACCACACTTAGAATTTTGTGATGGCACATTATTCTGTTGCACAGTGGAATATAACATAAAAAGGGAAGATAGATTTTTCTACAGCATACTCTGGCACTTTCAGTGCCGCAATCTTGCTAGGATATAAATACCCAGGGGAAGAGCCCTGCACCCACCAAGAGATTGGTGATTCCAGTGAAGCAACAATAGCAGCTGAAAGTATATTTTCTGACTCAAGAGGACCATGTAAATGATTGGCATAAAGAAAAGCAAGAATGTGTGAAATTTGATAGAGATTTGGGAACATAGAAGTTACTTGTGTGCAATATATAATTTATTCATTATATTAATATAGCTGATGCTTCAATGTGTGTAAAGGGTCACTGCCAGACTCATTTCTTTGTATCTGTAGAGTTATAAGAAGTGTGCACTTTAAGGACAGAGACCATATCATGTCTTTGAAACTGTAGATGCTAGAAAAAAATTCCAGTAACACATAAATAATTGTATCTTAAAAATTGATTAAAAACATTGATAACATTAGTAACATTTGATATAATGTTCGAACCAACAAACTATTCAGTTATAGACCGATTATTTTCTCATAACCATATTGAAACAAAATATAATTCAATTCAACCTGGTTAAATTCTATCTCACAATCATAACCTGTATATTAGCTTTCAAATTTTACACTTATCTTTGGTATTGCTGTGCATACTGACTCTTTAATCTCTTGTAATTTTACACATATAAAATAAAATAAGTAATTTCAAGAAAGAAAAATACAGACTTGCTATTTCCAACAAGCAGCTGAATGAAAGACATGTAATGCTGGGGAGAATAGCATAATTATTGCCTAAGATCAGAAATTCTTGGTAAATTGACTTTCTGGATGTGCAACAGCATAAATCAAATGAACATAACCTTGAAAACTGATGATTAAAAGTGGACTAAATGTTTTTCCTTGGGGCTTACACTCAGGGAAGATGCCATCATCAAGAGGTAGCAAATAGCCCTCTCGTATGTTCGGAGACTCAATAACTTTCTTTCAGTAGCTAAAATCTGTGAGAATTATCTTTAGTCATAAATATGAAGTTTCTTTAAACAGAATAAAAAAATCATCATACTACTCAGCAGAAAGAAAGAACTTTTGCCTTTTAGATAGCATGGATGGAACTGGAGACTACTATGCTAAGTGAAATAAGCCAGGCAGTGAGGGACAAATACCATATGATCTCACTTATAAGAGGAATCTACTGAACAAAATAAACTAATGAACAAAACAGAAAAACAGAAATGGAAACATGGAACAGATTTACAGTGATGGGAGGGCATGGGAGAGGAGGGTAATGTTGGAAAGAAGGGGAAGGGGTTAGTAAAGAAACATGTAAGAATGACCCATGAACATAGAAAACAGTATGGAACTGACAGTGGAAGGATAGGGTGGGATGAATAGAGGAGGACAAAGGGGGAAAATGGCAAAAACAGTAATAGAGTAACAATAGAAAATGATAAAAATAAAACAAAATGATGAACTTAAGCAATAAATTCATGAAATAAGTTTTATGTAACAATTTAAAATTTTACTTGACCAAATAGTGTATGGGTGGGGTATACAATTTCTCACAGCAAATTTATATTATTCAAAAACCATAGTATAGTACACAAAGCAATCTATACATTCAATGCAATCCCTAAAAAATATACCAATGATATATTTTACAGATATAGAACAAATATTTAAAAAATTTATATGGAATGATAAATGACCCTGAATAGCCTCAGCAACTTTGAGAAAGAACAATAAAATGAGAAGGATTACAATACCTGACATAAAACTATATTAGAAAGCCACTGAAATCAAAACAGTCTGGTACCTGCATAAGTACAGACACATAGACCAGTGGAACAGAATAGAGAGGCAAGAAATAAACCCATATCAATATGGTCAGTTAGTATTTGACAAAGGGGGCAGAAACATAAAATGGAGTAAAAATAGCCTCTGCAATAAATGGTATTGGGAGATCTGGACAAGTTCATCCAAAAAAATGAAACTCAACCACCAACTTACACCATACACCAAAATAAACTCAAGATGGTTAAAATACTTAAGTATAAGTCATGACACCATGAAAGTCCTAGACAGAAACATAGGAAGGAAAATTTCAGGTAAGTATTTTCACCAATATATCCCCTAAGGCAAAGGATATAAAGGAAAAGATAAACAAATTGAACTAAATCAAACTAAAAAGCTTCTAAAGAAAGTGTCAACAAAATGGAAAGGGAATTAACTGTATAGGAAGAAATATGTGCAAATGATACCTCGGAGAAGGGTTTGATGTCCAAAATATATAATGAATTCACACCACTCCACACCAGAAAAACAAAAAATTCAATTAAAAAATAGGCAAATGACCTGAACAGACAATTCTCCAAGGAGAACACACAGCAGGCCCATAGACACATGAAAAATCTTCAGCAGCACTAGCCATTAGGGAGATGCAAATTAAAACCAACAATGAGATATCACTTCACATCAGTCAGAATGGCCATCATAAATAAATCAACAAACAACAAGTACTGGAAGGTTGTGGATAAAAGAGAACCCTAGTACACTGTTGATGGGTTTCAGACTGGTGCAACCACAGTGGAAAACAGTATGGAACTTCCTCAAAAAACTAAAGATGGAACTACCTTTAGATCCAGCAATCCTACTGCTGAGACTATACCCTAAGAATCCTGAAACACCAATTCAAAAGAACCTATGAACCCCAATGTTCATAGCACCACTATTTATAGTAGCCAAGTGCTGGAAAGAGCCTAAGTGCCCATCAGTAAATGAGCAAATAAAAAAAAACCATGGTACATTTACACAATGTGATACTACACAGCAGAAAGAAAGCAGGAGCCCCTATCATTCATGACAGCATGGATGGAACTGGGGAGCATTATGCTAAATAAAATAAGCCAGGTGGTGAAAGACAAATACCATATGATTTCACCTGTAAGTGGAAACTAACCAACAAAACAAACAAATGAGCAAAATAGAACCAGAGACTTGAAAACAAAGAACAAACTGACAGTGACCAGGAGGGTGAGGGGAGGGAGACAGCAGGGAAAAGAAGGGAAAGGGGCAAACCAAGGAACATGAATAGAGGACTCATGGACACAGACAATGGGGAGGGGAAATTGACTGTTTGAGTGGGGGCTGACAGGTTAGGGGAGATCAATGGACAAAAATGTGAGACAACTGAAACTGAGCAACAATAAATGAACAAAAGAAACAGTATAATATTCACAGAAATAGTTTACTTGAGTTAATGCCCCAAAAATTAAACACATGAAAGTCTTTCTTCCAACAGATTTTAGAAAACTTTTATCACAAGAAAAGCTTTTGAAATCATGTATAAGGGCCAATCAAGCAAGATATATCAAGAGCATCAAACACATTCATATTCTTTGACCCAGTAGTACAGAAAATCTCTCTTATGAATTAATTCTGAGCATATGAATTAGTATACAATGGCTTATGCAAAATAATGTTCAGAGGCATGGATGAAACGATTCTTAGAGAAGTAGGAACTATTTTGTATATATTTGACATTGTATTTTAAGTGTGGAAGAAAATAATTGTTATAATTTGAGCTATAATTGTTAAGGTGATCCCATTTGTACCCATATAATATTGAGACCTAGGAAAACTTGGATTTAGAAAGAGAATACTATGGGGAATGATGTCAGGTAAATGTTGGTGTGAGATATCCCCTTGGTCTCTCATCTTCAATTTTTAACAATTTGAACAGCTATAATTCAACAAGGATGCCCCACTCAATGCAAAAACAAGTCTGAGAGATCCTCATGTTGAAACATCTAAAGGTCAGCAATGTAGCAGAATATATGAACATTTTATTTTTTACTTTTATTTTTTAAATTTTGTTAATTTTGACACTATTTCAGATGTCACCCATTCCCCTACCCCTTGCCCCCACTCCACCCACTTCTGACACTGCTGGCCTTCACTATATTGTTGTCTATGCCCATGGGCTATGCATATATGCATATGTTTTTTGGCTAATATCTTTCGTGCCCCCCATACTCATTCACTCTGGGATCTGTCAGTCTGTTTCATGTATTCATGTCTCTGGTTTTATTTTGTTCATCAGTTTATTTTATTCATTAGATTCTACATATAAGTGAGATCTTATGGTATTTATCTTATTCTGACTGGCTTATTTCACCTAACATAACACTCTCCAAATACATCCATGCTGTTGCAAAGGGTAAAAGTTCTTTCTTGTTTACAGTTGCACAGAATTCCACTGTGTAAATGTACCAGGGCTTTTTTTTTTATCACTCATCTACTGATGGGCACTTAGGCTATTTCCAGATTTTGGGCTATTGTAAATATTGCTGCTATGAACATTGGGGTGCCTAGGTTCTTTTGAATTGGCATTTCAGAATTCTTAGTGTATAATCCCAGGGGTGGAGTTGCTGGGTAAAAAGGTAGTTCCATTTTTAGTTTTTTGAGGAAATTCCACACTGTTTTCCACAGCGGCTGCACCAGTCTGCATTCCCACCAACACTGTTCATAGTAATTTTTATAATCCTTTGTATTTCTGTGGTATCAACTGTAATTTCTCCTCTTTCATTTCTGATTTTATTTATTTGGGTCCTTTCTCTTTTTTTCTTGATGAATCTCGCCAAAGGTTCATTGATTTTGTATATCTTTTCAAAGAACAATCTCTTGGATTTATTCATCCTTTGAATTGTTCTTTTAGGCTCAATGTTGTTTAATTCTGCTCTGCTCTTGAATATTTCCTTCCTTCTTCTTTCTCTGGGCTTTGATTGTTGATGTTCCTCCAGTACTTGTAGATATAGGGTTAGGTTGTTTGTTTGAAATGATTCTGTCTTTTTTAGGAAGGCCTGTTTTGCTATGAACTTCCCTCTGAGGACTGTCTTTGCTGTACCCCATAGGTTTTGGACTGTTGTGTGTTCATTTTCATTTGTTTCCAGATACTTTTTAAGTTCTTCCTTAAGATCTTCCTTAAGATCTCATTGTCTACCCATTCACTATTTAATAACATGTTATTCAGTTATTCATACATATATACATTCATATATATGTATGTGAATGTTTTTTAAAACTTTTTTAAAAGATTTAATTATTTATTTATATTTTATTATTTTTTTAGAGAGAGAGTGGGAGGGAGGGAGAAAGAAAATGAGAGAAACAACAATGTGTGGTTACTTCTTGTGTGCCCTCAGCTGGGGTCCTGGCTTGAAACCCAAGCATGTGCCCTCACCGAGAATCAAAATGGTGACCCATTGGTTTGAAGGCCAGCACTCAATTCACTGAACCACACACCAGCCTGGGCTGTATTTGAATGATTTTGAGTTATCCTCTGAAGTTGGTTTCTAGATTCAAGCCATTTATGTCTGATAAGATGTTTGCTATGATTTCAATTATCTTAAATTTGTTGACACTTGTTTTGTTTCCTACCTTATGATCTATCTTTGAAAATGTTTAACATGCATTTGAAAAAAGTGTATATTTTGCTTCTTTGGGATGAAAAATTCTGTATATATCAATTAATTCCTTCTGATATAAATTATTCTTCAATGCCACAATATCCTCTTGATTCCTTGTTGGGAAAATCTATCCATTGTAGACAACAGAGTGTTAAAATCCCCTATGATGATTGTATTGCTGCCTATATCTTTCTTGAAGTCTTCCAGGAATTTCCTTATATATTTAGGTACTCCTCTTTTAGATTTTTATATTTACAAACATTGTATCCTCTTGTTTGACTACTCCTTTTATTATTATGCAGTGACCTTCTTTGTTTCTTATTATTGCCTATGTTTTGAAGTTCATTTCATCTGAAAAGTATTGCTATCACAGCTTTTTTTATGTCCATTTTCTCAGAATATTTTCCCATCCCTTAATTTTCAGTGTGTGTAGATCTTTTTTCTGAGGTGGGTCTCATGTAGACAGCATATATGTGGGTTGTGTTTTCTTATCCACTCAGCTATCCTATGTCATTCTATTGGGACATTTAATCCATTTCCTATTAAAGTTATTATTGATAAGTACGTATTCATTGCCATTTTCCCCTTTGTACTTGTGTTTCTCTTACTTTTTTCTTCATATTTAAAACAGTCCCTTTAGCATCTCTTGCAATGCTGATTTGGTGGAGGTGTAATCTTTTATCCTTTTTTATCTGAGGAGTTCCTTATTCCACCTTATGGGACCCTTCCTGAGTAGTCTCTGTTACAGGCCTTTGCGTTTCATTACTTGGAACATTTCATTACTTTCCATTCTGGCTTGTAGTGTTTCTGTTGAGAAATCAGCTAATAGCTTTATGATAGCTTCCTTGTATGTTGGTATCTGTTTCTCCCTTGCTGCCTTTAAGATTTTCTCTTTGTCTTTAAATTTAACCATTTTAATTATGATGTGTCTTGGAGTAGGCCTCTTTGGGGTTATCTTCTTTGAGACCCTCTGTGCTTCCTGGAATCCTGTGACTTTTTCCCTCAATTAGTTAGGGAAGTTTTCCATCACTACTTTTTAAAAGATGTTTTCTTTCCCTTGCTCCTTTCTTCTCCTTCTGATATCCCTATGATATGAAGATTTTTACATTTCAAGTTGCTCTTCAGCTCCCTTAATGTATCTTCAATCTTTTTTAGTCTTTTTTCATTTTGTTGCTGTTTCTGGGTCTTTTATCTCTGCTTGGTCCTCCAATTCACTGTTTCAATCCTCTGCTCCATTCATTTATCCTAGCCTGCTTTTAATTCCTTCTAATGTATGAGTTATTTCAGATATTTTATAATTCCTTTTCTCCTGGCTCTTATTCATAGTTTCTATGCAGTTTTTCATTCTGGTGTAGTTCCCAGTAAGTTCCTTATAGCTTCTATAGAGTTCCTGGTAGTTCTCACTGAACTCCTTGAGCATCCTTATAACCACTATGTTGAACTCTATGTCTGATAGATTGCTTGCTTCAATTTCATTTAGCACTCTTTCTTGGAATTCTTCCCTCCTTTTGATTAGGTTATTTTTTGTCTTTCCATTTTAGCGGACTCTTTTTGCTTGTTTCTGCTTGTTAGATTGATATGCTTTGACTCCCTGTCTTTATGGGTTGTCCTTCTGTAGTAGGAGACCTGTGGGACTCAGTGGTGCATTCTCCTTCTTCTGAACTGATGCTCTTTGGATGTTCTTTATGCCATTTATGTGTGCTGTGTTTTTGTAATTGGTTTCTGAATGTTATTGGGTCATTATTTGGTGTGTTCTTCCCTTTAGCTGGCTGACTGAGAGTCACACTAACCACTACATCTTGTATGCTGTAGTGCAGGTGCTTCCAGAACAAAACAAAACAACCCCAGAAACGAAACCCACACCTGCAAAAATAACCCTCACTGACAACCACACTATCAACAACAAATGGGCAAATATTAACAAAGTTGGAAAGAGATTAAGACCATTATAAGAAAGTAAAAATGAATATGAGATATCTGAGAGAAAGAAGTATAATTTTGAGAGGTAAATGGAGGAGAAATAATAAGTAAGGAATAGAAACAAGGCAAAGAAAGAAAGAAAATATAATTTACATCATAAATAAACAGAGGGAAGAAGGCAAAATGGAGTAAGAAAAGGTAAGAGTGTAAAATGAGGTTTAAAAATTTAAAGAATAGTGAAAGATTGGAAGATAATTGAAGAAAAACACCCACCAGAGCAATATCAATGGCAAATGAGCAAAGATTAATATAGGTGGAAAGATATTAAGAAGGAAAAAGAATAAAAGATTATGAGATATCAAAAGGAAGAAGTGATACTGAGAGGATAGAGGGAGAAGAAGTAATAAGAGTGAGGAATGAAAACTAGGCTGAGTGGGAAAAATAAAATTTAAAACAAAAAGGGCAGGAGGAAGAAGAAATGGAGTAGGAGAGGGGATCACTAAAATTTGAGATTTGAAATACAAAAATAGTGAACATCTAGGAATAAAAGTAAAGAAATATAACAATAACCACCATATCAACAACCAATGAGCAAAGATTAATAAAACTGGAGAAAGAATAAGGACATTATAAGAAAGGGAATAAGAATGTGAGATGGCTAATGGCAATAAAATGGTTTTGAGAGGCTGGAGGGAAGAGAAATAGTAAGAGTATGGAATAGAAACAGGTTACAGAATGGGAAAAATAAAATTAAAAAAATAAGAAGAGGATGGAAGAAGACAAGATGCAGTAAGAGAAGGGAGGAGTAAAACATGAGATTTGAAATAAACTAAAATAAAATAATAAAGGGAAATGGTCATCAAGGAACATGTATAAAGGACCCATGGGCAAAGCCAAATGGAGATAGGATTGCAGCTGGGAGGTGGGAGTGGTGGGGTGGGGGAAAGTGGTGGTGGGAAAATGGAGACAACTGCATTTAGACAACAATGAAAATGATAATAAAATAAAAAATATGGAAAAAATTTTAAAGGAAAAATAGTGAAATAACAAGAACAGATTTGTAGGGGGAAAAGCTATGCAGTAGAAAAAAATAACACAAATCATGACAAAAACCACAGTGGAATACGTCTTAGCAGAGTTTAGTGTTTTCCACTGTCTTCTCTTTCTGAAACCGCCCCAGTAATGTCAGATGGTGTCTTAGCCTCACCCTAGGCAGCCTATTCAATACCACAAGCAACCCACAGTATGTGCATGTCTCTTTCAGGCTTGGCTGGTCCCTAAACTTCTGCCCTGTCAGCTTTCCATCAGCACAAGGCCCAGGATTGGTTCATCTAGTGTCTGAGGGCACTGCCAATACCACCTCCACCTGCCTCCAGAGGGTGGCCTCTGGTGTGATTTGGAGGCTGGAATCCCTGGGTTGCCCCCAGGGGGCAATGTTCAGTCTTCATAGAAGATGATCCCACCATCTTCCTTACCCTCCCACCACAGATCTTGGTCTGTTCCAGATTATTTCCAATAATATATAGTTTCTGGTCAAGTAGCTGCCCTTTTCTTATCTCGGGCCAGTCTGTGTAAAAAAGGGTAGCTCTTTCATGCTTGGTGCTGATGGCAGTTCTGTACAAAAGTGGAAGCTGGACAGGGCCCTGAACACCACTTCTTGTGCTTGTATCTATCTCTCTGCTATGCTGGTTTTGATGGATCAGGCACTGAGTAACCACCATAGCTCCTAGTATCTGACAAAAGTTCAGAAAGGGCACTTTAAGAGCTTCTCCATCTTTTATCTGTGGATACATGCCAAGCAGGGGGCTCCTGAGCCTGGCCTCACTTACCTGCACAGCCTGCAGGTGAGGGTTGGGTACACCTGCCTGTGGGATGACCTGCCTGGCTGCAAGAAATCTCAGGCATTCAGTTCCTGGTTGTCCATTTCCCAGCCTGCCACTGTCACATGAAACTCAGGCCCCAACTCTCTGCTCTGCACAGTCCCCTGCTCACCAGCCATGTTGTTGGGCATCACAGTCCCTTCAGCATGACACTTTCTGCTCTTCCTGTGCAGCTGGATTCAATGGGATCAAACAGTACTTTCACTCTAGTTTCTGTGTTGGCAGAGTTGCTGCACACAGGTGCAAGCACAGGGTCCCTGTGGAATCTCATCTCAGCTCCCTTTTTGCAAGAATCTCTTTGTGGCCCCAACACTGCAGCACTGAGCCTTGGCCCAATTCTCTGCATTTTCCACCTTCCAAAAAAGCACAAAGTCTCTTGGTCAGGGATGTCCATAGCTTGCCAGTGACTCTGACAGTTTTAGGAGATCCAGTTGCTCTCTGGAACTCTCCCAGTTGGTGCTGCAAATATGGATGTGCTGCTCTCTCTCTCTCTCTCTGTGTAGCCTATGTCTCCTAGACATATATCCTTTCAATTCTCTCCCAATTAGGGTTAGTGGTTACCCTGTGTGGAACCAGAGCATTGCTCCAGGAGGTGAGGGAGCCATTAAGCTGTGTTTTTTGTTCTATATCTTCTCTACTGCAAACCTCGCAGAAGGCATTTCCTCCTCAACTTATAAAATCACTTACCAGACTGTGCAAAGCATCCTCTGTACTCCTTGGCTTCAAAAATTCATATAAGCTGAGCCTTGGCTGGTGTGGCTCAGTGGATTGAGGGCTGGCCTGCAAAACAAGGGCTGAGGGTCCAACTCCCAGTCAGGGCACATGCCTGTGTTGTGGGCCAGGTCCCCAGTAGGGGCTGCATGAAAGGCAACCACACATTGATGTTTCTCTCCCTCTCTCTCTTTCTTCCTCCCTTCCTCTCTGTCTAAAAATAAAATAAATAAAATTTTTAAAAAATACAGCTCAAAAATTCATGTAAGCTGAGATTCCACTGACTGTTCATGTCATTTTTTAAAATATCATTCTTAAATTAATGTAAATCCATTACAAATATTATACATTATAAACAATGGAGTCTTCAATGAATAAGGATTATTTCTCAACTCTCATTTTACTCCAAAATTTTAGACATTGTAAGAGATTTAAAACAGTTACTCACTTTTAAACATATTTTATTGTTATGGAAGAATATAAAGTTTAATATGAGTTCTCTTGCCTTACGCATATGGCAAATTAATACTTACTCTTCTACCCATCTCAGATATTTTTTCACTCATTTCTTTTCTTATAATTATTTTCTTCTTATCTGCCCTATGTGTATAAGACTGACAGTTCTTCAGTGTAATTATAATATTATAAAAAATGGTAGCATAAAACTGGAAAACAGCAACTCTTTCGAAGATTTCTAAAAATTCAAGACTTGCATTTGAGGCATAGTTTGAAAGGAATAAAAATTATAAATTAGTAACTACTTTTATAATTACTTTCAATCCTCATTCAAAAAATTGTCATACAGTAGGTAGAAATTACACTCACCTCCACTCAGGTCCAAGCTGTAATTACAAACTAAAATATGAAACAATCAACCTGAATTATCTAACCAGATTTCTGGGAGACTAGCTGAATAGGCCAGTCCTGATCCTTCCAATAACCTCTTAGAAATATACTCCCATATTTTACACCAGTAAGCATTTTAGGGCACTGCTCATTGCACATTACAAAGTTCACTATAATTTCTTTTTTAGAAAGATTTTATTTATTTTTTAGATGGGGGAAGGGAGGGAGAAAGAGAGGGAGAGAAACATCAATGTGTGGTTGCCTCTCATGTGTCCCCTACTGGGGTCCTGGCTCACAACCCAGGCATGTATCCTGACTGGGAATTGAACCAGTGACTCCTTGGTTCACAGGCTGGCACACAACCACTGAGCTACACCAGGCAGGTAATTAATCTTCCATAAAAAGCACACCCAGGGTTTTCTCATTTCACTGACTTTATTCAGCCTATTTCTTGTATTGTCCTTCCTGTTAGAATTCTTTTCAGTTCTGTCTTAAATTTCTTTTTTTATAAAAGACCAGATATTATATTTCAGACTTAGTGGGTAACATGGTCTCTGTCATAATTAATCGACTCTTTTTTCATGGTGTGAAAGTTACCACAGACAATATGTAAATGAATGAGCATGGCTGTGTTCCAATAAAACCTTATTTACCATAACAAGTGGCAAGCCCTATTTAGCCCTCAGGTCATAGTTTGTCCACCCCTAGTCTGAGCTCTTTCCTTCCCTAGTGCTCTGGCTAGAATTGATCTCTGTCTCCTCTAGAATGCACAGAACTTTGCTTAGACCTTCTGATAATGCTGATCACACTCTGCCTTGTTGCTTAGGTATTTTTTTTCTATTTTTCCTCCTTCGTGGATTGAAAACTTCTTTATTCATTTTAGGTGATAATAACCTATTATTAAATTGAATCAAATAAACAATGAAGAATAGTCTTTTTTATATTTTATTCTTTGCAGTATAAAAAAATATCTCTTAATCTGGTGTATCAGTATTGGAGGAAGTAGAGATTCCTAGACTGCCTAATTTCTCTATTTCTCCTGTGTTTTGATTAACTATTAATTTTAGCTGGAAATGGTGCTCTCTGATAACTCTAATTTTTAGTTTTCTTTTAAGTTAGATGTGGCTATGTGACCATGTTCTGACTACAGGGATATAAAAGTATCATATGCAATTTCTGAGAAATGTACTTAAAGGAAGGGTCTTTGTCCATTTTACACCAAAGAGTTGAGCAGCCATCTTGGATTTTGTGACAGGACTCACACTGAGAAGAGAGAACAAAAGACAGAATAAGTCTAAATCTTTCATGAACATGGAGCTGATACCAACCCTGCACCTCCAGATTTCATTACACAGGAGAGAAATTCTATTTTATTTAAGTCATTTACATTTGGAACATCCATAGCCAAACCAAATTTTCACTGGCACAACTAGCAATTCCCTATTTAATGAAATCAAAGTTATGGCCTGGTTTTGAGTTACATCTCAGGGTCTGAGGCTTTCTGGGGCAGGTCTCATTGATTGTGTAATTCTTTACAGTAATAGGACATCAAGAACAAGGAAACCTGTCATCTTGACACATTTCCTCCTTGCTTCAGTTATATCCAGCATTGACACTTTCCGTGCTTATGAAAAAGTCACCCTTCACCTTTCTTTCTAGCTTTCCACAAGCACAAAGCTTGGTGTCACTCAGTGGAGCGGGGCTTCAATTGAGCCATTCTTGACAGGGTATTTTATTTTGTTAGTTGCTGTTTATCTCTTATTACATAGTTTCACTGGATAAGTATAAGGCCTCAATTTACTATTCTTTCTACACCTCTGTTTCTTGAGCGTTCCCCCTTAAGTCATAAGCAATAAATGAATATATGTATAATATGGAAAAAAGATTAGAGTAGCTTTCCTCCTCCCTCTTCTATTTAAAGATTACATTCCCTGAAAACTACTTTTATTTCAGTAAGTGTATGTTTACTTAGGTGACTAAATGACTGGCTTGTTCAGTTTCTATTCTCCTTCCTTCCCACTCCTCTCCACTCTCTTCCCTCCTTTTTTTCTTAATAAATAGCTAATTAACTCTGAAAGGATTAAGCTAAACTACATCTTATAACCCCTATCCCTCCCAGAATTTTCAAAACTACTTCTTGCCTGAGATTATTTAAAGGGGCCTGATGTCATCTACTTCTTTAAAACACTGAAAACATTTTCTTTTTTTAAATATATTTTATTGATTATGCTTTTACAGTTGTCCCATTTTCCCCCTTTCACTCTCCACTGCCCTGCACACACCCTCCCAACCACATTCTCCCCCTTTAGTTCATGCCCATGGGTTGTACATATAAGTTCTTTGGCTTCTACATTTCCTATACTATTCTTACCCTCCCCCTTTCTATTTTCTATCTACCATCTATGTTACTTATTCTCTGTACCTTTACCCCCTCTCTCCCCCTCTCACTCCCCTGTTGATAACCCTTCATGTGATCTCCATTTCTATGTTTCTGTTCCTGTGTTAGCTGTTTGCTTAGTTTGCTTTTGTTTTTGTTTTAGGTGTGGTTGTTAATGATTGTGAGTGTACTGTCATTTTACTGTTCATATTCTCTATCTTCTTTTTCTTAGATAAATTCCTTTAACATCTCATATAATAAGGGCTTGGTGATGATGAACCCCTTTAACTTGACCTTATCTGAAAAGCACTTTATCTGCCCTTCCATTCTAAATGATAGCTTTGCTGGATAGAGCAATCTTGGATGTAGGTCCTTGCCTTTCATGACTTGAAATACTTCTTTCCAGCAAGGACCTTCTTGCCTGTAAGGTCTCTTTGGAGAAATCAGCCAATAGTCATATGGGATCTCCTTTGTAGGTAACTGTCTCCTTTTCTCTTGCTGCTTTGGGGATTCTCTCCTTCATTTTAATCTTGGGTAATGTAATTATGATGTGCCTTGGTGTGTTCCTCCTTGGGTCCAACTTTTTTGGGACTCTCTTAGCCTCCTGGACTTCCTGGAAGTCTATTTTCTTTGCCAGATTGGGGAATTTCTCCTTTATTATTTGTTCAAATAACTTGTCCACTTGTTGCTCTTCTTCTTCTCCTTCTGGTACCCCCATAATTCAGATGTTGGAATATTTAAAGATGTCCTGGAGGTTCCTAAGCCTCTCCTCATTTTTTCCGAATTCTTGTTTCTTCATTCTTTTCTGGTTCAATGCTTTTTTCTTCCTTCTGGTCCACACTGTTGATTTGAGTCCCAATTTTCTTCCCATCATTGTTTGTTCCCTGTATATTTTCCTTTATTTCACTTAGTGTAGCCTTCATTTTTCATCTAATTTGTGACCAAATTCAACCAATCCTGTGAGCATCCTGATTACCAGTGTTTTGAACTGTGCATATGATAGGTTGGCTATCTCTTCATCACTTAGTTGTATTATTTTCTGGAGCTTTGATCTGTTCTTTCATTTGGGCCATTTTTTTTTGTCTTGACACACCTGTTACATAGTGAGGGGTGGGGCCTTAGGTATTCACCCAGGCAGGGTAACCCACATTGCTGCATTGTGACACTGTATGTCAGGAAGTGGATGAGAGGGGATAATGGTGCTTGCTCCACTCTACCGGATTCAGTCACTTCCCCCACTTCCCTTGAGAAAACTAGGCCCTTCTGGTGCTGATTCCTTTGTGTACATTCTGGGACCCTGTGGGTCTCTACAACAAACTCTCCTGTGAGACTGGGAGTTTCTCCTGTTGCTGCCTCAACCCCCATGGGTATTTTCAATCAGTGGTTTGAGACTTTATTTCCCCATGCTGGAGCCCTGGGTTGTGTAGTCAGTCCCACTCTCCAGTTGTTTCTCCCAGTTTATCTGCATGCAAATGTGGACCACCCACTCTACCAGCTGCTGTCTTGCTGTGAGTCATCTCTGCCCAACTGCCTATCTCTGCCCCTCCTACTGGTCTGGATGAATGTGTGTCTTCTTTAACTCCTTGGTTGTTGGACTTCCATACAGTTTTATTTTTCTCTCAGTTCTGGTTGTTTTTTTTTTAATGTTGTCCCTCTTTTGGTTGTGTGAGGAGGTGCAAAGTGTCTACCTATGCCTCCATCTTGGCTGGAAGTACTCTGAAAACATTTCCAAACATTAGAAAACTGAAGGGACTTTACACAACATTTCTTCACAGTATACATGAGAAAGTCACTCCCCCTCATATATTTGTAACTTTGTATTTTTTTCTCCATTATTCAGCCTATCTGTTCTGTAAGAGAATGTAAATACTTAAAACATATTTGGGAGATCTTCTGTATAAAGAATATATATTCTGTACATTATATATACATACATACATACATGCATACATACTGAAGCATCCTTTTAGTATTACAGATGATCAACACAAGTTTCTCGCTTGCCTCAGTTAGATTTAAGCTTATTGGGTCTAAAAGTCCATCTACATTGCTTCTGATTTTTGTCTCTTACTCTACTTGTTTTCAGTTATAGGAAGTTAACAATGCAGATGCAGAGTTCCATCTTTCAAAATTTCTCTCTACTGATCTGAGTTGTTTGTAGAAAATCCAGACAAAAATAGCAACCAAAGGCATAGACAAGGACATTGTGTGGCTAAAAGTAACAAGTAAAACAAAGACTCATGAATTCAAAGGGTGTGCCTACGTGCACACAAAATCTAATCAAACTTTAACTATCTGGAGGAGATTAATTATATATGTATTATAGTGTAAGTAATCCAAAAACAGAAAACTATTTACCTGCTTTGGATTCTAATTTAAAATTCAGTAGTGTTTAGTGGAGGAGAAATATAATCATTAACAGACTGATGTGTCTTTAACAGCTAAATGGTCACTTAAAGAAGCTTCTTTCCTTACAGGATAAATATATTGTCTTAGAGTGCTGACGTCTTGATTTTCAACAATTTCTAAAAACAATAATCACTGGTTTCTATGGTATGCCCATATTAATTTGGATAAAACCAAAAAAACTAGTAATCTCTAGTGTCAACAAGTCTAATCCTATACCATAAAATGTTCAGTAAGGGTTATCTTGTATTTATTATTATAACTATTACTATATTAATAGTAGTAATAGTATACTTCCAGCTTTTGGATGAATTTGAGAATACAAATATATTCAGAAGACAAAACAACAATTTACAAAAGCCTTTCATATATATTGCTTCATTCAAAAACCCTATAAGCTAACTCAGACAGGTACTCTTATCACATGCTGAATCTTACATCTACTTTGGATGACCAGTGACTCCAGCAAGACACTTTACCCATAATTCTGTCATCAGTTATCTGATCATTTTGGCTCAGATGCAGGTATTTTAAAATTTTTTATTATTATTTTTATTATATATTTTCCATTACCACTTATCTTCCCTGTACCCTCATCCACCTCCACCCACATCCATGCAGTAGCCAAACTGTCATCTGTGCCCATGAGTTTTTCTCTTGTTTTATTTTTTGTTCAATACCTCCACTTCCCCCAACAGCCCCTTAGATGTAATCCTGCTCTCTATCTATAAGTCTGTCTCTATGTTGCTTGTCAGTTCAGCTTGTTTGTTAGTTTCTAAATATGAATGAAATCATATAGTATTTGTCTTTCTCTGACTGGCTTATTTCACTTAGCATACTATTCTCAGCTCCATCCATGCTGTTGCAAGCGTAAAAATTTCTTCTTTTTATGGCTGAATAGTATTCCATTGTGTAAATGCACCATACCTGTTTAATCCACTCATATATACTGATGGACACTTGGGTTGCCTCTTAATCTTGGATAGTCTACATAACACTGCAATGAACATAGGAGTACATGCATTCTTTTGAATTAATATTTCATGTCTCTTTGGGTAAATTCCTGAAGTGGAACCACTGGGTTATCAGGCAGTTCTATTTTTAATTTTTCCAGTAACTCTATGCTATTTTCTATAATGGAACAGAATAAGAGCCCAGAAATAAACCAGTACAAAAGTAGAATGCAAAAAAGTACAATTAGCTAAAGATAGTTTATTCAGTAAATGGTATTAGAAAAATTGGACAGATACATGCAAGAAAATGAAACTAGACCACCTTCTTACATCACACACAAGAATAAACTGAAAATGGATTAAAGACTTAAATGTTAGATTTGAAACCATAACAACCTTAGAAGAAAACATAGGCAGTAAAATCTTGGACGTTTCTCATAACAACATTATATATAATCTCCTTGAGCAAGGAAAACAAAAAAAAATCAGATGAGGTACATAAACTAAAATGTTTTTGCACAGCAAAAGAAACCATCAATGAAATAAAAAGGCAATCCACTGAGTGGAAGAACATATTTGCCAATACAACTGATAAAGAGTTAATATGCAAAATTTTTAAAGAACTTATCAAACTCAACACCAAGAAAACAAACAATCCAAATTTAAAAATGTGCAAAAGTCCTCCATACAGGCACACCTCCATATAGGATATACAGATGATCAATAGACATATGAAAAGATGTTCAACTTCATTAATCATCAGAGAAATGCACATTAAAACCACAATGAAACATCATCTCACACAAGTCAGAATGGCTATCATTAATAAATCAGTCAATAACAAGTGTTGGTGAGGATGTGGAGAAAGGGGAACCCTTGTGTATTGTTGGTGGGAATGCAGACACAGGTATTCTTTTAAAGCTCCTCGATTGATATTAACATACACACAACTTGTATTGAGAATCCTTAAATCAATGTCAATTTGTTAATATTGTGTAACTCAAATAACAATTGAGGAGCAACAGGTGTTTTGTGACAATATTTCATTCATAGTTTATAAAGCATAAGAATAACCTAGTGAACTTGTCAGAAGATAATTTCTAGGGCCCTAACTTGTGTGGCTGACTAGGTTGGAGTGTACTCCCACAAAGCAAGGGTTGCTGGTTTGATTCCTAGTCAGAGCACATTTCTGGATTTCAACCTAGTCCCTCGTTGGGACACATATCAGAGGCAATCAATCGATGTCTCTCCCTTCTATCAGTGTTTATCTCCCTCTCTTTCTTCCTGCTTTCCCCTCTCTCTAAAATAAAAAAAATTTTTTTGTATATGTAAAATTTCTTGAACTCCATCCCCAGTGATCCTAATTTAGTGAGTCAAAGTGAAGCTTCCTGAATCAGCATTTCTAACAAGTTTGTGGATGATGTCAAAGAACCACACTTAAAGAACCACAAGTTTACAATAAAAGGCTGAGTTTATGGTAAAAAATTTCAGGTTTCCTAGTAAGTAAAGTGAATATTTAATAGAAAAACTTGGATTTGGACATAGAGCCCTTTTAATTAATTCTATGGCAGGAAATATGTGGCCTGCATTTGCATCCAGCTTAGTCTAGCTGCTTCTACAGAAACACCAAATTAACAGTAGTTTAAATACACAAGGATTAATTCTTTCACATAAAATACTCCAATGACAGTCTTAGCAGGGGTGTCCAGCCCCGGAGGGCCACATACAGCCCAAAATAGCTATGAAATCAGCCCAACACAAATTGTAAATTTACTTAAAAACTTTTTTGCTCATCAGTTTTCATTAGTATTTGTGTATTTGATACGTGGCCCAAGACAACTCTTCTTCCATTGTGACCCAGAGATGCCAAAAAGTTGGACATCCCTGGACTCTAAAGCTAATGTGGTGGTATAATGAGGCAATCAACAACCTAGGATACTTGTATATTTCTGCTCCACTAATTTTCATACATGACTTTATGTTCTGATATGTCTGTTGGAAGTTCAGACATTGCATCCGCATTCAAAGAAGTAGGGAGTTATTTATTTCTTTATTCCTCAACCAAGGACATTTTTTCATTGCTTTTGGAGAGAGAGGAAGAAAGAGAAAGGAACATCCATGTGAGAGAGAAACATCAATTGTTTGCCTTTTCACATTCACCCCATCCAGAGATCAAGTCCACAACCTGAGTATGTGCCGTGACTGGGAATTGAACCCATGACCCATCAGCCTTTGGGACAATGCTCCAATCAACTGCGCCATGTCAGTCATGGCAGGAATTTTTTTTAATCAGGGTGGGTGGTACTTACCTTATTTGACCCTGTTTCAGGAGCCTTCCAGAAATTGCTCACAATAAATTTTATGTCCATATCATTTTTAAAATAACTTTATCACATGACTACATCAATCAAAACATGTCTAAATAGAATTAATAGGGGCAATGCAGTAAGTAGGCCTGAAAGGTATGAATCAAACACCAATAGAAGTGTATTCTCACCACCTAATAGTCTAAGGCAGATGTTGCTTATTTGTGGGCAGTTCTCATCAACATGGTGATTCTAGAATTCAGGCTCATTTCATTTTGCAGTGCTGTCATTCCCTAAAGTTTCATCACCCATAATACATCCAGCAGGTGGAAAAGGATAAAGAATGTGGATGGAGATATCCTTTTATTAAAAACCTCAGCCCAAAATTGGCAGGCGTTTTTTTCTACTAAGGTTCTCTTGACTATAACTTAGCCAACATGACCAAAGCTAGTAGTAAGAAGGCTGGAACATGTAGTTCAGCTGTGTGCCTACATGTTTCTTCTTACTGAAGGAAGTGGACTGTTGATGAAAAATCTCTTACATACTAGGGATTTTCATCTTACAGCTGAATACATGATGAGACCTAGTAATATAAGAATTTTAACACTAAAGAAGATGGGAAGAATAGATGTAGGATAAGTAACTGCTACTTTGCCTCTTTTTAAAATTTCCACTATACAATATAGAAATACTAGTTCATTTTCAAATTGTAAGAAAAGACCTGAGCCAAAATTGAGATGATCTGGGTTCTCACTCATCTACAGAGTTTTTTAGTGTTGGACTGTTTTATCAGGGAAATATCACTTAAACATTTTATTTCAATTTCCTTATCTGTAAACTAGGAATAACTGCCTCAACCTGACCTAAATGAAAAGTGTTGTGGTAATCCAATGAGAATACACAAGTTAAGATGTCTAAAAAGACAAAGCAAACATATGATTGCCAGAAAATATGTTTTTGTCTTTCAGCTATTAGTATAAAATGAAAAATATCTCAGAGTCTGTAAGTCAAGGTATAATTCAGGTAGGGAGTATGGATAGAGTGAAGATCGTTGAGAAATGGCTAAATCTTTCAGCCAGAAAAAAAAATGCCATAAAGGTAGCATGTCATTGTAGAGTTATAACTCGAAATAAAAGGAATAATCTGCCACTTGATTTCACAACTACATGTCTGTTTGTCGCAATAATAGTGAACTTTGTAGCATAAAGTTGATGGCCATAAACACTGGTAAAAGATGGCAAATGCAGAGTGGTAACTCATGTTATAAAACAAAATTAACTCCAAAAAGTTAAAACACAGCATCCCCCTTAGCCTCAGGACACAGGTGAAAAGAACATAGACACTGTATTTGGGCAAGATAAGGACAGAACAAGTGTTCCTTCCCTCCTACAGAGTGCAGTTACACTTCTGGAGCAAAAAAGGATTGTTCCATTTTTTGACTAATACCGTCACTCAAGTATCCTAGGGAGAGCAATTTACACATCTTTTTTTATGTGGAGGCGGGGTAAGAGGCAGTATCTTGAATAAAGAGGTTGACAGCCATAGGAGGGAAAAATGAGAAGGCCTGATTTGAAAAGTCAGCCCATTCTTCTCAGAGTAACTTTTCTGGGTTTGATGGTATTTACTGGTTAGAGTGCCAGCTGTAAATTTAGGTTGTTGATGTAGAAATATTTGGAATAAGGAGAATGAGCTAAGGGAGCTGTGAAAAGAGTCATAGTGAGTTACCATCCCTTAATCCACCATGACCACCACCTACTGCCCCATAACCAACATCCATCTGTAGGATAAGGCTAGTTTGTCCTTTTAGTTTCTGTGGGCAAAATATGTCTTCTCAGAAGCATAAAAGGATTCTCTTATACAAGACCTATATTTTATGCTTCTTTTCCATTTCTACTCCCAGGTACAGAGAAGTCTGGCTCAATGTTATACACAAGACAGGTACCGATTGAATGCCTATGTATTTAACTCTAAAATACACCAGGCTCTTCTAAGGATCAACAATCTCATTACAATCTTGCTCTAATTCATTAGTATCTCCAAAACACTAGTAATCAAATTGGCACCTGGCTATACAGATTCCTGGGGCCACCGCAAGATCTAAATCAGAAACTGAGGGCAGGTAAGGGACTTGATTTCTATATTCATAAAAAGCTCCTTGGTAATTGTGATATATCCTAAAAGTGGTTGTTAATCTGAGAAGCAGGGAAGAACCATCTGAAGTGCTTTCAATTTTTTAATGAAACTATTCTTGCCTTGGACATCCTTATTTGGTATGTATGAAGTAAACTTTGGTGATTGTATTTCAAAACATCTCCTGAAGAGATTCCGTTATCCATCCCTGGTTAAGGAAAGATAGGACTAACATTTACTAACCCTTTAATCAGAAACTTATATTTAGCACTCATGTTGTTGTTCTTCCCCTGCCTATACACACTTCCTCCAGAGAGAATCCAAACCCTTTCCTTCATAATTTTACCAGTAACCAGTCCTTACAAGGACTCAGGCTCCCCAGGCATCATCCTTACATCCACAACCCCAGGGAAAAATCAGGCTCAGTGATGCATATTTTAATGATCTATGCTGCTTAAAATTTACAAGTGTTTTCATCATCCCACAAGAAGGTGGGAAGAGGTGGTTTTCTCGGGTTCATCGTAATACATTTGTTCATCAAACTACAGCCCAGCCACACTCATTCTGACAGCTTGTTTGAAGTTTATGCGTCTCCTGATGCAAATATACAATTTGTGCCACTGTTGATGGGAATTGCAGCCTTCTTAAAAGGAGAAACAAGACTTCCACGAATCTTGTAATCATAGCTCAGGAGGGTATATCAACAATATAAATGTTAACACAATAATGTACAATCTCCATCTGTTTCCTAGCCTGATGCATTTAGTTGTGCTATTTATATAACATGTGCACCTGCATTCACATATTTGGAGAGGCTGTTGTAGGAGTAGATGTTGCTATCAGGTAGCTTCAATTGGGAACACAGCAGGTTTGGCCTTTATAGGGTAGCAGAGCACTGTAGTCAAAGCTTTGTTTTCCTGCCATTGTTTCTAAGGTTATTCATGGGCAACATGAGGGAGCAAGAGTTCATCAAGTGTAATCAGCATAGAATTTATACTTACCTCCTGCACCCTACTCTACTGAATTCAGGCCTGTAGATGCCAGCCAGATAGTTAATAATAGAAGGTATTGAACATTTACCACATGACATGCATTTTTAAACTGTTTTATGTACAGATTCTTTTTTATTGCATTCTCACAACATTAGGGAGTAGTTATAATATTACCATTATCCTCATCCACATTTTACAGGTCAGGAAACTGAAGGACAAAGAATTTAATTTCCTTACACACAATCAGTCAATGACAGACCAGACTTCAAACCCAGGCAATCTAGAGTCAGAGCCAGAGCTCTTAATTGCCAAGGTATACTTTCCCCTGAAGAAACTTGTTATAGTAGAAAGAGAACCTATTTCAATCACTTCTGAGCTGGGTGATCTTGGGCAAGTTACCTGACCTCTTAGAGTCTCAATTTCCTCATCTGTGAAAGGAGGAAAACAATATAGTAGAGTACATTATATTTGTGCATTTAACTTAGAAGCTAACTTTAATAACCTAACACCTTAATCAACCTTAAGATACAAACACAGTATCTTGTGTAAATGATAGGAGACTCAAGAGTTGGAAAAGTTTAGTTTAAGGTAAATAGTTATAAACCTAGTAAGAAATGCATATGTTAAAGCTATTGTTTCAGAAACTACAGATAAGGCCCATCCTGGCCCCTGGGAGAGACAGCTGACCTCCTGGGGCACCACTAAAATTACTACCTGGGGACAAGTGGAGGCATCCTGGCCATTGTGTTTGAGGGAAAGACAGATGACCACCTACCCCTGGGAACAGCTATCCACCCAGGGTGAGAATACTGCACTTATTTTAATTTAATTTTCCCTGATGTTCAAAACCCCTCACCACACTTTGTTCTCTTATAAAAGGCTGGCTTGGAAAGAAAATGTAAGACAGTCTGTTAGGGTATGAACCCACCGTCTCCTCAGATCGCCGGCCATCTGAATAAAGTGCCCATAAAGATTCAATCCCTGTCTCTCCTTATTGGGTTTGGTAGTGACAGGCAGCATGAATGCTGGTTTCTTTTCTGGTTTCATAATCCTCATACTAAATATATCTGAACATGTATTAAAGTTATGGAGACCTAACATAAAGATAACATTAAGGAAAATGTGCAGGCCATCAGTAACACTTTAGAATTCTCTAGTCATTCTCTGTCCTCTTCTGTTAATTTGATACTTATCTCAAAGGCAGTATGTTTTGAATATTTTGGCACCAGCATATAATGTTTTCTTTTGTTTTTGCTCTTTCTCTTAGTTTAGATCAGGGACTCTCAAACTTTAGTGTGCATAAGAATTGTATATACTTTATGAGCAATTTAAGAGATTTTTATGGATAATTTTAACTGCATAATCTTCACATATTTGTGTGGAGTACAAATGCACAAGTACCCGATACCTCTGTCCTTACCTCAGAGTTGTTTTGAATATTAACTGATATAATATCTATGAGTAAATAACATAGTGTCTGGCATATAGTAGACATTAAAAATATCTAAAATGTGCATGTGAGTATGAATAGTGTACAGAATAAATTCTTCATAGCATCTTGATGTGATTGTTTTTATTGAATTAATTGGGCTGACATTGGTTTGTAAAACCATGGTTGCAAGTGTACAACTTAATAAAACATCATCTTCACACTGCATTATGCACTCCATCATATAATTGTTGAAGAAAAGAGGTCCATGCTCAGTCTCCCTTGTTTGTAGTTCTTCTATTGACCAGCCATGCAACGTGTATTATTTAATTAGCCACACTGTAACTAGTTACCACCTGCATAAAAAAAAATGAGAAAAATTACAGTCATGTAAGAGTAATAAAATGATGAAATTACTTAATATCTGAAAATATTTAAAACAGGACCTGGCACAGAATAAATAAAAATTATTATTACTATTTATTCAAGAATATCATATCTGTAGTAGCTCTTGAAGAAAGTTGTGGCAAAAGATTGTCAGAAGAAAAGTAGAAGAAGGAGCCATTCTAGGATCCTTGTAGGCACAGAGCCAGACTGATCAAGGTGGGGATAGCCTAAGTGGCTACAGTCAGGAGCACCGTGCAGAATAGGTAACCTTCCACTGCATTTCCAGATTCTTTAGAGACAAGTCCCTTTTAATGTGTCAGAACTGTGAGTAGCTCAGAGCAGACCTATTTACAGCAGCTGGCTAGGTACTCTACATTTCCATTTTCAATTACGTTAGTGATACTCTGTGTTGCAGTCAATAGCTATAATAGCACCTGTTTTCTTTCTAACTAGGACATAAAAATATTTTCTATCTTGCATGTTTATTGGAACTTCTCTGATGTGCAAAAAATAATGGCCATAAAGTCTCTGAGGTTTAAGATTGCCTTATGTTTTCTTGCACACTGTAAATGAGGGGAAAAAAGATGTTTCGAGTTTAGCTTTTAATCTATTATCCAATATAGCAATTGGTTTACTAGTCTGAATTTAAATAAATATATTTAAAAGAACTATTTTGCTGCTTGAATAATCTTAGTGAAGTTCAAAATATGCAGTACTAACACTAAACATTGCTAATGTTCTAGGTATCTGCTTCCTGAAGCTCTTTGTAAGCACTAAAATCTCAATATCATTTCTATGATGACAAAAGGAGCAAAACATAATGTCTTCACATTTTGCCATGGAAAGTATAAAAGTCAGATAATACATAAATTAAAAAGAAAAAAATTACTATTAGAGTCACTAATTACAAAATGTAATATCACTAAGCTAATCAAGTCTAGAATGACAATTGAATGGCCAACTTTTATATGGGAAGTATAAGTTCTCTGAAAGAATTCTATACTAAAAGAATTCACTGTCTACTTGATGAGATGTCACATTTATGCACTAGGATTAACATGCGGAGTAGTTTATATTCAAATACCAAGTGGTGTGGTAGAGATGCACAAGTGATATGGAAACTTAGAAAAATGCAAAATCATTTAGAACTGAGATAGCAGAGGGCACTGAAGGGTTGATGTGTTGCATGATAATTTATTTTTTTACAGTTTAACAAGCAAATTTCTTGGTGCTTTTTATCCCCACTGAAGAGAGGAAAGTCTTCAAGATCTAGGGTCTCCTCAACTCAATAGAAGGAAGAAATGCTATTTTACATTTTAGAACAAATGAGGAAAACTTGACATCTTGAAGATAAAACTCTATCAGTAAGGGAGTCCAATAGATGAAGTGACAAGTATTGACTGTTAGAGGCTGAATTATGCCACTGCCCCCAATTCACACATTGAAGTCCTAATCCCCAATACTCCCGAATATGATATTTTTGGATATAGGGTGTTTTAAAAGGTAATTAAGTTAAGATAGGGTCATGAGTGTAGACTCTAATTTAATATGACTGGTGTCCTCATAAAAAAACAGGAGATTAAAATACACATATACAAAGGGAAAATCATCTGAAACACAGGGAGAAGGCAGCATTCTACATATCAAGGAGACAAGCCTCAGAAGAAATAACCCTGCTGACACCTTGATCACTGACATCTAGGAACAGAACTGTGAGAAAATAAATTTATGTTAAGTCATTCAGCCTGTGGTACTTTGTTATGGTAGCCCCAGCAAGCGAATACAGTGAATTAAAACAGCCACTATTTTTTAGCTCTCATTTCTGCTGGGCACTTCTTTTGTGCTGGGTTGGCTCAGCTAATCTTGATTGGCCTATCACATGTCTAGAGTTACTCATCAGATGGAAGCTGGATGATCCATGGTGACACCATTCACTTATCTGGAGGTCAACAGTCTTTTGGCTATGATATCTTACCTCTCAGTGTAGCCTCTTAATTCTCAACCAGACTGCTTTATACGGTGATGCTTGGACACCAAAAGGATCAATAAAGATGAAGGTCTAAAGTTCAAGTACTTTTCAGGCCTATTACTCATCTCACATTTGCTAATATCACATTAGGTAGGTCAGGTCACATGCCAAGCGCAGGTATAAGCAGGAAGAAAAATAATTTAACTTCCTCATGAGAACATCAACCTAACTTTATGCAGAAGAATGAAAATAATTTGTGGCCAATATGCGATTTAACATAGAGGAAACAGCAGTTTGCTAGTTCAAAAATTTAAAAGGGCAATGGTTTATGTCCTTATTTCCCTATACCCCTAGAGATTGGTGTAATAACTGGGACAGAAGAAGAGGACATCTCAACTTTATAGAGAACAGAGATTTGAATGTGACCTTAATTTGAATGAGGATGGTTGAACGAGAACTTATAAAAAGCACTAAACACTTACACTTTGTAAGTCTTGATGGTTCCTTGTGACCAAATTTAGCAGAACTCAGTAAAATTACCAGGTGAGCATTCAGCCTTTAAAGAGCCATACTGGACAAGGTATGAAGTCTAGAAGTTAAGAAATACTTTAGGGTGTTGTGTCATAGAATAGATGGTGGAGAAACAGAGTCAAGGCAGCATTAGATGACTATAAGAAGAATTAACAGACAATGATGACACTTCAAGGGATATTCAAATGCCCCTGGAACCCTAACATAATTACAAGGAGGAGAAGGCATTCTCATAAAAACTCCAAATGACTGACTGAAATTTACATCCTAATTTTTTGGAGAAAAAGCAACTGCCTTCTTAACTCACTCCTTTCTCAGTGGAAGATAAAAAAAAAATCTGAGTTTTTACTGTCTGAACACTATGTGGTTGGAATTTCTAAAATGAAAACTAATCTAAGAAGTCATGTAAGCCTGAGTGCAAAGAGGGAGAGTGACAACGGAGGAACACTATCCTATTCCACGTCTAGCTTTCACATTTAGTAAATACCAACTATCACCTGTTCCCATGTGAAATTATTTATATACATTTTTATTTATTAATTACAACTATCTATGAACATGGCATGTGCTTCCACTTATTTGTATCTTCTTCAATTTCTTTCTTCAGTGTCTTATAATTTTTCAAGTACAGGACTTTTACATACTTGGTTAGATTTATTCATAAGCATTTTATTCTTTTTGTGAAGCAATTGTGAATGGGATGTTTTTAAATATATTTTATTGGTTATGCTATTACAGTTGTCTTATTTCTTCTCACCATTATTCCCCACTGCCCTGCAACCCCCTCCAACCAGCACTCCATCCCCTTAGTTCATGTCCATGTGCCGTACATATAAGTTCTTTGGCTTCTCCATTTCCTATGCTATTTTAAAACTTCCCCCTGTCTATTTTGTACCTACCATTTATGCTTCTTATTCCTTGTACTTATTTCCCCATGGTCCCCTCCCCCCTTTCCCTCTGATTTTCTTAGGTAACTCCCTTTAACATTTCATATAATAAGGGTTTCATGATGATGAACTCCTTTAGCTTCACCTTATTTGGGAAGAACTTTATCTGCCCCTCCATTCTAAATGATAGCTTTGCTGGATAGAGTAATCTTGAATGTACATCCTTGCCTTTCAAGACTTCAAATACTTCTTTCCAGCCCTGTCTTGCCTGCCTGTAAGGTTCCTTTAAAGAAATCAGCTGATAATCTTATGGGAATGCCTTTGTAGGTAATTGTCTCCTTTGCTCTTTCTGCTTTTAAGATTCTCTCCTTATCTTTAATCTTGGGTAAGGTAATTATGATGTGCCATGGTGTGTGCTTCCTTAGGTTCAACTTCTTTGGACTCTCTGAGTTTCCTGGACTTCCTGGAATCCTATTTACTTTGCCAGATTGAGGAAGTTCTCCCTCATTATTTGTTCAAATAAGTTTTCAATTTTTTGCTCTTTCCCTTGTCCCTATGGTAGCTTTATGATTCAGATGTTGGAATGTTTAAAGTTGTCCAGGAGGTTCCTAAGCCTCTCCTCATTTTTTTGAATTCTTGTTTCTTTGTTCTGTTCTGGTCAAATGCTTATTTCTTCCTTCTGGTCCAAACCATTGATTTGAGTCCCAGTTTCCTTCCTGTCACTGTTGGATTGTGTGCATTTTCCTTTATTTCACTTTACGTAGCCTTCCCTCTTTCCTCTATTTTGTGACTATACTCAACCATTTCTGTGAGCATCCTGATTACTAGTGTTTTGAACCATGCATTTGATAGGTTAGGTATCTTTTCATTACTAAGTAGTATTTTTTCTGGAGCTTTGATCTGTTCTTTCATTTTGGCCATATTTTTTTTGTCTTGGTGCACCTATTACACACTAAGGGGTGGAGTCTTAGGTATTTGCCAGGGCTGGGGAACCCACATCATTGTGTTGTGGTGCTGTATGTGAGGGAGGGACTCAAAAGGGAATAATGCTGTTTGCTGGGCTCTTGGGTGGATTTCAGTCACTTCCTCCACTATCCACAAGCAAATTGGACCCTTCTACTGCTGCTTCCCAGGAGGGTGGGTTTGTGAATGTACTAGGACCATGTAGGTCTGTCCAACACACTCTCCTTTGGGGTTGGGAGTTTCTTCTGTCACTGCAACCACCACAGCTTTTTCCAGTCAGAGATTTTGAGGCTTTATTTCCCCATGCTGGAATTCTGGGTTGCATGGTCTGTCTTGTGACAGTTGTTCCTCCCAGTTTATCTGCACACAAATGTCCTCCAGCCACCACCTCTCCCACCCAGGTCCTCCAACCATCACCTTGCTGGGAGTCCTCTCCACCCTTCCTACTTGTCTGGATGAGTGTTTCTTCTTTAACTCATTGGTTGTCGGACTTCCATACAGTTCAATTTTCTGACAGTTATGCTTATTTTTGTTTCTAAATTTGTTGTTGTCTTTCTTTTGGTTGTGTGAGGGGGCACAGTGTATCAAACTATGCCTCCATCTTGGTTGGCTGGTGTATGATCTTATGTATATAGTGCTGTATTTGGTTTGCTAATATTTTGTTGAGGATTTTAGTATTTATGTTCATTGGGTGTATTGGCCTATAATTTTATTTTGTCACAGTGTCTTAATCTGGTTTTGGAATTAGGATAATGCTGGCCACATAAATGGATTAAAAACTGAAATATTAGACCAAACACAATAAAATCCTAGAAGAAAACATAGTAAAATCTCAGACATTGCTCTTAACAATATTTTATCTGATATATCTCCTCAGGCAAGGGAAAGTAAAGAAAAAACAATCAAATGGAACTACATCAAACTAAAAAGTTTTCGCACAGTAAAAGAAACCATCAACAAAAAAAGGCATCCCTGTTGAATGGGAGAACATATACATCAATTCATCTGATAAGGGGTTAATACCCAACATTTATAAAGATCTTATACAAGTCAATACCAAAAAAAGAACAGTCCAATTGGCTTAAGCAGTGGGCTGTGATGGGAGTAAAAGACAGAAAACTGTACAAGAACAACAATTAAAATAAATTTTAAAAAAGAAAAATGGGAAAAAGAAATAAATAGGCATTTCTCCAAATAGGACATACAAATGGCCAATAGATGTATGAAAAGATGTTGAACATCACTAATCATCAGAGAAATGCTAATTAAAACTAAAATGAGATATCTGGTCACACCAGTCAAAATAGCTATCATCATAATATCAACAAATAACAAGTGCTGATGAGGATGTGGAGAAAGGGGAACTCTTTTGCACTGCGGTTGAGAATTCAGATTGTTGAAGCCACTATGGAAAGCAGTGTGGAGATACCTTAAAAAATTAGAAAGGAACTGTTCTATAACCCAGTAAATTTCTGGGAATTTACCTGAAGAAACCAATATCACTAATTCAAAAGAAAATAATCACCCCTATGTTTATTGCAGCATTAATTATAATCGCCAAGTTATAGAAGTAGCCCAAGTGTCCATCAGTAGATGAATTTGACAACTATGGAACATTTACACAAGGGAATACTACTTGGCCATAAAAAAGAAAGTTTTACTGTTTGTAATGGCATGGATAGACCTGGAGAACACTATGCTAAGTGAAATAAGCCAGGCAGAGAAAACAAATACCCTATGATTTTACTCACATGTGGAATCTAATGAAAAAACTGAAGTAATATGCCAAATAAAGACAGACTCACAGATACAGAGCAAGATGGCAGCAAAGGTGGGGCAAGTTTAGAGAGTGGAGGTATTGAGCAAAAAAGAAAAAGAACTGATGGACATGGACAACAGTTGGTAATTGTGGAGGGATGAGTCTAAGGGGGATTAATGGTAATTAAAAAAAATACAATAAAAACATCAAAATTAAAATTTAATTCCTTTAATTTATAACAATAACACCTGTTATTTGGCACCCTTAAGTGGGTACAGGAGACATGGCTTGAACTGAGATGCATAATAACAGAGCTCTGTTAGTTCAGAATTCTTAACCAGCAACAATGCATCCAGTCTCCATTGTAATCATTACTTGGGGGTCATTCTTTCAGTGACTATTATGTGTCAAGAAGTTGTTAAGTTTCTTGTTCACTCATGCAGCATAATTTTATGGAAAATTATGGGCTCAAAGTCACATAGGACTGATTACTAGTTCTATCTCTGCTATTTACTACCTATGACACTTGGACATTGTTTTTTATCTTTTCAGACTCCAGATTTCTCATACCAAAAATGGAGAAAAGGAACAACAGTTTGTATTTCATAGAGGGTTGTAATTAATTAATAAAAAATGCATATAAAGCATTTTACATGTACACAAATGGTAATTGGTTTTACTAAATGTGAAAGTTAGACATAGAATAAGACAGTGTTTCTCCCCATCCTTATCACTCTTCCTACCTGTACCCAGCTTCACATGACTTCTTACATTAGTTACCATTACAGAAATTCAGAGCAGGCAAAGTGCTCAATTGGACAATGACAACTCAGATTTTGTTTTGTTCATTTTCCACTGAGGAAGGAGAAAGTGAAGAAATCAATTGCTTGGGAATATGTTCCTTCTCTAAAACATTAGGTTTTTTTAGGCCTTTTTTCAAACACAATTCACTCTGTGTCCTTGTGACAGTTGATGAGATATGCTAATTTAGGATAAATAAGTCTGCTATGAATTCTTGATAAGAAAACATCTGCTTGGCTCACTTTCTTTATTTTCTAGGGAGGAAGTTAGAGTTTGAAGACAGTAAAATATGATAAGGTATAAAATGCCATCTTCAAGAAAGCAATTTAAAATAACTAATTGTTTCTCAATTCAAGCTCTAGGAGAAATGATGATTAGATCACACTGGGCAAAGAAAGATAACTCCTGGATTTCAAGTGAATGAGACCCAAGAAATGCAGAAAAAGAAATTAAAATGCCACAATAACAAATAGCTGAGTAAAGTTGCAAAAGATCACATTTGCCTGAATTGAACCAGTACAACACAAGGAGAGGATGGACATGTTTCAAACCATGGCTCAACACCCAAGATACACTATCTTACATTTTTTAACTCTTATTTCCCTGGTATATTTTTCCATAATTTTCAACATTTCTTTATTATTTTAAGTGTGTCTCATAGACAATATGTTATAGGCTTTTAAAAATCAATTGCAGTATTAAATTTTATATTGAAGAGTTTAGCCTCCTGACATTTCCTGTAAATACTATTCTAGTATAAGTTTTCTTTCATTTTTAATCTCCCAGTTAGTAGGGGTGTCCAAACTTTAGGCATCTTTACATCACACTGGAAGAAGAAGAGTTGTTTTGGACCACACATTAAATAGATTGTGACACATAATCACTAAAAAATCTCCTGATTTTTAAAGTAAATTTACAATTTTGTGTTGGGCCATATTTACAGCCATCCTGGATTGCATGCACCCAGTGGGCCACAGGTTGAACACTACTGATTTACAGTGTTATATTCTTTTTATTTTTATCATGTTCTTCATTTTTATTTTTTTAACATTTTATTTATTTATTTTTAGAGAGGAGAAGGGAAAGAGAGAAACATCAATGTGTGGTTGCCTCTTGCACACCCTGTACTGAGGACCTGGCCTGGAACCCAGGCATGTGTCCTGACTGGGTATCAAAGAGGAGACCCTTTGGTTTGCAGGCCAGCTTTCACTGAGTCACACCAGCCAGGGCTGTGTTCTTTATTTTAACTGTAAATATTTTGATTCCACATACTTGATTTTCAATAACCTTCATGTTTCTTCTTAATAATATCAGTATTTCCTTTATTGCTTTGAGAGTATCTATTATTTTTATTTTAAATTGTTGGTCCCTTTATTTCAATAACTACTTCTTGCAGTATGGTTTATCTTTAGTTGTCTCCTTTTATGGTGCATGAATTCTTCAGGGGCCTAAATATTTTGGCCTCTGAGCTCTTAGTCCCATAGAGGTATCACCTGCACTATCTGATTTTGTATATTGGGAAGGGACAGATTCCAAACCAGTTTGTGCCTAATCTGTTGCTTTGTGTCCCAAGATATAGGGCCTGTCTCAAGCACCACAGAATCAATATTCAACATATGTACTTGCTGTTACTTCACCCCACAACCACTCTTTTGGGGATAAGCAGCACTAAAAGTGACAGTCATCTTAGTCTATAATCCATAAACTCTGAAGTTTGGTAGGAAATAAGATAAAGGAATGAATGTGCTAGAATGGCAGTCACTCTGAACTTGTTCACACAGACTTCTTACACACCAACAGGTCTTTACAGAGCTGTGATATTAAACCACTGGCACTAGAAGATCTGGGCTGTTACTACCAATTTTTGTGTTAACAGAATAGGCAATGATTATTCCAAGGTAATGTAGAAAAAAATAAGAGGATGAAAAGCTCTTACCCAAAATATTACCCCAATGTTGTACCTGGCTAAACTGTGAACCAGGCTGAAATAATCTGCACATACACATGGAAGTGAGCAAATGTTTGTTAACATGTACACACTCATATTCGACAATTGTTGGTCTCCCTGATGGTTTCTCAGATTTTTTTATGATAACAGTGCCAATCTATACTTCCCTATTTGTTTCTGTGGTTTCTCTTAAAAGGAACCTGAGAGCTCTGTTAGTTCATGATTTTTTCAGGAATAAATGTTGTTATTCCCTTTTATTATTGTTTCATAAATATGAAAATGCCATCTGTGCAAAAGAATATATAAAATGACTATAAGTTTAAAGAATCATAATAAAATAAACTTTGATTTATCTAATACCCAGGTTAAAAAATAGAATATATCAGTGCTTTGGAAGGGCACCTTGTGTCTCTTTCTAATTTAGCATAATAGTTAAGAATGCAGGCTCATGCCTCAGGCTGCCTGTGTTCAATTTCCAAGCTCTACTACTTGCTATCTTCATAAACTCAGGAATATTACAAATCTGCCCTGTGCTTAATATTCCAAACTACAAAAAGAGGATAATAATAATAACAATTGTCACATCCTTTTTTTCACTTTTACATGTTAATACATAGAACGTATCTAGACAATTACCTAGTGCATAATGTTAGTTGTTGTTATTGTTATTATTAAACATTACTATTCCTTATCTCCTTAAATTGCAAGGGAGCCCTGGTTGGCATGGCTCAGTAGATTGAACACTGGCCTGGAAACTAGAGGGCTGCAAGTTCAATTCCCAGTCAGGGTATATGCCTGGGTTGCAGGCCAGGTCTGTGGTAGGAGGTGCACAAGAGGCAATCACACACTGATGTTTCTCTCCCTCTATTTCTCCCTCTCTTTCCATTGCCCCCAAAATTAAATAAATGAAATAGTTTAAAAAAGAAAATGTTGGCCCTGGCTGGTGTAGCTCAGTGGATTGAGCACGGGCCTGTGAACCAAGGGATCACGGTTCGATTCCCGGTCAGGGCACATGCCTGGGTTGCAGGCCAGTTCCCTGCAGGGGACACACAAGAGGCAACCACACATTGATGTTTTTCTCCCTCTCTCCCTCTCTCCTTCCCTTCCCCTCTAAAGATAAATAAATAAAATGTTTAAAAAAAAGAAATGTTGCATGTTTTTTAAAAAAATTGCAAGGGAAACCAGTATTCTAATTTTTGTTAATAATATACTGTATAATTTTTATATTTTGTCAACTCCACATCTATGCCTAAATAATACTGTTTGTTTTGCATATTATTGAATTTCCAAAAATGGAATCATATAATTTATTTTTTTGTCTTGCTCTCTTTGTAAACTTGGTGCATTTTAGATTCATACATTTTCATATATACAGAGGAGGGCAACAGTAGGATTATAGTTATAATACAAATAAATAGTACAATTATTAATAATAATTATATAAGAATAAACTGTTTCACATACTCACAACTGTAAACATACTTTTGCCCAACCCTGTATATCAATTCATTTATTTTCACTTCTGTCTAGTTTCTCATTCAACTTGTAATATTGCTTGATTTGTTTTGTTTTCTGATATTATGAGCAATTCTGTTTTTATACAATATTCTAACATAATATTCATATACATGTTTTAGATCTTTGTGTAAGTTCACATTCACTCTGAATCGTAATGTTTCTTTCCACTACTATTCTTTATCACATGCTAGTCTTATGTAATCATTCTTGATTATCTATCATTTTCTTTTTCATTTGAATAATTTTTATATTAATAATTACACCTTTGAGTATTTCTCCTCTCTATTAAGTCTCTTCCTCCTTTGGTTGCAGAAAATAGAATTGAGCCTATCTTTTCTTTTAATTTTTTTAATGTACTTTTCTGTATTTAGTGTCCATATAACAAAACAATCTTGCACTGGCAACATATATTGGGCATAGAGTTATTTTATTCTTTAAAATTTTATTGTGTTTTTTCCATTACTCTTTATCTCCCTTATATCCCCCACAACCAGCATACTATTGTCCATGTGCATGAGTCTTTTATTCCTTTTTGCTTGATCACTGAACCCTCTACCCTCCCACCACAGCTGTCATCCTCCTCTCCATCTATGAGTCTGTCTCTGTTTTTTTTATTTCAGTTTGTTCATTAGATTACTCATATGAGTGAAATCATATGGCATTTGTCTTTCAGTAGAACATCCTAAAATATTGTCTTAGAGAGAAAGTTGTCTTTATTACAGTTGTGATCCAGAGACTGTGGGCCCAGGAAAATGGGGTACTTGGGATTGAAAAAATTTGATCACTTAGGGAGAAACTATCTTTACTCTCAATTTTGCTTCATGCTGGTCTTGGGAAGAAAACTCCTACTAAAATTGTGCCCTAACTAAACAGTGCATCCAGTTTCCTGGGTTTAAACTACATCATGGAAAGCTATCATATAAGGTTATTTTCCTAAGTATACGTACATGCTTTAATTAAGATTGCAGAGGAAGCTCTCTAATCTAATTTTTTTATTCTAACCTCTGACTATCCTGATAATTTGGATATTAAAATTTTATGTACCTTCAAAAAAGAATTTCAAAAATGCATGTCAGGTACTTCCAGTCAAGATAGAGGTGTAGGTAGACATGCCTCACCTCTTCACACAACCACAAAAAGAACTAAAGATTACAACTAAATCTCAAAACAAATGACCCCTAGAACAGCCATAAAATTGAACTTCATGCAAGTCCTACAGCCAAGTATTTAAAGAAGCCACATTCATCCAGATGGGTAGGAGGGGCAGAGACATGGGGATAGGGTGGAGAGGCAAGGAGACATGGTATTGCACAGAGAGCCAGTGGTGGCAGTGGAACAGGTATGAGCAGACCCACATTCTCATGTGGTGCATAAAAATTAGGAAGGATACCTTGGGAGCAAGCAATCCCATTCCAGACTGCACAGCCCAGGATTCCAGAGCCTGGAAGATAAATCCCCATAACTTCCAGCTGTAAAAAGCAGTGGGGGTTGGGGTGGCAGAAGAAACTGCTAGATTTTCAGGAAATTTAATTTAAAAGGCCCACGCAGTCTTAAAACATATACAAACCCACCCATTCTGGGATTCAAGACCACAGCAACAGCTGGAAGGGTGCCAGTCACATATAGGGAGTGGGTGAAATAACTGGAAATGGAGCAAGTACCAGGAGAACCCCCAGAAGCCAGGTACAAGCACTGTCTCCTCTCTGAGCCCTCCCCTCATAGAGAACCACAAAGTAGTAAAGCAGCTCTACCCCACACAATTTACAGATGTCTTTTACAGGGATCAAACCAGCTCTACCTAATACACAGAAGCAAACACAGGGAGGCTGCCAAATTGAGGAGACAAAGAAATATGACCAAAAAAAAAAAAAGAACAAAACCCCAGAAAAAGAACTAAACAAAACAGAGGTAGCCAACCTATCAGATGCAGAGTCAAATCACTGGTGATCAGGATGCTCACAGAACTCACCGAGTACAGCAACAACATAATGGAAGAAATAAAGGTTACACTAAGTGAAATAAAGAAAAATCTGTGGAGAACCATCAGTGAAGGGAAGGAAGCCTGGATTCAAATCATAAATTTGGAATATAAGGAAGACCTAAACATTCAAACAGAATGGAAAGAAGAAATAATAACTCAAAAAAATGAGGATAGTATAAAAAGTCTCTGGGACATCTCCAAACTTATCAACATCTGAATCATAGGGATGCCAGCAGGAGAAAAGGAAGAGCAGCAAATCGAAAACTTATTTGAAAAAAAATTAATGGAAATTTCCCTAATTTGGTGAAGAAAATAAACATACAAGTCTAGGAAGAACAGAAAGTCCCAAACAAATTGGACCCAAAGAGGGCTACACCAAGATGCATCATAATTAAAATGCAAAAGATTAAAAATAAAGACAGAACCTTAAAAGCAGCAAGAGAGGTGCAGAGCGTTACCTGCAAAAAGAGTTATCATAAGACTATCAGCTGATTCCTCAAAAAAATTACAGGCAAGAAGGGGCTGCAAGAAGTATTCCAAGTCATGAAAGACAAGGACCTACATCCAAGATTACTCTATCCAGCAAAGCTATCATTTACAATGGAAGGACACATAAAGCTAAGGAGTTCATCATCACCAAGCCCTTATTACATTAAATATTAAAGGTACTTAAGAGAAAGAAGATAAAAACTATGATCTTTAAAATTTCGCTTTTTAAAAGGGCAATAAATTCTCAATTATCAACAACTGAAAAGAAAAGAAAACAAAAAACAATGAAGCAAAAAAAACAGAGCAGGAACAGAATCTTAGGTATAGAGATTATTTGGAGGGTTATCAGCTGGCAGCAGGGAAGAGGAGGAAGGGGAAAAGGGGTAGGGATTAAAAAGCATTGTTGGTAGGTACAAAATAGACAGGGGTTGGTTAAGAATAGTATAGGAAATGAAGAAACCAAAAAACTTATATGCATAATCCATGGACATGAACTAAGATGGGGGGGATGCTGGAGGGAAGGGAGTTCCTGAGCAGAGGAGGGCAAAGGGGGAAAATTGGGACAACTGCAATAACATAATTAATAAAATACACTTAAAATGTATGCCAATTATTTTTTAATTATCTAAAATGCTATTTCAGGTGGTTGGAAATCTGTGGTTGATGTATTTTAGTGTTGATTCCTCAGCATGCTTTTTCCACTCTTCAAACAGATATGCTGCTTATTTTTACCTAACTTTATCTCACATGTTATGAAAAATATTCTATAGTAAGATTCATTCATGGAATAAGATGCCAGAAAAAATTTTAACTGTATTTTTTTCTTTTCAAAAGTTTTCATCTCATTTCACTTTTTCAGAGACTGTGAATCTAAATTCACTGTAGCTTCCATACTTCTTCCTAAGTTTTGGACCATCCTGTCTCCTTCATTAACATTCTCTCTATTGTTACCTAGAGATAGAATATAAGAAAGATAATGGAAGCAAAAAGGGTGGAGACAAGAAGATGCTGTAGGATTCATAGGAAATGAATAGGACTAGACCTATCCATTTGCAACTTGTTTCAATTCCCTTTGTATCCTTACCTGCACCAGTGGTTTTCAAACTGTTTCAAAGATTTCCAGTTCCTAGGGAGAGTCTTAGAGTCACAATTAATAGCTGAAAAGGGGCTCTGTGGTGTTAATTTTAAAAATAACAGAATATTTTTATTCATTCAATAAAAATATAATTGTGTACCTACTAGAGCCTATTACAATTGTGGAGACAATGTTAAATGAGACCAACCAGGACCTAGTTCATCTATGCACAGAAATTATTGTAAACTGATTAAAATATTGCTCATTTCTGCAGGGTCATGACAAAAAGGACCCCCTCTTTAACTCAGATCATGTATGAACCAAGAGCACATTCCTGCTATGGCATTTTGATAACTAGATGTTTGATTCATAGGCCTGGAATTAGACCAAATATTGCCCTGTATCTTGGACTAGAACTCATATTTTTGCTTCCAGAAAAAAGTCTCTGGTTCTCTAATTTTAATTTAATTCTAATTGATGCTACTGAAATTTTCATCTTATAATGCAAAAAATCAAATATAATATAGCCTATTTATAAGGCTGACATCTATGAGTAGTATGGCTATCAGACCTATAAGCTATTCACATTCAGCATCTTGCCTTTGGAGAGACATAATTTAACCTACTCAAGTATTATTGAGTGATTTTGTTATAATGGCATTGTAATGTCAAAAGACCAATTTTGAAAATTAAATAATTATCTTTAAGATTTTGTTTAAATGTCTAAAATATGTAACCAAAAACTTGATGAGACCATTGGCAACAAGAAATTTAATGAATAATTTAGTGTCTTACATCATGACATCAGTGACATTGTGAGGTAATTTTTCACTTTTATTTTTAAAAAATAACCTGAGGATATATATTTGCCCCCTCCACTATATCAGTCAATCACAGAACTGGTATCTTTTCATATGCAGAAATAATACAATGTCATTGCTGTAGCTGAATATATTAAAATTTAAATTACATTCCACCTTGCTGTCAAGATTATATTAACCAAAGTTAAATATACAAAAATGACAGTATAATAAAATACAGAGTATGATAAATCACTCAGCTTCTCTATTTCATATATGTGGAGAGAAGGTTGAATTAAGTGCTGGAATATTCCTGCTCAAACTTGTCTCAATGTTCTAACATTTGTAAGAAAAGGAAAAAAAGGAATTTAAATTAGCATCCAATTCTACCCTTAGAAGATGTTTCTTGCTCAGGCAGAAGTTATCTTCACAGTAGCCCTAAAATCAATTTAAAATGTTTATATGATGGGCCAAGCAGGGGGTAGGAATGGGGTGCATACTGAATAATTTAATTGAACAGCTATTTTAAGAGCTGAATAGCCAGAATCATACTGATTAAGGAACACGAATTGGATCTAGATATTAGGAGGAATCACCCTCCTTTTCCAAAACCAGAAGTATAGCAGCAAAAGCTAATTTACTTCCCTTCCACTCATATTCATAGTGGGAAATTATACAGTATGTCATGGCAAACAAATAACTTTTATGAAACTTGGTAAACTGGCACTGTTCCTCAACAGCCAAATAAAATATCAGTTTAATGTGTAATAAGGCATAATCTTTCCTTAATACATTTATAATATATTTATGAAGCACCTACAATGAAAATGGTACTGATCTAATTACTAAGAAAACATATATGAATAATAATGATAACTATCATCATCATAACATTCAGCAACTCATATAATGCTTATTCTGAGCAGTCATTCTTCTGGTGGTTTGTATATAATCTTTCATTCAATCCTTACAGCAGGCTTATGAGATGGAGACAATTATTACCAACATTTTAATAATAGACCATGGGAGATGGCTTAAGTGGCTTCCTCACAAATATATATATAGTAAGTAGTGAAGTTGAGATTCAAACCCTGGCAGTCTGCTTCAGAGTCTACACTCTCATAGAATTGATAATGTATCTGGAGGAAAGAGATAATAACATAAAAATATGCATTAATTAAAATGACAGTTTCAGCCCTGGCTGGTATAGCTCAGTGGATTGAGCATGGGCCGGCAAACCAAAAGGTAACCAGTTTGATTTCTAGTCAGGGAACATGCCTGGGTTGTGGGCCAGGTCCCCAGTAGGGGGTGCCTTAGAGGTTACCACACATTAATGTTTATCTCCCTCTCTTTCTCCTCCCTTCACCTCTCTCTAAAAATAAATAAATAGAATCTTTAAAAGAAAGTTTCAGCTAACAATAATTGTTATAAAGAAAATAAAACAGGATAATGAGTTAAAGAATGGCTGGGGGATGTAATAGTAGATAGACTGGTAAGAGAACATATACATTGCATTTTATAAATATTGAGAATGTACAATATGCTAAATATTCCTTTAAGCCTTAGAAATCCCTGATAAAGAATCAAAGTTCTTATCTTCATGAAGCTTAGATTTTGGTAGAAGAGACAGTTTAAAATAATAAATTAAAATACAATTATAAATAATATTCACAGTTTTGTAAGTTTACAAAAGGAATTGGGATGATAGGTGATAATAGGAGCTGATTTGGATTGAAAGGAATTGGTCAAGGAAAGCTTCTCCGAAAGAGTCACTTAAGATATTTTCTAAAGAATTAATGAATGTTAACCATATGAAGAGAAGAACTTTCTACAGTAAGGAAAATGTATATGTGAAGTCACTAAGGTATGACAGAGCTTGAGGCTTTACAGGAACTGAAAGAAGGCCATTAACACTGAATCATAGAAATAAAGGAAAGAATAGTGAGAGGTGTCAAAAAATCAAGAGGCTGCTGTGTGAAATTGGAAGGAGCACATTTAGAAGTAGGGAGACCCAGTCAGGAAAATATTCCTGTAACCTTATTTGAAATTTCTATTGCTCTTATTTAAAACCAGGTCTATGTAAGTTGGGTCTCAGTCACTCTATAACACAATATTTATAAGTGGTTCAAAAAAGGGGAAGTCTAGTAATCCTGAGCATGGAGGAGAAAGACAAAGGTTTAAGGACAGGTAATGTTTTATTAACTACTATATTTCTGGTGTTTGGAATACAGCAGATACTCAGTGATAGTTTGGAAAAGTGAACTAAACTGAACAAGTCTGGAGAAGGTGACTGTACGATTATTCACCAGAATGAAATATAAGGCCTAGAGATTCACCACCCCACATTAAATCTCGAAAGAAGCTAGTCTAGGTACATGTTTTACAAGCTTTCATGTGTATAAAGAATCACCCAGGGATCTTGTTAAAATGTAGATTCCTTTTCACATGTTCCTTGATGGCCCTTCTCCTTCTTTTCCCCATTATCCCTCTCCTCCCTCCTCTCTGGTTACTGTCAGTTTATTCTTTATTTCAATGTCTCTGGTTGTATTTTGCTGGCTGGTTTGTTTGTTGATTAGGTTCCACTCATACCATTAAAGAAATGCAAATTCCCATTCAATGATTTGAGAAAGAGGGCCTTTGATTTTGCCGGTTTTAATAAAAAAGTGATGGTTATGTTGTTAATCCCCTGGCCATACTTCAAGTGGCATTTAACAAAGACCTAGGTGATTCATATGTACATTAAAGTTTCAGAATCACTGGTCTCAATGATCTCTAATTAGGCTCTTTTTCAAACTTTGGATTTGACAATTCTAGTAAATACTTTCTGGACAAATGAAAAAAAAATCATATTAATGCCTTCGCAGGTTGTCACTCATCTGCATAAAATAAGCCATAGATGTCTGAGACTAAGGGAAACATCTGTCTTCCACCTCTTGGACTAAGCAAAGTAGTTCACCTCTGGGACTAAAGGAAAGTCATCCCTTTTCTGTGGTACACCATGGCCTGCTCTGGAGTAATTTATTTTTTGGTTACTTTATTTTTCTTCAGGACTGCCTGGATGTTAACCTAAAATTAGTTTTTTCATGCACAAAGTTGATCTAAAAATAATTCCTCCTATCTTAGAATGACATTTTTTGTGTGTTTATTTGTGTCAATTGTTTGTAGAGAAATGTGAGGGCAAAGGAGTAGCAGAAATGTTTTCCAGAATATATGGTGTAGTACAAACTAGTGTCTAGCTAAGGCCCTCCCTGGTCTGCTAGTAACATTATCTGTCACTATTTCCATTCCAGGGAAAGTCCACAGGCCAGCACATAAATCAAGCTCTCCTAACTTGCATACTGTCAAGTTCTTAACATAACTGCCTTTTCCCTATTTCCTAAAGGAAAAAAAAAAAAAAAACACCTAAAACAGTGATTCTCCAACAATGTTTGTAGTACATTAGAACTCCAGAAAGCATTTTTAAACATCCCAATACCAAGATCACACCCAGAACATCAGAATGTCTGGGAGCACTGTCAGTTTGTTCTTTATTTCAATGTCTCTGGTCCTATTTTGCTCATTTGTTTGTTTTGTTGATTAGGTTCCACTTATAGGTGAGATCATATGGTATTTGTCTTTCACCACCTGGCTTATTTCACTTAGCAACATGCTCTCCAATTCTGTCCATGCTGTCGCAAAGGGTAGGAGTTTCTTTCTTCTTTCTGCTGCCTAGCATTCCATTGTGTAAATGTACCGCTGTTTTTTGTTCCACTTATTTACTGATGGGCACTTAGGCTGTTTGCAGCACTTGGCTATTGTAAATAATGTTGCTATGAACATTGGGGTGCACAGGTTTTTTGAATTGGTGTTTCAGGATTCTTTGCATATAATCCCAGCAGTGGATCAAAAGGCAGTTCCATCTTTAGTTCTTTGAGGAAATTCCACACTGTTCTCCACAGTGGCTGCACCAGTCTGCATTACCAGTAGCAGTGCACTAGGGTTTCTTTTTCTCCACAACCTTGCCCAGCACTTGTTTCTTGATTTGTTAATGATGGCCATTCTGACTGGTATGAAGTGGTATCTCACTCTGGTTTTAATTTGCATCTCTCTGATGGCTAGTGATGCTGAGCATCCTTTCATGTCTCTGGACCATCCATCCATATGTCCTTGGAGAAGTGTCTGTTCACAAGTGTCTGTTTAAAAAATCATTTTTTAAAAAATTGGATTGCTTGTCTTCCTGGTGTGGAATAATTGAACCACAATACAAAATTATATATAATATATATTTATATATTTTTATATATATGAAAATATGCGGCAATGCTGCCCAGACAACAGTGTATTTTAAAGATCTCCTGGTGATTCCTGTGTGTGTGCACAGACAAGTTTGAGAATCATTGTTGAGTTTCTTATTCTTTCCCTAAGAAATGCCTATACCTTGTGACTGTGGTTATTTTGAATTGAAATAAAGCTCTCAGATTCATTTTTATTTCATCTGTGGTCATTATAATGGATAAGAAGCAGAGAAAAGTAAATAGCGTTAGACCAGTGGTACTCAGCTGGGGATAATTTTATCTGTCAGGGATATGTGGTAATACTTGGAGACCTTTTTGTTTATTATAATCCAGTAGGTGAAGGATGCTGTTGGTACCTTAGTGGATTGAGTTACAAATGCTGCTAGACATTGGCCCAAAATGACAACAGTGTCACAATTAAGAACCTCTGCCTTAGATAGTCATAGCCCAGTATTACCCCAGATCCCATCTCATGGACATTTTCCAACCTGACATAAAATTAGTGTCTGACCTGACCATAATGAACAAAACTCATCCAAATGGACCCCATTGGCTTGACATCAGGGGATATTTTTAATGTTCAGTACAAACTTGTCACAACCCATTTCTAGTGTGTGTGTGATATATATAGGGTGACGCGAAAGTATGGTTACAGTTGCTCAAATGGAAAGAAATATAATAATTCATAAATAATAATACAACAATAAACTCTATGTTTCACATATTTACAACTATAAACTTACATTTGCCCCACACTATATATATGTATACGAGGTCAATCTGGAAAATGTCCAGCCATTGTTAATATAATGAGATCATTTTTCACAACATTGATGTAACCTGGCAGCCAAGGAGAGTGGACAGGAATGTGCATGCATGAACAATAACTTCACAGTACTGGTTAGTGGGGATGGTGGATACTGTTGAGTGAGCATGTCTACTGTTTGGCCATCACATTCAAAATGACTGAGCTAGTACAGCAATGAATCCGCATCAAATTTTGTGAAGCTTGAAAATCCCTTCACAGAAACTATTCAGATGATTCAAAAACTGCAGCTATGGGCAACTGGTGATGGGCAGCTTCATCATGGCTACACGCCCACTCATGCATCATGTCTCATGCAGTTTTTTGGTGAAACATCCACTCACCTAGATGACTCAGCTCCCTACAGCCCAGATTTGGTGCCCTGAGATGTCTGTCTTTTCTCAAAAGTAAAATTACCTTTGAAAGGGAGGAAATTTCAGACCATCGATGAGATTCAGGAAAATACAATGGGGCAGCTTTTCATTATTAGGAGAACTGTGCGATATGTACAATGTTTCTTGCATCTTGTATCTTCCTCAATAAATGTCTCTATTTTTCATATCACATTGCTGAATGCCTTCTGGAATACTAATATATATTAGTGATTTGGATAAAATGGCATAGAAGTGGTACTTGGAATTGATAGGAGAATCTGCCACTGATCTGAGATATCACTTCTATTAACAAAACAGAATTCATGGAAAGATGAGTGGTTCACCTCTCTCTTAATTCTCCCTCATTTATTTGTTGAGATTTTAGTGGTGGATTATATAACTCCCAGCAGAGTGCAAATAAGCTACACTGAAAAAAGTGATGGATGTGAGCACATGAGCTGTCATGCAATAAAGATAAAAATTTCTTCCTCTAAGAATATATAGCTTCATGGAGAGACATAGTCTGCCTGAAAAAGTACAATTATTATGAATTGCCTGTAAGTGATAGAGAGGAAACTTGTAACCAGCTCTATAAATGAGTACCAGGTAGTTCCTAATAACTAATATGCGTTGCATATAGGAAAACTTTTTTGAGATATCATGGTTCTTGCAATCAGATATTCAATATTAAATACCAATGAAATTTTCTTAAGCAGGAAATGGCAAATTATAGACTAAAAGCTCTAAAAATATTAGCATTATATTACATGGCTAGCTTACATAAAGACATGGTCACTACCATGTATTCATTGAGCTCCCAGCAAGTTTTCCTTGAATACCTCAGCACCCCTGACCTGGATGTGATGGGCAAGAAGAGAGTAACCAAAAAGAAAATAACAAAACTGAGGAGCATAAAAAGGGGTAAGGGAGGTGTCAAACTCCAACTTTGCTTACCACACTTGCCAAAGCCTGGCCCTAAATATAGCTTATAGTTAACATTCAGTGGATTATTTCTATGTGCTATATAGCTTATAGTTAACATTCAGTGGATTATTTCTATATGCTATTAACTGTCCACAGCACTTTCCATGCATTATCGCACAATGACTTTGTGAGAAAACGACTATCATGCCCATTTTACCAAAAAACAGAAGTTTGGAGGGGCCAAATTATTTGCTGATGGTCATATAACTATACAGTGATAGAACTGTTACTTTAACCTAAGTCTGTCTAACTCCAAAATACATGCACATAACAACTGTACCATACTGGTCCTATAAAAAAAAATGTAAGAAACACCTGAGAATCACAGAATAGTAAAACTTGAAGGAAACTAGGAAATAAAATTCCACCCCCCCCCCACTTTTTAATAGAAAGAAACCAGTGCCCAGAGGTATAAGGTGACATGGCTAGGAACACACAACTCCTACTCAATTATTTCTATTGGGATATTATACTATCTTCAATTAAGTGTATGTTCCTTAGAATACTTCAGTATTAGACCCCTCTGTAGGGAGTTCTGCAGCCCTGAACTAGACACTGAGAGACAGGGGAAACAATTATCATATTATTTGCAACATCAACGAGCTTTCAGTAGAATTTAGAACAAATGAAATCCATATGATTTTGATCATTTTATTATACTACATTTTATAAGGCAAGTCCATATAACATAAGCTGCATTTACAAGAACAGAAAAAAAAAAAAAAAAAAAAAAAAACGGTGAAATGCTATGATCAGGGCCAAGGGAGAGAAAAAGATAGTTTCTACAAGCAGTAGATGCGTTGTCTTCACTTGAGGCCTCTTGGTGATAACAGGAAAGAATTTGTCATGCCCAAAGTCATCTCCAGATATGTAAGGTTCAGCATAGAGATGCTGGTGAGATATGGAGGGTCCTACTTACTCATGAACAGGCTATACATTCTAGATCAAATCATTTCAGCCCCATGTCTTGAATTCTTTGTAGTGTGTGACAAATTGTGTCCTAATTAACTGGAATTACAAGGGCACTAACCAGATTATAAGTAAATGTTTGCAAGGTACTTAAATAGCATGAACCAAAGATGCATTCAATGTACAAAGTCATATATTATGTAGACATAACGGCTTTTTGAAAATTTTTGATTAATCAATTTTTTTAAATTTACAGTATCACTGCAGGATATTAATGTTATACTTTTTTAATTGCAAAGTTTAATAAAATATATTTATTAGTTTTCTAGTATGAAAAGTTTATATAGTTCCCACTAAAAATAAATCTCATGCTTTATAAAATTTTGTTTGGCCACAGAGTTTTAATGAACTTATAACTCCAGATCTATGTGTGATTTTTACATATTTTCCTGCCTCCACCAGGAAGACTATACAGAAGGAAACAGTGAAATCAGAAGGAAATAAAAACATTGAAAATGTATTTGTTAGGAAAGCAGAAATTTGAATACAGGTTACAGACTATACTTTAGACAACCATTTTGTGCCTTTCCCTGAAGTTGTAAGCATGCATTAATTTTTAAACTGAAAATAGGAAAGGCTTTTAGAAGGAAGTATTATTTCCCAAGGTTGTGGGTTAATCTTCCTTATGATATTCTACATGAAAGCCCTCTATTTCTTCTTTTCTCAAACCATGGGAAAAGAACATACAACCTCTCAGCATACTTCTCTCAGGCTGAGGGCAGTGAACAGAAAGTAAGAATTGGGATAATTGAGTCTAGGGAGATTAGAAGGTATTGCTATTATCAGAAAAGATCATAGATATAAAATGGTCAAGGTGCAGGTACTAATTCATTGGGAGGATGTCATTATGGTTAAGAATTAGAAAAAAAGGATAATAGGGGATAATGGGGGGCATCAAGGAACATGTATGAAGGACACATGGACAAAGCCAAAGGGGGTGGGCTCAAGGGTGGGAGGTGGGGATGGCTGGGGAAGGGGAGCATGGTGAGGTGAAAATGGAGACAAATATACTTGAACAACAATGATTTTTTTTAAAAAAAGGTATATTACTCTCACCAGTATTCTAGGGCATGATTCCTTAGGAGTCCACAAAGCCTAAACGTACCCTTATAGTTAGGTAAAAAAAGGAGAAAAGATAGCTTTTAGACACAGATAAAAAGAAAAGTATAAAGGGGACTTAAGAAGTAATACTGTAGTTTAGACAAGTAGAAATTTTTCTCTTTTTTATTGTTATTCAAGTACAATTGTCTCCATTTTCCCCCTACCACTCCCACTGACCCCACCCATCCCCACCCCCCATGCTCAATCCTACCACCCTTTGGCTTTGTCCATGCATCCTTTATATATGTTCTTTAACAACCATTCCCCCTTTACCCCACATTATCCCATCCCATCTCCCCTCTGGTTACTGTCAGTTTGTTCTTTATTTCAATGTTTCTGGTTGTATTTTGCTTGTGTGTTTGTTTTGTTGATTAAACTCCACTTATAGGTGAGATCATATGGTGTTTGTCTTTCACTGCCTGGCTTGTTTCACTCAGCATAATGCTCTCTAGATCAATCCAAGCTGTCGTGAAGGGTAGGAGCTGTGTCTTTCTGCTGCATAGTATTCCATTGTGTAAATGTACTATAGGTTTGTGGTTTTTTTATCCACTCATTTACTGATGGGCACCTAGGTTGCTTCCAACACTTGGCTATTGTAAATTGTGCTGCTATGAACATTGGGGTGCAAATAGTTCTATACCATGAGGAACCTAAGCCCATCACAAATGAGAATCGTGAACTAACGCTAAATTACAACAGAAGGAAAAGTCACAGTTTGATTGCTTTATAAGAAAGGCATGTCTTCAACTAAACAATATGAGACTATGCAAAAATGCAAAGGGACAGAGATATTATGAAAGATAAAAGTGGAAGGATAGCAGCAGATACAACAGCAATAGCTGTAGTTAACAGACAATTCTTGATACATTTTAAACTGGATTAAATAAGTACAAAGGGAGCTTGAGAGCTCCCCTTCAGTGAATATACTTCTAGAACCATTATTTTCAGACACTAGACTCAAAGGACAATACCTCTAAGATCAATAGAGGCACATCCAGTTTAGTAGACTTTGCTTTAAAAGAAGCCCCACTAGGCAAAGGAGATTTATTCAATAAAAGTTGCTAACACCATTGGTTGACTATTTTTTTGGAAAATATGAGGTCAGTTCCCTACTTTGAGCCTCACACCAAAATTATTTGTGGATGGATTTAAGAATAAATCATAAAAATTAAATCATAAAAGGGCTGGAAGAAAACAGATATCTGTTTTCTTGATGTGGAAAATCTTGCTAAGTGTAAAAGTAATGGTAGAAATGAAATGAAAAATGATATATATTTAAATACATAAAATTTTAGAACAAACTGGAGCCATTTGCAACATAGATTACAAAGGGCTAATTGTCCCTGATATATGCAGAACTTTTAAAAATCAATTAAAAAATGATAAATAGTATAATGAAGTAAATTAAGTATTGGCAAACTATATTGTCCATAAGCCACATCTGGTCTACTGCCTGTTTTAAGTAAAGTTTCATTGTAACACAGCCATGCCTATGCATTTATACATTGTATATTGGCTACTTTTGCACTACAATAGCAGAGTTGAGTGCTTGTGACAGAGAATATTTAGCCAAAAAATCTAAATGTCCTTTATATCAAAAGTTTGTCAATGCCTGAACTAAAGAGATAGAGAATCACAGAAGAGGAAAGGCAATTGGCCAATCTATTTATGAATAGAAATTTTTCAATCTACTCATCATCATAAATGCAAATCATAAAAATATGATACCAGGTTTACCTATCAAACTGGCAGTATTGGCAAAAATTCAGGAAAAGGTGTGCTATCAACTACCATTGGGAGGAATGTAAATAGATAAGCTCTTTCTTGGGAATATTGTGGCAATATGTACCAGAGACTGCAAGTAATCATAACCATTGGACACAATAACTCCACTGCTAGAATCTTGTCCCAAGGAAATGAAAGATATGCATATATATGTATATATGAATCTTATCCCAAGAAAATTACACACACACACACACATATGTACATATATATGTATTCCCAAGGTTTTGTTAGGAATCTGTCCCAAGGAAATGAAAGATATACATATAGATATGCATATATGCATACATATGTGTATATATTGCTATTCTTGTAAACATTAATAATAGTACAAAAGTGAAAAATCACATTTTTAAAGAGTATTTTAATGACATGTGAAAGATTAACAATAAATTTTTAAGTGGAAGAAAAAAAGTCCAGAGTGGGGAAACCAGCTTCATCTCAAACCTTGTGTTTGCTGTAATTCAGAGATATCTAGTTTCATTTGCTAGCTTGTGGGGTGAACCCACCAGAAGTATATTGCATGGAAGACTGAGGAACCTTAAACAGAATTTATCTTATGGGAAGAGGAAGTTACACAGAACACATTTCACTAAGAATGACAACTTTCATAGGAGACCTCTATAGATCTCCATCTCCCCACCATAAAATGGGAATAATAACACCATCTTTGCTTCACTCACCAGTTTATAAGCCCCAATTAAAATATTATATGTTAAAATGCCTTGAGACTGCCCAGTATTATCCAAATACAATGTTGGTCTTACAAGTTTAGATGATCAGGGGCAATTCCTCAGAAATTTAGCTCATGAGTTGGATTTGTTTATCATTAAACTGCTGGTGTTTTCTCCAGCCATGTCAAATAGTAGTGTAATTAATTTGACTGAGATGAAGGCTTTTGATACTGTTTCAGGTGGGATAGGTTTTCCTCACAAAGAGCTTAGTTTTTAATTTCCGATAAGGTTGAAAGGCAAACATCTAAGAACAGTAGGGCTTCTGATGTAGCCCAGTTAATGCTGCACTGTTTTATTACTTCCATTTGCTATAATACTGCTTTTATTAATATCATCATCTCCTTGACTCATGCTATCATACCAGCCACATGTGTGTATATTTCAAATTAACTTCTACAATCATTTTGTTTTCACAGGAGACTTACATCTTTTTTTTTCTTTTATGCTTAATTGGACTACATCATTCCCACTCTCACCACCACCTCCCACTTACCTCAGTGCAGAATACAAACACTTTGATGCTTTGCTTTGACTATTAAGATAGTTAGGAAGGCAGTAATGAAAATAATTTAGCACTCACTGTTAAATTATTTTGTGTATCCAGAAGGTACTTGTTGATAGCTGTCTAATGTCAAACTGACAGAGAAAACATAAAGATGATTCTCTCTTACTACTAGGTCATCATTATTCTTCTTAATATCCATGCTTCCAACATGGGGAACATATTCAACTCTAAGGTTACCTATATCCTCTCAAAATCATGTTATTTCCCCCTTGCCTCTCATTTTCTCCTGCTGTTACTTAAATCCAGTGGTTCTAAAATTTTAGCATGCATTATGAATACCATAGAGGGATTGTTAAAACACAGATAACTGTGCCCCATGCCCAGAATTTCTGATTTTGGTAGGTCTGGGATGAAACCCAAGAATCTGCATGTTTAAACAATCCCAGGTGGTGTTGATGCTATAATCTGGGGACACTCTTAATTTACTCTTTCTGAATTTCTGTAGAACACTCTTTTAATTCTCTCTTTCTGAATTATTGTAATGGCCTTCTAATATGTATCTCTCCTTCAATCTTTGCATGCCTACTCCATGCAGAAGAGAATAAGGGTCACAGAACAGTTTTTGGAATCAGACTGAGCTTGGGTTGAATCTTTACTTACTATGTGATCTTGGACAAATTACTAAATAGCTCTGACCCTCAAGTTTGATTTAAAATTTTGGATAATGACAGGAAATATTTCATGGCATCATTCTGAAGATTAAATAATATAAAACCCTCAGCACAATGCTTGCTACATTGTAAGAGCTGAGTAGCACTTATCATAGCTATTATCATTATTTGCTAAAGAAGTAGTCTTAATATATCTCAATTTTAATAGTGCTACAATGGTTAAGATCCAAAAATGATTTTGATCAAGTAAGGCTACTGAAAACATGTCCTGATGAAATAATAAAGGATGCCAAGATGTTATGTACAGATATATATATTGTGGAGTTAGGTATAATTGTACAAACTGGAAATACATGCCCAACCATACTAAAGTTGTCAAATAACTTATGGAATGTTAACAACAAAGAAATGTTAGATAGCCATTAACAAAGATAAATAGTGCAGCAGAGTAGCTAGTATGCAAGCAAGGCTTTGAGCAAGGCTGTCTGTACTCAAAAGGCCAGCTGCCTTATTACAAGTTCAACGGCCATGGATAAGTTCAAATGAACCCAAGTTCACTTGCTGCTAGTACCCCCTGACTTTTGCACTCTCTTGGAGTGTTTAGTGTTCTATTTTGATCCTGAGATCAAATCATTGCCATGTATTTAATTCTCAGTGATATAATCTTTGTTCTTTTCCCCTTGCTTGCCCCTTTACCCTATCAATTGCCCCATGGCCTCTGATGCCCACTTTGCTCTTGAAAATCCCTCCTTTCACAGATTCTAGAGCCTAGTTCTTCAGCCCCATATTTGTTACATATTGCTTTATAGCAACTTAACCCTAAAATTAGCATCTTAAAACAACACACAGTACTATATTATTACTATAGTATAGTTTTTATGGGCCAGAAGTCCACACACAGCTTACCTGGTCTATTACACACACACACACACACACCCCTACCTATATAAAATTTGCCTGAATTAGATATTAGATTTATTTATTTAGAATCATCTTTAAGACAATATAATAAATATCTTGTTCCTCAGAAACTATTCACCTTAGGGTTTTAGTATTATTGATGATCCTTAACAAACCAGTTATTTAATTAGTGGTTGCAAAATGTTTTTTTAATTTTATTTTTCTTCTGCATTTATCAGTTGCTATTCTCCTATTAAAATCTACTTCTCACAAACTGCCTTTTTTGTGTGTGTGAATATGAATATTCCTATCATGTTATAGATTTTTAAATTTAATGTATTATAAGCCATTGCCATTATTTCTGTGATCAATTTTTTCCCAAATTTGACCACTAACAGCCTTGTCAGGCTAGCTTCTATATTATTTTGTCATATCCCTTCAGTCTTTGAGCACTTTCTTACTTTTGGTCATGAGATGTTTGTTCCAATCTCAACTTGTACTTTGCCTGGAATTAGCTGTTTCTCCAAGGATTAATGACTTCTGGTGGAAAGTGATATTTGGAAATGAAGATCTGAATGCTAAATGTACTCATTGCTTCTTGAGGAGATGCCTCATTATTACCAGATTTCCACAACACCAGCTATGCTTTGGTATTTACACCTGTTACTGCTCACTGCACTCACTAGAAATTTAAAGAGCCTGGCTAAAATGCCTAGGGGAGAGAGGGCAGCAACATTTCCTATTTCACTCTGTGATTCTCTTATAATCAAGGTACTGATAATTCCTATCTCAAGTCTCCGAGGAATTCTGAGCCCAGTAATGAAAGAAGCAGATGAAAGAAGTAAAGAGAGATAGGAAGAGAGAGGGAGATGAAAAGATTAAAATATGTAAATGTGGACATAAAAATGTTGATTTACACCAGGTTTCTGTTTTTGAACATCATCCCTATCTACAGTGCCTCCTAGGTGATCTCATCTTGGGCGCATGGATCTACATATTATCCATATCTCCAGCCCTGACCTCTCTGCAGAAATTCAGAGGTGTGTGTCCAACTTCCTCTTCCCCATCACTATTTAAGTATATAATAAGCATCTCAAACACATATGTCAGAAACAAAACATTCTCCCATTTCCTGCCTTTCCCATCACAACAAATATAACAATCTTTCACTTGTTGTTCAAGTCCCAAGCCTAGAAATCATCCCTTATTTCTGTTTTTCCTCCACCTCCCATTTACATTCCAATATCATTCTTAGAAGCTTTATTTTCTAAATATACCCAAAATCTAAACACACTTAACTCTCTCCACTGTTAATTTTTTTTAAATCTCTAGTTTTCTTTTTTTATGTTTGTTCAAGTACAGTTATCTCCATTTTCACCCCACCATGCCTCCACCCCACCCATCCCTACATCCCACCCTTGAACCTACCCCCTTTGGTTTTGTCCATGTGTCCTTTATACATGTTCTTTGATGGCCCTTTCTTTATTATCCCCTATAATCCCTCTGCCCCCTCCTCTCTGGTTGCTGTCAGTTTATTCTTTATTTCAATGTCACTGGCTGTATTTTGCTTGCTTGTTTAAAATTCTATTTCAAGAGTTCAAATAACCCTTTTATGTACCAAAATTCTATTACCATCAGCTTTCACTTGGAATTCTCCATTTTCGCCATAACAAGACTTCTAGTTTCCACATATATTCACCTAAAGTCCATTAGCCACACAAAAGATAAGATAATAATTTAAAAATATAAATTGGATATCCTTTGATGATTTAAAATATCCCAATAGCTTTTCCTTCATATCATAGTAAAATTCAGATTGCTTAATGTGACTACATATGACTTTATCTTCCCCCTTAGTTTCTTGCTTAGTACAATACAGCCACTTAGATTTCTTTCATTCTTTAAGCATGCCTGTTTCTTTACCACATCAGAGTGTCTTGCTGTTTCCTTTAATTCTAGTTCCATTTCTTAGCAGTGCTGGTTTTTACACTCATCATTTATGCCTTAGTTTAAATATTACCTTGTCAGAGAGGCCTGGACCATAGTCCAATATAAACTAGAGCTTTCCAATAAATCTATCTCATCTGCCTGTTGATTTTCATCACAGCTCTTTTCACAATCTGTGCTTACCCTATTTGTTTATCATTTTACTGATTCCCCCACTACAATGCAAAGTCCACCACAACAGAATCTTCATTTGTTTCATTCTCTGTTCTATTCCCTGCACTTACAAGAGTGTCTCATATATAAAATATATCAACTGAAATATACTGAATAAATATATGGGAAAACTAAACAAAAATAAATTTGAGAGGGTTGACATGGAGAGAACATCTACTGGGTAGATATTTTATAAATTGTATTGCCAGTTGAGATATCGAAAATTGCTCACAGTTTTCTTTATTTTCAAATTCATGGACATTTTGCAATTTATACACTTACATGGAAGAAAGAACACCATGGGATATATGTTACAATTTACATAGTTGGTATCATGTAATATTATATTTATGACAGGTATAAAGATATTATTTACTTCTTTGGGAAGTTGGGGAAACTTCTGCATTATTTTCTTCTTCACCATATAAACAGGGGCATTATAGGTTACAGAAGCAGGTGGGGGAAGCTCTTATGGTGAAGATCCTTAGGGTCTGATGGATATTTGGGCAGCTGTTCTCAAAATCCATCATGCAGATGCTTGTGTCTATAATCAGTATCCAGTGCATTCCTACACTATAATCATGGGGTCCCACTCTCCTTTTGAGAACTATTAATTTTATGACTAAAAATTAACCAAACTGTTTAGGAAAAGAGTCCCTTGTGACTATTCTTTCAAATTCATTCAGCATATGCTTAGGAGCACCTTCTAAAATAAATTTACCCCAGTGAAAAGTGAGGAACAGGAGAAACAGAGAGAAAAGATTGACCACACATTCCTTAGATTTTAAGGCCATCGTTCACATTTGAGGATAAATAGAGACACCATCACAGGAAATATATTTAGTAGGGACTTCAGTATTTGTAATACTGATATATGTCACTTATTCTGAACAATCCAGAGGGGTGACTATTATTATTTACTATTTACAGAGGAGGAAACAGTCAGAGCTGTTAACTTTTTTTTCCCAAAACTTCATTCAAAGCTACTAATTTGCACAGACATGTTCACAATCTGTCTGTATTGCTTCAAAGTTGGTGCTGTTTCAATTACATTATATTGCCTCAGTAAGGGGTAGCAGAATATCTGTATGGTAAAGAAATATATAAATAAGAGAAAAATATATTTTAATTTCCTAAGACAATTCTTCTCTTTCTTCAGAATTTTCTAAAATTGAGACATAAGCCATCATCTGTGTATCCTGGCACAATTTGCACAGTGATTGGCTCTAAACTTGTCAAAACTCCTCCACAAATTTACCACAACCAATTTTTTTTATTAATTCCACTCTGAATCTCAGAAGTTTAAAACAGTAAAGTAAGTCAGACTTTCTTCTAAAGAGAACAATACATAGCTTCACATAAAGAGAGATTGCTTCAGATTTCTCCACAAGAGTTTAGTTGCTGAAGTAGGACAAAGACCTTTCTAAGGATTTTCATTCCTATAAGAATAGTATGGCCCAAAGGATTAGGTTTCAGAGAGGCTCTGGAGAATACTGAAATTTCATTTAAAAATATGTTTTATAGTCTTATAACATTCCTACCTTCACAAACAAAAATTCATTTCTAGCTGAAACTTGATGTCATTCTTTTCTAGCTAGTACAGGAAGATTTGGGGAATGGGTGAAAGAAATTTATTGAGTTGTTAAAAATATATGAACCAGGTCTTGTCTAGTTTTTACTTCCCTGGCACATAAACATAGTTGCTCTCTTTCATGCTCCATTTCTGTCAATCCCTGTGACAGGCATAGTGGAATTCCCTTCCTCTGTCTTCCCAAACAAAAACAAAATGAACAAAATAATATTCTGCTGTAGAATTTTACCATTTCCAATGGTAAAGGTAAAATATTTTCCATTTCCAATACACTTTGAGCTCTGTTCTCAGTTTGAAGGGAGTATGGACTGAAATGGAATTCCTTAGCAAGTCAAGAGTGAGGGAAGAATGAGGATGGGCATTTGTCTGAGCCAGTGAGGAAGGTATAAAAGCAAAGATCTTGTGAATTATGCTGGGTGAAATGCCTCTAGCTAATGCACCTGGCTCTTCCTTCCAGATGTAAACTTAGAAAAATATTTGAGAAGTAATTTGGCAGAAATGTTTGTGCTTTAGGTATAGGTTCTCAAAAAATAAAAGGATTGAAGGTGACATCAATTAAAGACCTAAAACACATAGCTTTACTATCCAGTACTATCAAGTCTGATCTAAAAAGTAGTTTTGTAGTAGTTGATTTGTAATTTTGGAGGGAACAATGTAATAAACTATTATTACTTGCACATATAAACCTTGCTAAAAGACTCCATGATAGAAGATGACTGAACAAATGGGAAGATAAAGTATAGTATAAAAAACTACGTGTACCTCCTCAGAATGTCTACTCACTCTAAGAGAGATATCCTGGACACTTATCTGCTATAGAATCCTGCCCTATCCTAACCAGGGTGTACACGTTACACTTGGTTGGCTAATAGTCAGTTAATAGATTACTATAAGACTCAACTCAGTGCTATTACAATAGCTAATCCAAGAAGTTAGTTGAGTATTTATTAATTTATCTAATAACTGCAGAGATACTAAAAAAGTTCTACTTTTCATCCTTACATAACCACTTCCCTAAACCCTAAAGCAACACTTTATCCCATTTCATGTTATTTGAAGCTAAAATTTGAAATTCCGGGGTAAAAATATTAGCTGTCTCACCATTCTAGAAAAATGACACCTATCAAGCTTCTAACATTGTTTTTTCCTTCCTTTACCATCAAACCATTAGATTATTGAAATGTAATTTCCCAGAAAACTGTACAATTTCCTTCATCAGTAATAGGTCTAAGTATTTTGGCAGAAACATTATAAACCATAGAGATGCTATTATTTTTCACATGGGAAAAATAAAGTGATTGGCCATTGTTTTGGCCAAACTAGAAAATCTATTGTAGAAAAACTGAGTATTGTAAATAGAAAGAAAACAGAGTCTGTCATCACTTCAGCCAGATAATTAAGTAAAGATCAATTTCTTTTGCCCCTACTCCTTCCTGGTCCCTTGTGAACTGCCTAAGATGGCTGATTCCTTTTCATAGTTTCTGTTCAAATGCTATGGTTAGTCTACAACAGCCAGAGATAGAAATGGGAGAATGACATAAATGGGAAAGGTGACAAGAGGGTTTCTTTGCAAACAGTGTAATATACATTTTGAATAAATAATACCTTCATATGGAGGTACAGGGTAAAGCTTTTAACTACATGCATCTGAAAAATGTGTTTCAAAATACCTAATATAAATAAATCTCATCCTAGATGTTTTAATTAACACTGTGGCAAACTGCTGATCATTTTCAAATGATTCCTTTTTAAAATATATTATATTGATTATGCTATTACAGTTGTCCCATTTTTCTCCCCTTTATTCCCCTCTGGCCTGTACCCCTCTCTCCCCATCATTCCCTGACCTTACTGCATGTCTGTGGGCCATAAATATAAGTTCTTTGGTTTCTCCATTTCCTATACTATTCTTAACCTCCCCCTGTCTATTTTGTATCTACCATTTTTGCTTCTTATTCCCTGTAACTTTTCCCCCATTCTCCCTCCTCCCTCCCCCACTGATAACCCTAAATGTGATGTCTATATCTGCGAATCTGTTCCTGTTCCAGGTGTTTCTTAGCTTGTTTTTGTTTTTGTTTTTAGGTTCTGTTGTAGATAGTTATGATTTTGTTGTCCTTTTACTGATTGTATTTTTTATCTTCTTTTTCTTAGATAAGTCCCTATAACATTTCATATAATAAGGGCTTAGTGATAATGAACTCCTTTGACTTGACCTTATCTGGGAAGCATTTTATCTGCCCTTCCATTCTAAATGATAGCTTTGCTGGAAAAAGTAATTTTGGATGTAGGGCTTTGCCTTTCATGACTTCAAATATTTCTTTCGGACTCCTTCTTGCCTGTAAGGTTTCTTTTAAAAAACCAGCTGAGAGTCTTATGAGCAGTCCTTTGTAGGTAACTGTCTCCTTTCCTGTTGCTGTTTTAAGATTGTCTACTATTCTACAAAGCATTTAAGGAAGAGCTAACCCCTACCCTTCACAGATTATTCCAAAAAATCCAAAATGATGGAACACTCTCAAACTCTTTTTATGAAGCCAGCACCATCCTAATCCCAAAACCAGATAAAGACACAACAAAGAAAGAAATCTTCAGGCCAATATTGCTGATGAACATAGATGCTAAAATCCTCAACAAAATATTGACAAACTGCATCCAACAATACATTAAAAAGATCATATCATGACCAAGTGGGATTCATCCCTCGGAGGCAAGGATGGTACAATATTTGCAAATCTGTAAATGTAATACATCACATAAACAAAAGCAAAGACAAAAATCACATGATCATATCAATAGATGTGGAAAAAGCATTTGAATAAGGTACAGCACACATTTATGATAAAACACTCAGCAAAGTGGGAATAGAGGGAATATTCCTCAACGTAATAAAGGCAATATATGAGAGGCCTACAGCCAACATCATACTAAATGGGCAAAAACTAAAATATTTTCCACTAAGATCAGGAACAAGACAAGGATGTGAATTTTCACCACTTCTATTCAATATAGTACTGGAAATATTGGCCACAGTGATTAAACAAGAAAAGGAAATAAAAGGCATCCAAATTGGAAAGGAGGAAACAAAACTATCATTGTTTGCAGATGACATGATAGTGTACATAGAAAATCCTATAGAATCAGCCAAAGAGCTGCTCAACCTAATAAATGAATTTGGCCAAACAGCTGGATACAAAGTCAATATCCAGAAATCAAAGACATTTCTGTATACCAACAATGAAAGAGCAGAAGCAGAAATCAAGAGAAAATACCATTCAATATAGCAAAATGAAAAATAAAATACCTAGGAATAAAACTAACAAAGGAGGTAAAAGACGTGTATGCACAAAACTACACAACACTGAAGAAAGAAATCAAGGAAGACACAAACAAATAGAAACATATACCGTATTCATGGACTGGGAGAATCAACATCATCAAACTATCCATACTACTCAAAGCAATTTACAAATTCAATGAAATACTTATTAAAGTACCAATGGCATATTTCACAGACATAGAAAAAAACACTTCAAAAATTTATATGGAACCATAAACAACCCTGAATAGCTGCAGAAATTTTGAGAAAGTAAAACAAAGTAGGAGGCATCACAATACCTGATAGCAAACTGTATCACAAGGCCACTGTAATCAAAACAGCCTGGTACTGGCATAAAAACAGGCACATGGACCAGTGGAACAGAACAGAGAGCCCAGAAATAAACCCAAGTCTCTACAGTCAATTAATATTTGACAAAGGGGGCAGCAACATAAAATGGAGTAAAAATAGCCTCTTCAACATGTGATGTTGGGAGAACTGGACAGCTATGTGCAAAAAAATGAAACTCGAGCACCTACTTACACCATACACAAAAATAAATTCAAGGTGGATAAAAGATTTAAATACAAGCCGTGACACCATTAAAGTCCTAGAGGAGAACATAGGCAGGAAAATCTCAGATATTTCACACAGCAACATTTTTACTGATATGTCCCCTAAAGCAAGGGACATAAAGGAAAGAATAAACAAATGGGATCTCATCAAAATAGAATCTTCTGCATGGCTAAAGAAAACAGTATTAAAATAAAAAGAGAATCATCTGTATGGGGAAAGATATTTGCCAATGATACCTCAGACAAGGATTTAATCTCCGACATATATAAAGAACTTACATAACTCCATTCTAAGACAAGAAACCCAATTAAAAAATGGACAAAGGACTTGAACAGACACTTCTCCAAGGAGCACATACAGAGGATCCAGAGACGCATGAAAAGATGCTCAATATCGCTAGCTATCAGAGAGATGCAAATTAAAACCACAGTGAGATACCACTTCACACCAGTCAGAATGGCCATCATAAACAAAGCAACAACCAACAAGTGTTGGAGAGGTTGTGGAGAAAACGGGACCCTAGTCACTGTTGGTGGGGTTGCAGGCTGTTACAAACACTATGGAAAGCAGCATGGAATTTTCTAAGAAAACTAAAAATGGATCTACCTTTTGACCCAGCAATCCCACTTGTAGGATTATATCCTAAGAACCCTGAAACACCAGTCGAAAAGAACCTATGCACCCCTATGTTCATAGCAGCACAATTTACAATATCCAGGTGTTGGAAGCAACCCAGGTGCCCATCAGTAAATGAATGGGTCAAAAAACTATAGTACATTTACACAATGGAATTCTATGCAGCAGAAAGAAAGAAGGAGCTCCTACCCTTTGCAACAGCATGGATGGAAACTGGAGAGCATCATGCTAAGTGAAATAAGCCAGGCAGTGAAAGACAAATACTATATGATCTCACCTTTAACAGGAACCTAACCAACAAAACAAACCAACAAACAAAATATAACCAAAGACACTGAAATAGAGAACAGACTGACAGTCACCAGAGGGGAGAGTGGAGGGAAGATTAGGGGAAAAGGGGAAGGGTTTACAGGAACAAGTACAAAGGACATATGGATAAAAACTAAGGGGTGGAAATGGGAGGGAGGTGGGGAGGGCTGGGGTGGTGGGCTGGGATGGGAGTAAAAGACAGAAAACTGTACAAGAACAAGAATTAAAAATAAATTTTTAAAAAAGATTGTCTCTTTATCTTTCATCTTGGGTAATGTAATTATGATGTGCCTTGGTGTGTGCTTCCTTGGGCCCAACTTCTTTGGGACTCTCAGAGCTTCTTGGACTCCCTGGAAGTCTATTTCCTGTATCAAATTAGGGAAGTTCTTCATTATGTTTTCAAATAAGTTTTCAATTTCTTGATCTTACTCTTCTTCTTCTGGTACCCCTAAGATTCATAAGTTTGAGCATTTAAAGTTGTTCCAGAGGTTCCTGATCCTCTCCTTTTTTTTTTTTTTTTTTGAATTATTGTTTCTTCATTCTGTTCTAGTTGAATGTTTTATTTCTTCCTTTGGCTGCTCCAACCCGTTGATTTGAGTCCTGGTATCCTTCCCTTCACTGTTGGTTCCCTTTATTTCACTTCTCATAAGCTTCACTTTTCTCTCTCTTTTACAACCATACTCAACCATTTTTGTGACCATCCTGTTTACCAGTGTTTTTGAACTCTGCATCTGATAGGTTGGCAATCTCTTCTTTGCTTAGTTGTATTTTTTTCTGGAGCTTTGATCTATTCTTTCATTTGGGCCATATTTTTTTTTGTCTTGATGCACCTGTTATGCAGTAAGGGGTGGAGCCTTAGGTATTTGTCAGGGCTGGGGAACCCACATCACTATGTTGTGGTACTGCACGTGAGGGAGGTCCCAAGAGAACAATGCCACTTGCTCAGCTCTCTGCTGGCTTTCAGTCACTTCCTCCACTAGCCACAAACAAATTGGACCCTTTTGGTGCTGATTCCAAGGTGGGTGGGTTTGTGTAAATTCTAAGGCACTGTGGGTCTCTCCATTGAACTCTCCTGTGAGGCTGGGAGTTTCTCCTGATTCCTCAACCCCCATAAATTTTTTTCAGCCTGTGTTTTTGAGGCTCTATTTCCCCATGCTGGTACCCTGGGTTGCATAGTCTGTCTTGCTCCCCAGTTGTTCCTCCAGGTTTATCAGCATGCAAATGTGGGACCAACCACTCCACCAGACACCACCTTGCCTGGTCCACCAGCTGCCACCTCACCTTCTCCACCAGTCACTGCTTTGCCTTGAGTTCTCTCCACCCTGGCTTACCATCTCTGCCATTCCTACTGGTGGGAGGGGCAGAATGTTTGATGAATGTTTGAATGTTTCTTCTTGAACTCCTTGGTTGTTGGACTTCTATACAGTTCGATTTTCTGGCAGTTCTAGTTATTTTTTGCTTTTCAATTTTTTGTCCTTCTTTTGGTTGTGCCAGGAAGCACAGTGTATTTACCTATGCCTCCATCTTGGCAGGAAGTCTCAAATGTTTCCTTTTTATCTCTTTAAAGATCAACAAATAGATTCTTTGTATTTTTCTTTTTTTTTTTAATTTCTGGAATTAAAGTTCAACAAAACAACTGCCACAATTTAGGATGGAAGAGATAGAATTACACTGGTAAGATGCAATTCATACAAATACCATCAAAAAGCAAATTAGAAGTGTTCTCAGTTTTTCAGTTTGAGACACCATGGCATCTACTCACTTTCTCCCCTTGTGAGACTGGCTTCTACTGGGGATTTTCAAGGTGCTATAATTCTGAGAATCATTTTATCTTTCCTCTTCTCCATTCCTACTGGCAATTTAGAATAAGAATTAGAGAAAGAAATATAATAACACATAAATTAATACATCATATTGATTAATTAATTCAGCAAATATTAATTGAGAATCAACTGCCAGCTAAGTACTTTTATAAAAAATGGTGCACAAGAAAGGCATAGACCTTATCCAAAGGGGGGTTCAAAACATAGTAAGAGATTCAGGGACTCAGCACAAATTTTCTATATAGTATTGTGAGTACAGTGATGGGAGAAATGCAGGGTGCTTTGAGATCACACAGCAAGAGCATCCAACTAATAAGCTAGATGAGGGAATATGAGTGGGCAGGAACCAAGAATAACTTCCTAGAAGAAAATAACATCTGAAGGGAAGAATTGAAGTATATGCAGCAACTCATCAAATCAAAGTGGGTGTAGGGTCTAGGGAGAATGTTCCAGATTGAGGGAATACAATGTGAAAAGTACAAAAAGGGAAAGAGTGTAATATATTCAAGAATTTGAAACATGTTTCAGGAATTTTTCTTTTCCACAGAACATTGATGAAACAGTGAAAAGGGATAAAACTGGAAAGGTAAACAGTCAACTCTTGAATCCTCTCATGGCTAGCTTGTTTCCAGATTTTGAGGCCTCAGCACCATTTTTTTATTGTCTTGCAATATAAGTATTTGAGGCACAAAACTCTAGTGTAGCTTCGACAGCCTTTCACCTAGGTTTCTTATTTCCTATCTTCTAGAATTCCTCCATGTAAAGGCCACAATCTCATCATGTATAATCTACAATTATAGTTGGACATCTTGATCAATTGAAAGGAGAGAGAACCTCAGTCTATAATACAGTTAAAATTCTTTTTCTTAGTTCCTGTTTCTGGTCTGAAATAGGTGGCCCTTTCCCAAGGGGCTGGATATCAGGAATGTCTTCATATTTCAAGAGAGGTCTTATCACAAAATACACAGCTGTGTGGCTTTTTTCTAATAAGTACATCAGTATAAGCAATGTTAAATCTAATCTAACAGGCAAAATTGGGTTATATCCAGAAAACAACAAAGGATTCATTACCTCACAACCAGTATTTGATTAAGCTAAAGATTTGAATAAGAGCAATGGACAGATATCATAAACATTATCTCTGTTAATGAAATTATAGAAAATATAAAAAGACTCTGTTTCAGCCCACAGTTCTTAGAAATATGAATGTCTGCTATCTCTGAATAAATACTTTTTAAAATGTCTAGGAATATTTTATTCTTCTCAAGGATAAAAATGTTCAAAGAAGATTTACATGTCAATTGGATGAAAACACCATTATAATATACTGAACAACTGTGCTGTATTAGGCTTTTTAGTAAGCATGAGAAATATAGATCTCCAATGATACTAATTATAATTATACCCATATCCCACATCAATTTATCTTGGATTCTTTTAGTTTTCACTTAAGGGACAATTATGGAGGTAAAAAAGTTGATGTGGTTAGTAGGAGAAATGGGATGACTGCTTTCCATTTTCCAAATTATATTTCACATAAATATTAGTATTCCAAGAGAGGTTTAATAGGTGCTAGATTTCAAGAGAAAGAAAAGCAGAGTTTAACAAACTTGAACAAATTTCCTTTTAACAGGATTTCTCAGAACATTTTATCTACCAATATGCACTATGATTCTCCAAAAAAAAAGTTATGATATGCAACATTCCACAAAGGTATTTGTCCTTGTTTTTATTAAACTACCCCTGTCTCAGGGTCTATAAAACACACTGGTAACAAAATATAAGAAGCCATTTATTTTCAGAAACTATTGATATCATAATGAGGTTAAAATAAGGTAAAATACTATGTATTTTGAATTTTTTATAATATAAATAAATACCATATTTCAAATGTCCACCTCAGTAATGAAATCTTTGTCCTTGAGTCCTTCGGCCAAAATTATCTTTTGAATTTCTCATGTATCATAACCTTCTTTAGCTGTACCACAGTTCAATATACACAGCATCCTGCAGCAGAGAGATAATTAGCAGTGGATGTAGAATGTCAGAGATTTAGTCCTACCTAGGAAAATAGTAGCAAGCAACATTTTCCCTGAACTTCAATTTACTTAACAATTAAAATAAAATAAAATTTTAAAAAAAGAAATAAAGAGAATAATACTTGCTAAAATGAATTGACTTATATGTGAATTATAAAATGTTGTATAATTATGCTATTCATATAAACATGGAGATTATATATATGTATATGTGTGTGAGAGTGTGTGTATGTATGAACGAAAGAGAGAAGCAGAGATAAATACACTAGGGTAAAACTGCATTCACAATTATAATTCTGGTTATACCTTTGTTGTTTAAAATATTTTGATGATAAATATCATAAACATATCTTTAAAATATTTAAAGTAGCACAATTATACTCAGAAGTTATTACACAATATTAATATTTCTCTATGCCTTACAAACACTTTGTACATAAGATACCTAAGATAACCTCTATTCCTCTCTTCCTCCTCTGTCATGCTTAATCAAACTGCTGGCATCATGTTGACAATTATATCTTTTAAGTACTTCACTTTGCTCTTTAGTTTCCTGGTTATACAAATGAAAGGTAGTACATTTCAAGGCCAGTCCAGTGTATCATTTAAATAATTTGCAAAATCTTTCATCTACACCAATTCCTTGCATATACTTACCTTGATAGAGTTACACATAACAAGTCGCTAATAAAAAATCCCTTTCAGCCCTGGCTGGTGTGGTTCAGTGGTTGAGTGCTGGCCTGCGAATCAAAGGGTCCCCAGTTTGATTCCCAGTCAGGGCACATGCCTGGGTTGCAGGCCAGGTCTCCATCTCCCGTTGGGGGCATGTGCAAAGCAATCACACTTTGATATTTCTCTCATTCCCTTTCTCCTTTCCTTCCCCTCTGTCTAAAAATAAATTAATAAAATCTTTTAAAAAATGAAAAGAAAAAATGCCTTTCCAGACTACACCAAGTAAAATTTGATTTTTTTTTAGAAACTGAGATTTGGTCATGACATACATTTCTCAAGGTGACCCACTAGGCCAGAGATGGGAACAAAAGTCTAATTTCGTACCCTGGCCCCCTCCAACTGTCCAGACACCTTCCTTAACACAATCAGATTTCACCTACAAGAATAGTGGTTAATATCTTCTGGTGGTAAAATGGAATTGTAGGCTTGAAATGGAAATTGGTTACTTAATTCACTCTAAATCAATGTCTCTGTTGATAATGCATCTGTCAATATAAGTATCAGAGATCCAGCTGGGAACTGTTGCATAGCTCCTCAGTCATTGTCTGAGGAAGTCCTTGTGACATTAGGGAGAAGATCAGATTTTCAATCAGGCTTTAGCTGTGCTGCCCTTTTGTCAGCACACATTAAAATGCACTTAGAGTGACCTTCTTCCAAGAGATAGAGAGGTAAAAGCATGCTTGGAAGAGATCATTGAAAGGTTCACGGACCAGTCTGAAGAGTATTTTTGAACTACTGGCTGCTTAAAATGGGCTCAACTAAAATTTAGACATTCAATATGGGCTTTGCAAAATATCTTAAAACCTATAGGTGGCATGCACACATTGTTGGGCAGTATGCATGTTTGCTAAGAAGGAAAAACTCTGCATGGGAATACTCTAAGTTATAAGTGACTGAAAATAATCACTTATGCTACATGCAATTACAGTGTGAGAGAACTCTGTAAGGAGTTGGGGCATGTCTTAGAAATCTCTGAATCACTATCACTTAGCATAGTACCTGGCATATAATAAGTATTTGTTAAATGTTCATTAGATAATGGAAAGAATGAATGTACAAATGTATAAATGACAAATACATATATATTATATTTTTTGTTGTTGTTCAAGTACAGTTGCCTCCATTTTTCCATCACCACTTTCCCCTGCTCCACCAACCCCCATCTCCCACACTCATGGACAAAGCCAAAGAGGGGTACATATCTATTTTAAAAGAAATTATATTTTTAATCATAGTACATGAGGTTCATCTTTTGGCTTCTGAGATATTATTTTAAAATAATGCATTTCACTTCACACTCTATCACATTAGTACACATACAGTACCCATAAATATAGAAAAAGAAGTTAGATATCATTCAATTTAAGAGAATTTTGTTCACAGGTTTGATTGTGCAAGTATGGTAAATTGCTACTAATCCAATAGGATTGAGTAATGGGATATGCAAATCAAGTAAATAATCAGTTCAGGAAAGATGGGATAGTATATTTGTCATTTCCATACACCTACTATATAATTGATATGGTGTTTGTGTTTTGTTTATTTGATTTAATTTAATGTTTTGACAGCACAGTGAAGTAGAGATTATATTTTTTATTTATATTTAGGAAACTGCAGCATAAGGACATTTAGCAACTTGACCAAGATCATAGAGTAAGCAGGGATTGTCAAGGATTATATAATATGTCAAATGTTATCATTGAAAATCTTTCCTCTGCACTTTAGCCACCATCATCATCTAAAACACACACATGCACTCAAACCACATAACATTAACAGTATAAAGAACATCAAATCTCCTTCACAATTTATTCTCCTTCTCCTAATTTTTCAAATTTCCATGCATACTCTGCTTTGGCCACAGCAAATTACTTGTCTTTTTCTGAGACATTCCATCTATTTAGATAAATGTTTATGATCTTTTATTTACAATAGGCCCCTTGGATGAAACTCCCTTCCCCTTGTTCTTTGCTTAGCATTATTACCAGCATTATCAGGTCCAATTGCAGTATTACTACCAGTCAGTGTTCTAAAATCTCCTTATCCAAATGATAGTATGGCCCTTACCACATTGTTTTATATATATATATATATATATATATATGTGTGTGTGTGTGTGTGTGTGTGTGTGTGTGTGTTACACTTTTTATTTAAATTTGCATCTCTGGGAACTATAAATGAGAAACATTGCTAACCTGCAAAAACTAGCAATTTTGTTAAAATTTTATTTATTGATTTTAGAGAGAGAAAGGGACAGAGAGACAAAGAAACATACATATATTATTCCACTATTTATGCATTCATTGATTGGCCTTTGTATGTGTCCTGAAAAATGATTAAACCTTGGTGTATCAGGACAATGCTCTGACCAACTGAGCTACCTGGCCAGGGCAAAACTAGTAATCTTGCTTTGATGATTCAAAAAGCAGTTTAGAATAGAGGTACTAGTCAAGATGGCAGAGTAGGACTATCCTAGGCTCATCTCCTCCCATAGACACACCAAAACTACAACCACCAATAGAACAATTGCCTCTGAGAATGATCTGAGGAGTTGCAGAACAGATTTTATACAACTGAGGGTATGAAGGAAAAGTCACATTGAGATGGGTAGGAGGAGTAGAGATGCAGTCTGGTCAAGCAGGACAGCCTTTCTCCCTGTGGCATTCCACAAATGGAAGGGATATCATGGCTGTGGAGGTCCCCCATGAGGAGTGAGGAATCTAAGATTCTATTTGGGTTTCCCAGCCAAGGTGATGTGCCCAGAAACAAGGAGGCCCCAGCCCTGGCTGGGTGACTCAGTTTTTTGAAACATCATCCGAACACCAAAGACGAAGAAAAAAAAAAGTTGACAGTTTGATTCCCGGTCAGGGTACATACATACATTGCAGATGTGACTTTAGTCAGGGCATGTATGAAAGGCAATCAGTTGTTGCAGAGCAAACAGAAGGTTCTCGAGACTGGCAAAACACTTCTAAAGTCTCACTTTCTCGAACCTGAGGGGTCAGTCTTCCACGGGCAATTAAGATCCTGGACGACCCCCAAAAACTGTTACCGAGCAACAGAAAAGGTCCATTATTGTCCGCCGCCTTATGGAAAGATGTCTCTCAAAGCCAGAGATTTTGTGAAAAGGAAAGGAAATGTTTATTTAATACTATACAGGGTTAAAGTAGTGACTTATCTTCATTAAAATATCAAAGTCCTTCAGGATACCCACAGACGCCCACAGTGCTTCCTATCTCCCTCTGCCCTAATTCAGGGTACCGTAATTGCAAGGAAGAGAAGCACACGTCCAGGATCCAGGCTCTTGACACCGTCAGCTGTGTCGTCTTCCAGGCAGGATCTCTGGTTAATCTGAAGCCATGTGGCACCTTCTCATGGCCTACTGGCAAGAGTTCTTTCACCCTTCTTTCAGGCAGTCTCTCTTGCTCCCAGGCCACACAGCCAAAGGGAGCACCCCAAAGCCGCGTGGTCCTTCTTCTACCAAAGCTGTGGGGAAGGGGTCCCCACTCTGGAAAAGCCACGTGACAATTCTCTGCTAAAGCCACATGGTGATTTTCCCTCATGGAGCTGTTACAGAGCAAACAGAAGGTTCTCGAGACTGGCAAAACACTTCCAAACTCTCACTTTCTCGAACCTGAGGCGTCAGTCTTCCACGGGCAATTACGATCCTGGACGAGCCCCCAAAAACTGTTACCGAGCAACAGAAAAGGTCCATTATTGTCCGCCGCCTTATGGAAAGATGTCTCTCAAAGCCAGAGATTTGTGAAAAGGAAAGGAAATGTTTATTAATGCTATACAGAGTTAAAGTAGCAACCTAATGTCTCCATTAATATATCAAAGTCCTTTAGGATACCCAGACACCCACAGTGCTTCCTATCTCCCTCTGCCCTAAGTCAGGGTACCGTAATCCGTAATTCAGGAAGAGAAGCAAACGTCTGGGATCCAGGCTCTTCTTGACACTGTCAGCTGTGTCATCGTCCATGCAGGATCTCTGGTTAATCTGAAGCCATGTGGCACCTTCTCATGGCCCACTGGCAAGAGTTCTTTCACCCTTCTTCCAGGCAGTCTCTCTTGCTCCCAGGCCACACAACCAAAGGGAGCACCCCAAAGCCGTGTGGTCCCTCCTCTACCAAAGCTGTGGGGAAGGGTCCCCACTGTGGCAAAGCCTTGTGGCTCTCCCTCTTCACCAAAGCTGCAGGGGTCTGCACTCTGGTGAAACCACGTGGAATCTCTCCCTCTGGCAAAGCTGCGAGAGGGTCTCCACTCGGGCAAAGCCTAGTGGCAATTCTGTGCTAAAGCCACATGGTGATTTTCCCTCATGGAGCTGCGGGTCCTGCTCTCTGGTGAAACTGCATGGATCTCTCCAATGGCTGCTGCGTCTCTGTTTTAAATACTGGCGCCAAACCTCCTCTGCAGCCCTATTTCCAACTCCTCCTACAATCGGTTACACCTGCCAGCATTCCTGTATGTTTCCAAGGTTATTGGGATGCCATCATGAGTCTGGGCAGGTGTGTCCCATTTTCTGGAGCCAATCTTCTCCAAGCTCCCACACAGGTGTTTTAACTTAGGGTTCCTCCCCCAGTCATGTCCTTGGGGAAGTCCTTTCCATTCCCCCTGGCTCAGAGCATGGCCACAGCTGTTTAACATATCTATGAAACCAGTTAAAGGTTATAGATATGTTAAATGACCGTTCTGGGGGTTATCTGCAAAACCGTTGCTATGCAAAACAACTCAATGGCCCTGCTCCATTTTTCCCTTCCCCCAACTCATACTTGTGGGGGAGGGGGTGAGGACATCTTATATGTCCCTCTAATATTTCCTGGACACCGTGAGTTCTGGGCCCCATTCCAAATCCCTTTTGGGGCTCCCCTCTTGGCTGCACCCTGTTACACAGTGACTGTCTCTCTCTCTCTCTCTGTCTCTCTCTCTCTCTCTGTCTCTCTCTTTCTCTCTCTGTCTCTCTCTTTCTCTCTCTGTCTCTCTCTCTCTCTTTCCTTTCTCTTGAAAATCAAAAATCAATTAACATATTCTCTGGTGAAGATTAAAATATCAAAAAGGAGCCCCCATAATATCTGACTGTGAGGTTTGGCATCAGGGAGAGCCAAGGGACTGTGTGAAACCAAGTCTTTCATCTTAAAGGGCCCATTAACAAACTCACTGATTTGGAATCCCAGCACAGAGGCAATAATCTAAGAAGTGCTTCAGTCATACCTGAAACATATACATTAAATAACTTGGGGGCTTGTGCCAGACAGGTGGGGATTTTTTGGAGCTTTCTCTGATGAAGAATGTGCTGGCAGCTGCCATTTTCTATTATATTGCTTTGTTTTATTGTCCTTCCACCTAGCTGTCCCCACACTGGCAGGCACCAGTTCTGGCACTCTCCATTAGCCTGCTAGTAGTTCTCCTCATTCCATAGTTCCCATTAGGCTCAGCTAGTCAAAGCTACCCATACAGGCCAGCGTGCACCAAAGCCACTTTAAGACAGCACTCCACCATCTGATACCTGGTGGGTGGTCCCAAAGCACCAACTATATGGCACCCACACCCAAGTACACAGAAGTGGTCCAAAGAACCCTTCCAAGGTGATGCCCATATCCGAGCACCCAGAAAGCCATGGCAATTGTCCATAGAGTCCCTCCAAGAAGGCTACCCATCCCTTCATATGTAATACCAGATGGCCCAGAGCACATCCAAGGTGTCATTTTGTCCTGCCCCCCAGCAACTGTCAGGTATTTTGTTTGGATTTGGGGCTCTTCCAAGGAGGTGACCCACCCCTCAGCAACCAGTGTGTGACACCATATAGCCTGGAGCACATCCAAAGAGTCGTCCTACTCCAGAACATGGAAATGTCTTTGCTGGCCTCAGGTCCCCCTCCAAAATGGTGCCTCATGTGGGGGTAATCATTTTCTACACACCAATGCATTTGCAAAAGTAGAGGCCAGGCCTAACAGACAACCAAAACAAAGGCTTACACTCCATACCACTACATCAACAGCTATCATGGAGGGACCCCGCTGCCAGTCAAGCTGGACATGTGACTGACATACCAGTGTACCTACAGTAGTCAGAGACAGGCCTTATAGCCAGAGTCTCTAGTCCATCCCATCAGCATGCTGGCAGCAGTCACAGTTGGACCCACAGACAACTATGCCGGGGCAAGCTCAGATATCAAGATGCCACCAGCAGTTGTACGCAGGCCTTACCAACAGTAGAGCTCCATGCCAGCTCTATTGAACAGTGCACCCACAGTAGTCATGGCATAGCCACAGCAGAAAGGCACACACAGCCAACACAGGGAAAGGGAAAACTCCTAGATAACTTGGCTGTGGTGACAGTTTGGCCCCACAGCATACCTCCTTCATAAAGCCATTCTTTCAATACTGTCAGATGTAGCTGATCTAACTAATACAAAGAATCATACAGATTTAAACAAACTGGTAAGACAGTAAAATATATTACAAACATAAGAACAAGACCAGACCCCAGCTAAAAGAATTAAAAAAAAAAAAAAAACAGAGATAAGAGACCTGCCACATAGAAAGTTCAAAGAAATTATCATAATGATGCTCCCTGAACTCAGAAGTTTTCATGAACACAAGAACTTCAAAAAAGAGATAGAAAATGTTTTTAAATATCAGAGCTGAAGAATACAATAACTAATATTAAAATAAACCAGAGGGAACCAACAGCAGATTAGAAGATGCGGAAGGCCAAATCAGTGATATGACAGACAAGGTAGTGGAACTCACCCAATAGGAACTGAATAAGAAACACTTTCTCTAAAAAAATGAGGAGTGTATATAGGAAGTATGGGACATTCACATAATAGGGATCCAAGAAGGTGAATATAGAGAGAAAGGCACAAAAATACTTATTTGAAAGAATGATGTTGAAAATTTCCATAATCTGGTGATGGAAAAGTTCATCTAAGTGCAGGAAGCACAGAGAGACCAAGATAAGATAAACCCAAACATACCCACAGCAAGACACATCAGGATTAAGATGTGAAAATTTAAAGACAAAGAAATAATCTTAAAAGCAGCAAAAGAAAAAATTAGTTACATACAGGGGAGCCCCCATATGACTGTCAGCTGGTTTTTCAGCTGGTGCTTTTCAAGCTGCTACCCCTGTGCTGGAGCTCAGCAGGAGTGAGTCTCAGTAGGTGTCTGTGTGTGTGTTCTTTAAGAGGAACTTCCTCTTAAAGAAAGTTTGCAAGCCAGAAGGGAGAGGCACGATATACCCAAGTGGTGGCAGAGAAAACCTACAACTAAGAATACGCTACCCAGCAACGTAGTTATTCAGAATTGAAAAAGAGATACAGAGTTTCTCAGATGAGCAAAAGCTAAAGGAGCTCATCATCATTAAATGGCACTATGAAAATGTTAAAGGAATGCTAAGTGAAATAAGCCAGTCAGAAAATGACAAATACCATATGATTTCACTTATATGTGGGATCTAATGAACAAACTGTACTAACATATAAAAGACAAACATACTCATACATAGAGAGCAGGCTAACAGCTCTGGGGCTGGCTGTTAGTGGGTGGAGGGATCAACCCAAAAAGAAAAAGGACTCATGGACATGGAGAACAGTGTTTTAATTTTAGGAGGAGAGGGAGTGGAGGTAGAGGAGAATATAAAGGGGATAAGTGGTGATGGAAAAAAATTTGAAAAATAATAACTGTACACAATCAAAATATGAGTCAAAACAATGAATTCGAGAATGGGGATGGGATGTTATTAAATAAGTAACAGTCAGTAAATAACTGAGGAAAATATAATGTATAATTGTTCACAGAGCTATGAAATGTTTACATTCTTTCTGAATATCAGAGCAAGATTTACAATTAAGCTCATGAAATGTCCGCTCTATATCCACTTGCATTCAGGCTCCTCCCAGTAGCCTATAAAAAGATAATCCTTAGCAATGTGTTTGAAAGATTTTCTGTTTCTGAAAAAAAGAAAGAAAGAAACACAAGTAAGATATAATAGCTATGATTAGTTTGCACTTCAAAATCTCTATCGTTAAACTTCCCCTGTATAAGGGGCATTAGAGTAACCATGTGTCTTTGGAGATTAACTAAAAAAAGGTGAGTTTGGAATATATTTTGTTTGAGTTTATTGAGATTTATATATGCAGTGTGGGACAAAATTAGATTTACAGTGGTTTATATGGAAAAATACAATAATGAATTAATAATACATCATCTGTATATTGTAATTTGAGTTCACAACCCCAAGACAAGTTTCTTTCCATCACCATTTGTTGCCCTTTTACCCTCTCCTAACTCTACATACACAACTTCCCTCTGGTAATCACCAGACTATTGTCAACATATATAACTTAGTAACCAGCTCTAGCTGGTGTGGCTCAGGAGATTGAGTGCCAGCCTGTGAACCAAGGGGTTGCCAGTTCGATTAGCAGATAGGGCACATGTCTGGGTTATGGGCCAGGTCCCCAGTAGGGGGTGCTCAAAAGTCAACCACACATTGATATTTCTCTCCCTCTTTTTATTCCTCCCTTCCTCTCTCTAAAAATAAATAAATAAATAAAATCTTTTTTTAACACTTAGTAACCGATGTCACCCCAATAAATTTAATTTAAAAAGAATTAAAAGGGGACCTAAGATGGTAAAATAGTAAGTGGAAGCTACACTAACCTCCTCCCAGGACCAATCTGAAATTACAACTAAATTGTAGAGAAATCATACTGAATAACCAACTGAACGCTAGCTGAAGAGAGGTCTTATAACCAAGGACAGACAGAAGAAGCCACACTGCCACAAAGTGATTGGTAGGGAGTGTGTACGAGGTGCAAGAGGGCCGGCTAGGCTCCCACAGGCAGCAGCTGAAGTTCTGGAGGGATATTTCAGTGGCCAGGGGGTTCCTCTGATAAGAGTGGGTCTAAACGTCAAGCTGACATTCCCCAGCCTACAGCAACAGAGTTGGGAAAGGAACCCAGATAACATCCAGCTGTGAAAAGCAGTTGGATTTCTGTCTGCCAGGGAGAGATGGCTGGAGACTCAGAGGACCTTTTAAAGGGTCAAAATTTCCTTTGCAGACACTTATCCTGGGCGCCATCAGGAGGAGCACAGATTGGACTAGAAACACAGAGGAGAGTCTAGAGCTGGTGCCTCTGGGGAGAGAACTGAAGGAATGGCTGCCAGGATTCCTGAGCTGTCCCATTCCCCATACTACAGAGGCTATCTTTCTCAGAGACAGTACTCCTCTTCAAGTGTCATCAGCCTGAGGGTAAGCATTAACCCTACCCACAGGAATTACTCATGCCCACACTGTGGAGCTTAATCTGCTGATTATATCTTGAGGCCATATTACTGATTAATTTTAACAACTACAGTGGAACTCAGGGAGCTCTGAGACTTTAGCTGACCCATCCCCAGGCAACTTTAGCTGGTAAAAGTTGCCTTTGTGTGCAGCCTGGTTCTTTCTGCACACAAACAGGCTCAACAGAGGGAACCACATGCTGTGATCACTGACAGATCCAAGCAGGTTGCTCAGGACCAGTCACAAGCACCTTCTGACAAAAGTCTGCACCAGAATCTTTGCAGATCTTCTTAATACATACAAACAAATGCAAAGAAACAGCCAAAATGGGAAGACAAAAAAATGGACTCCAAATGAAAGAACAAGAGTATTCTCCAGAAGAACTAGATAAAATGGATTTGAAGCAGCCCAATTGCCCAACAATAGATACGTGGATAAAACAACTATGAGGCATTTACACAACAGTAAGCTACTTGGCCATAAAAAAGAAGAAAATTTCACACTTTAGAACAGTATGGATGGACCCAGAGAATATTATGCCATGTGAAATAAGCCAGTCAGAGAAAAAAATATCATATGATTTTACTCACATGTGAATCTAATGAACAAACTGAACTCAGAAGCAAAGTAGAGATAGATTTGTAGATAGAGAACAGGATAACAGCTCTCTATCTGGGGGAGAAGGTTAATGGGTGAAGGGATTGAGCAAACAATAAAAGGAACTCATGTACATTGACAACAGTGTGGTGATTGGGGGGGAAGTAGGAGAGGACTAAATGGTAATAGAAAAATACAATAAAAATTTAAAAATCAAAATAAATTTAAAAAAGAATTAAAATCATCAATAATCAGAGAGCTTCAAATAAATACAACAATGGAATCACCTTATACTTGCTAGGCTGGCAAATTTGAAAAGTTAGGAAAGCCAAGTGTTGGCAGGTATGCAAAGACATAGGCTCCTTCATAGACAGAGTAGATATATGTATAGACAAGCACACTGTGAATCCACTCCTGGGTGGATATATCCTACAAATGATCACAGAGGTCCATCTGGTGATAAAGAGTAGATGTTCATTGTTGTGTTAGTTCTAAAAATGGGCAATTATAGACAATCAGTTGTCTATCTGCAGAAGGGTAAATGAATAAAATGTGGAAGGTGCACACAATAGGGTACAGCATGAACTTGATTGATGTCACCTTGTTCAATGTCATGTCATTATAATGTTGATGAGATCCTGTAGGTACCTAAATATTTTATATCAATTAGCATATGGTAAAACTTATTTTGCTATGCTTTGTTTTGCTGTTAGTCACATAATCTATCAGTGATGTTGAGGGCTTAGTATACTCTGCAGCAGTTACAAAAGCAAGGGATTATATGCATATGTAGCAGCACAAATGGGTCTTAAATACAGCACTGGGTAACAAAAGTAAAAAGCAGAATGAGATAAATAACAATGCCATTTACATAAATTAAAATACAAGCACATATTTTACAGTTTATTGTGTGTATTTTTAATCAATTTTAAAATGCATATGGTGCAGTGGGAGGGATGAACTAAAAAAGCACAGAGGAATTTTAAGGCATTGACAATACATAGTATGATATCATAATGGTGAATACATATCATTATACATTTGTCCAAATCCATAGAATGTAAACACTAAGCATGAATTCTAATGTAACTATTAACTTTAGGTGATTATGATGTGTCAGTGTTGGTTCATCAATTATAACAAAAATACCCTCTGGTGGGGGATGTTTTAAATGAAGGAGACTTTGTGAGTGTGTGAAATCTCTATACCTTCCTTATTTAATTTTGCTGTGAATCTAAAACTGCTTAAAGAAAAATAGTTTTTTAAATTCTTTTTAGAAAGTAAAAAATAAAAAAATTCAATAGCATCTTTCAACAGAAATAAAACAGACCATTTTAAAATTTGAATGAAACCACAAAAGCCCCGAATAGCCAAAAAAAAATCCTGAGAAAAAAGAACAAAGCTGGAGGCATCACACTTCCTGATTCCAAACTCTGTTTCAAAATTATAGTAATTAAAAAGTATAGTATTGTCATAAAAGCAGACACACAGATCAATGGAAGAGAATAGAGAGACCAGAAATAAAATCCATATACATCCATCAAAATAATTTATGATGAAGGAGCCAAGAATATACAACAGAGAAAGGAGAGTTTTGTCAATGATTATTGTTGGAAAAACTGTACAGGCATATGCAGAAGAATGAAACTGAAGCACTATTTTTACATCATACACAATAATCAACTCAAAATGGATTAGAGACTTCAATATAAGACCTGAAACCATAAAACTCTTAGAGGAAAAAATAGGGGATAAGCTCCATGAAATTGGTTTTGGCAATAAGTTTTTGGATTTGACACCAAGAGCAAAGGGAACAAAAGAAAAAATAAATAAGTAGGATTACATCAAACTAAACAGCTTCTGAAAAGCAAAGGAAACCATCAACAAAATGAACAGGTAGTGAAAAGGTATCCTAAGCAAAGGGATAAAAATATTTGCAAATCATATGCCTATTAAGGAGTTAATATACAAAACATATAAAGAACTAACATAACTCATTTGGGGAAAAAAACCCCAAGCAATCTGATTAGAAATTGGCAAAGAAACTGAGTAGATATTTTTGCAAAGACAAACAAATGGTCACAGGCATATGGAAATATTTTCAACATCAGTAATTATCATGGAAATGCAAATCAAAATCACACAATCACCTTATACCTATCAGAATGGTTATCATCAAAAAGACAAGAAATAATGAGTTTTGGGGAAAATGGAAAAAAGGAATCTCTAATGCAATGTTGGTGGCTATATAATTTGGTGCAGCCACTAGAGTAAACAGCATGAAGCTTCCTCAAAAAATTAAAAATAAAACTAGGGTTTCCACTTCTGGGTATTTATCTAAAGGAAACAACATCACTATCTCAAAGAGATATATCTGCACTCTCAGGTTCATTCTTTATAAAAGCCACAACATGGAAAGAACCTATTTGTACAACAATAGATAAATAATACATAAAATGCCTAAATAATGCTCAAGTTACAGGGAGTAAAGGCCTTACTAATGTCAGAACATGATTGTACTTTGCAGCCAAAACACAGTGTAAGAATAAACCCATTCTTGTTAAAATGAAACACACTGCTCTGGCTATCTAGGCAACACCAGACCCAGGAACAGTAAGAAACAAGGCTGATGCCCTGCTTTCCCTTCATGAAGGGTTTTCTCACTTCTCCCTTTGATCATTATAATCAAGACCATGCTTAGAGCTCAGAGGTGAGCTACTTGGACTCTGACCTTCTATCCTAAACATGGCCCCTGATTCTTATTCTTTACCTCTTACCATAGCTAAGGTTGGCTTTCATTAAACAAAACAAAACAATAAGGAAAAATTTTTGAGATATCTAAGGAAACAAATCATTATGTAAAATGTGAAATAAATAACAAAATAAGCTTCTATAGTCTTTCTGAAGTTACTAAAAGAAATGGCTTTGGTCTTCATTTAACATTTCCTTACTCTGGAAATGTCCTACCCTAATAAGTGTTTTGATGGTTTGTCGTAAGAACTTCCTGAAAGATCCATCAACTCTTTGATGAGAAGCAGCCAAAATTCTTTGAATCCATCATCTTAAAATCCTCAATTTGTTGTTTCCACCTACCTTGAATTGTTGTATCACGTTTCTTACCCACTCCTAATCAAGTTCTCATATTGAAAGACCCACCTTAAGTCAAACTTCCAGTTCTCAATAAATTCTGACCTTTTTACACATCATCTGAGATATTGCTGAGGCTTTGCAGAGGTGGTGTTCATCCTTATTGTGGGAAGTAATAAAATCAGCTTTGTCTTCTAAATTGATTGTTATGTTGGTGTTCTGGGGGAGTCATCTATTGATAGCAACTTCACAGCTATAAAGAGGACATCAGGACATCTTTTCACGAAAGGTCTCCATTTCTTCACAATTGCCACACAGCTTTTGCATGGGGTTGAGGGGCAATATGCTAATGAAGCAGCACTGTCTTAAGGATTTCAGGGAAGGTAAGCTGCATAGAGCTGTTGTTCTGGCTTCTGTGAAATGAAATATCTTTTAGGGGTAGATTTAAACTGTACTTAAGCTTGCCCAGAATGGGACTGCCAGGAGGAAAAACAGGCAACCTTATATTGAACAATAGACTAAAGAAGTATATAAATAAGTGGAAAAGAACCAAATCAATGATTATCTGTGTGACAGCCAGTGCCAGAGTATGTTTGCAGCACCTCCTATCTGTGGAACCAAACCTAAGGCAAACCAGTGATGCCATTTTGTAGTTCCAGAGTCTTTAAGAGATGCAGGAGTCATACGCACTGTTCTGAGCTGGGCTGCTATTGCCAGCATACTGAGTTATGACTGTCCTCAGGATATTGGGCATATGTTAGCACATTCCAAAGCAAGATATTTTTCTCTTGTTTGAACAATAAAGCCCATGAGAGCATTGACAGGCTACAGAAGTAGTGGTAAGGATGAGTTAGGTGAGTCTTAATGGTAAAGAAGAATAAAGATAATATTTATTTTTTGGTAAAGAAAACCGCTATCCTTGAACTTGCTGGGGAAAACAGATGTCAAAAGGACCTTCTCATGTGGTGTTCTTTCTTTCCTTCTCCCTCAACCTCCCATTGAAGGGAATACTAGAAAGGGGAAAAATAAAACAGTGTGAATCTGAATTAGTGCTCCATACATAGTGGATATCTTCTTAGCTCCCAAACTTCATCACCCAGGGGAGAATCTAAGCTGGTATTTCATTCCTCTTACCCTCAAACAATACACACACAAGTACACACACAGTAAAGACTATCTGGCTTTACCAATCTTTCTCTGCAGACTACTAATTTAAAGAATACTTCTGCAGGTCTCTATCCATACATGTTTTATTGCCTGAGTTAGAAGACAATTTGAGGATCTCAACTTCTTGTTGGACCCACATTCTGATGCTTTTTCTTCTCCAACTGAATATTGGCGCAAAACCTTATTTATATTTTTATAAAGATTACATGTGGAAATCTTATAACACAAGATATAAAATGTATGCTTTAAAAATAGTAGTCCTTCCTCATTTATCCACTCTCAAAACTGAGCATAAAGCTACTTTCACAAGATGATTAAATATATTACTTATGCACTGCAATTTCAGCATACTCACATTTTTTAGCAGAGCACAAAGATATTATTTGCAACAGGTATACCTACCCCTGGTAAAATAGATGGAATCCTGAAATCATTTGCAATTGAGTCACTCCAATGACATTTAAATCTATGCCATGGAGATAAACATTGAATTTGTCATTTTGGAAAGAGGCAGAGCTCACCTATAATCTTCCCTGAATCATGAGGAAAGAAAAATTCTCTTCAAAATATCAAATTTAAAAATTTAAGTCCTGTCCAGGTGGCTCAGTTGGTTGGAGCATCATCCATACACCAAAAGGTCATGAGTTGGATCCCTAGTCAGGGAACATACCTAGGTTGCAGGTTCAATCCTGGTTGGGGCACATATAGGAGGCAATTGACTGATGTTTCTCTCTCACAGTAATTTCTTTCTCTCACTTTTCCTCTTTCCTTCTCTCTCTAAAATGAATAAAATCATATCCTCAGATGAGGGTTAAAATATAAATACAATAAAGTAACATAATATCTCAAAATAGCTACTCAAATCTCACCATATTTTTCCTTTACCAATGTCCTATCTCCACTGCATAACAAATTGTGACTAGACATTATCAAAGACTCTTGCCCCTTCCCCCCAAAATTCTTAATATTATTTTTAAAACATATTTCAATGAAGAGATTAACAATAACTAAATCAGATGTAAGGGCATATATTCTCAGCTCTAAATAAATAATACTTTAACAGTTTTGATTATTTGAAGTTTTAAAAAATAACAACCTTTAAAAAACCATCTGTCCTCTGATGTTTGGTACTAATCTTCAACCTTATGGGATTTGAAACATTTGAACTAATAAATCTAGAATAAACATTGTTTATGATCTGAACTCTAATAATGTAAAAATGGCAGGTGATACAAGAAGGGCTAAAGGGTAAGTAAGACTGGTAAGTCTGTGTTTTTAAAGGATGTGGGTGGGGTTACACACAGTAATTCAAATTCATTAATCTTGTGAGGGGATATATTTTTAGATTTTATTTATTGATTTTCAGGGAGGGAAAGGGAGGGAGAAAGAGAGGGAGAGAAATATCAGTGTATGGTTGGCTCTCACTCCCTACTGGGGACCTGGCTGGCAACCCAGTTGTGTGCCCTGACTGGGAATCAAACCAATGACCCTTTCGTTTTCAGGCCAGCACTCAATCCATTGAGCCACTCTAGCTAAGGCATGTGAGAAGATATTTTAAAAAGAAAAAAGCTGCCGGAAAAAATTTTTTGAGTGATGGATGCCACACACCACTGTTATCTACTTTTGTCTTCCTATTCTAATTCTCTAACCATCTCTCCCTCCCCCTACCCCTCAACGGAAGTCCTCTGAGAAAATCTAAGAAATCAGGGGTCTGATACATTTTTACATCTGTTCCTAAAGGTGAAATGATGAGCATAATTAAGTCCCTCAGCTCTCCTTCCTGCATCCTCATTTTTACATATTGTTCCTAATAATAATTAGACCATTTGAGAATTGAATCATCCAATCCTGCCCAAAGTCTTTTCTCACAGCAAACCCCCAAGAGAAGAGAAAGGTTTTCTCTTCCATGTGATTTTTGAACAATCACTGATTAGTCAGCCTTAACAGCTGTTAGCAAATCTCGGGGTAGCCTGAACATTCCTATTGATTAGATAATGCATGCCTGAGAGTTGGCTGGGCTGATTGCTTTATCACTAAACCATTCAAGAATTTCAGATTAGTTAGATATCCTTGTAAACTCTCATTTATCCAGAACTCAAACTCCCAGAAAGTTCAAAAAGTCAGAATTTTTCAGGTGTTGTACAAAGTAAGTAACAGCAAGGCGAGAACCCAAAGTACCATCTAAAACACTTATTCTTCATTCCATTTTCTTACTCCTTTTCTTACAACAGGCATTAACTGAGTGCTTACTCTGTAACTGAACACTGAACTAGATCCTGGGGATAGAAAGATCCATAATGCATTGATCTCTTTCCTTGAGCAGCCCAGAGTCTAATGAGGAGACAAACATGCAAATAGACAATTATAACAGAATGAATTAAGTACAGTGACAGAAAGGTGTCTGTGGGGTGCTCACATTACAAAGCAGATGGTATCCTTTTGCCATTGAGCCCTTAGATGCATTTGATTGGATTTTAATCCTCAGAAAATAGGTAGTCAATATATCATAGAAGAATAAATACTGGTATGGGAGGCCACTATGCCTCGGTTCACAGTCTGGTTCTGATATGTGTTTGACATGTAAACCAGGGCATCAGCTATCATTTATGAAAGTTGCTCCTTGCTTCTGAGATTTGTTTTCTTCTTCTATAATAAGAAATGAGTAGCACTTACCTGACATGAATTGTCTTCCTGGTTTCTCATAATCACAGTATTAGTTATGTTTACTTTAAAAAAAATAGCAGTCCAGAACATTTAGAGCAACTTACCTAGGTACCCACCCCCACCATCATTTGTTTGTGTTAGGTTGGCCAATGCCAAGTCCATTACTCTTTTCCTGACTTTTTCCATCTAAAAGTAACTAAAGTACACTTATAATGAAAACAGGCATCATTTTAGTAAGACTTTCTATCCTAAGATATGAAACAAAAGGGATTTCTCAGTTTATCAGAGTATCTTACTAAATGGAATTCCTTCATCGGTTATATCCTTTCCCACCACATGCACAATCCCTGATCCATCCTTTTTACTGAAGTGGTGATATATTTAGCATGATTTTATAATTTTTAACTAGAACTTTCAGTTTTATCTTTGGTCTCTAAGTCAAGACAGCATACAATGCCTGTTAGCCAGTGATTTGGCAGACTATTATTCCAATATACATTGTTTTTTTCTTTCACTATGCTGGCAGGAAGCAGAATGGGAGAAACCTAGGGTTTCTTTGAACTTCTTGTTTCTTAATGTTTGTTTCACACATGTGCATGTCCTGGAAAATTAGTAGCCAACTGCCTACTTGTAAAATTAATGGTTGAGGAAATAGCCTGCCTTAATAATTTGTGTAAATTGCCCTCTAAACTGAAAATTTAAAAAATCTTCTTTAAAAATGTTCTTAGGAAGTTCTGGCAAAGATGGAGGCATATGTAGACAGGCTTCACTTCCTTGTACAGCCAAAAGAAGGATAACAACCAATTTAAAAACAAAACAACCAGAACTGCCATACATTCAAACCGTATAGAAGTCCAACCACCAGGGAGTTAAAAAAGAAACATTCATCCAGTCCAGTAGGAGGGACAAAGAAAGGAAGCCACGAGAAGGGGGTACATGACAAGGTGGCAGCTGGTGGATCAGGATATCCCATATTCACGTGTAAATAAGCCAGGAGAAATAACTGGGGAGCAAGACAAACCACACAACTGAGGGTTCCAGTGCAGGGAAATAAGGCCTCAAAACCTCTGGCTGTAAAAATCTGTCGGGGTTTGGGTAGTGGGAGATATTCCCAGCCTCACAGGAGAGTTTGTTGGAGAGGCCCATGGGATCCTAGAATGTATACAAGCCCATCCACCCAGGAATCAGCACCTGAAAGGGCACAATCCACTTGTGGTAGCAAGGAAAGTGACAGAAAGTGGGGTGAGAGCCCAGCAAGTGGCACTGTTCACTCTCTGACCCCACCTTACATACAGTGACACAATGCAGCAAAGAAGATTGCCCACATGGGCAAATACTTGAGGCTCCACTTCCTACAATATAAAAGGTGCACTGAGACAGAGAAATATGTCTCAAATGAAAGAACAGATCAAAACTGCAGAAAACGAACTGGTGACAAGGAGATAGCCAACATATCAGATGCACGGTTCAAAACACTGGTAATCAGGAAGCTCACAGAAATTATTGAGTTGAGCTGCAAAATGAAGAAAGACATGAAAGCTATACAGTGGGAAATAAAGGAAAATATACAGGAATCCAACAGTGATGGGAAGGAAACCAGGACTCAAATTGACAATTTGGAACAAACACAAGAAATAAACATCCAAGTGGAACATAATGGAAAAAAGAGAATTCAGAAAATGAGGAGAGGCTTAGGAAGCTCCAGGGCAACTTTAAATGTTCCAACATACAAATCATAGGGGTGCCAGAAGGAACAGAGGAAGAGCAAGAAACTGAAAACTTATTTGAACAAATAATAAGGAAAACTTCCCCAGTCTCGCAAAGGAACTAGACATGCAAGTCCAGGATGCTCAGGGAGTCCCAAAGAAGTTGTACCAAAGGAGAAACACTCCAAGACACGTCATAATTAAACTATGTAATATTAAAGATAAGGAGTGCATCTTAAAAACAGCAAGAGAAAAGGAGACAGTTACCTATAAAGGAGTTCCCATAAGACTATCAGCTGATTTCTCCAAAGAAATCTTGCAGGCAAGAAGGGCCTGGAAATAAGTATTAAAAGTCATGAAAGGCAAGGATCTATATCCAAAATTACTCCATCCTCCAAAGCTATCATTTAGAATGGAAGGATAGATAAAGTGCTTCCCAGATAAGGTTAAGTTAAAGGTACTCATTATCACCAAGCCCTTATTATATGAAACGTTAAAGGGACTTATCTAAGAAAAAGAAGATCAAAACTATGAACAGTAAAATGACTACAAATTCATAACTATCAACAATTGAACCTTAAAGACAAAAACAAAAACTAAGCAAACAACTAGAACTGGAACAGAATCACAGAAATGGAGATCACAGGGAGGGTTATCAGTATGGATGGGGAGGGGAGAATGGGGGGAAGGTAAAGGGAATAAGAAGCATAATTGTTAGGCACAAAATATACATGGGGTGTTTAAGAATAGTATAGGAAATGGAGAAGCCAAAGAACTTATATGTATGACCCATGGACATGACCTAAGGGTAGGGAATGCTGGGGTGAGGGGAACAAAAATGGGACAACTGTAATAGCATAATCAATAAAATATATTTAAAATATATTTATATCAGAAGACAAGCAGTATCTTCATATTGGTAAAATGATGGCAATAATTTTAAGTTAGCAAACTGGTATAAGGAACACCTGCCTTGCCTCTGATGATTCTGGCCTTTTGCAATAATGATAAATGACTGGAGGTTATTAGACGTGTCCTGCAAAATGGTGCTAGTGAGTTGAAACTTTAAGTTTGTCATTTGCAAAAGGGATCTGACATCCCCAATTGGACCTAATTATGACAGCCATGATAAATAGCTTTTCTGTGTTGGCATTTTATTTCTCAGGAACCTTAACAAGGAAATTGGTTTTATGCATTTGTGTGGGTGGGAAGAATTACAATTTTTATTATTCCTTATAACAAATTTATCACCTGATAATCTGAAGTTATGATCAAATTGCAAAAGCAGATGACTTCCCCAGTCTCCTAGCATTTGGTGTCTGTTAAGCAAGAAGAATATTAATCAGAATGTGCATGTGAAATTTTCTACCTTCATATTTAGAATGATTCTTTGGTAGGTAAACTTCTCCCCAGTGGTCAAATCATCATATTTTTTCCTTATACTTGACCAATTTATATTTGCCAATAGAATTCTTCAGGATACATAAGAAAGGAAGAGAGAGTAAAGAAGTTTTGTCTTTTAATAAAATTTTCTCTGTTTTGTTAATTTTTTTCTTGTTTTTTTCAGGCCTTTTATTCCTATTTAATGAGGGGGGATGAAATCTTGGAGATCTCTGCTAAATATGGCAATGAATTGTCCTGCACTCCAGCCTTTGCTGGGGTGGAAAGCTTAATATTAATGATGGTAATAGATATAGAGATGGATAGATATCATTTAATATATATTAGACCTGCTAAGTACTATGCAATAATACCTTGGCTCAACAGCCCTCTGAGGTAGGTGTAAAACCCATTTTACAAAGTAGAAAAGAGAGGATGGGAAGAGTTATTGGTTTTGGTATACATATTTTAGTTCCATTTGTTATTTCATACTACGTCCAGTTATTATTCTGATTTTTTAAATTATTTTTAAATGTCTAGGATCATGTATGGAGCGTGATTTTATATGCCTCCATTGGCATAAAACTATCTGAGGTTAGGCCCAATTTTACAGTTTTGTTGTTTTCAGGATTTGGTCTATAATTATGACAATGAATATTGAAATCCCCATGTCACAGAAACATTCATGCACCAAGATCCACCCAGAGCTGGATCCAGAAAGGATAGGATCTGCACACTACCTGCCCACTAGAGTAGGATAAGTATGTAGGAGATTGAAATAATTGTAAAAATTGAGTGTGTGGATCAAGGCATGCTGTCTCTAAAATAAGACAAATTTCAATTGGGAGATAGGAAAATAGAACTGTGTGGCATTCAAAAAGAAAATGAAGCTTACAGGAGATGGTAAAGCCTTAGTTGCAGGTTCTAGATGGGCAGTTTTCAGGTTCAGTGCTTTAGTCATGCCTCATTTAGTGTCAAGGAACACAAAGCTATGGAAACAAGGAACTATAAACCAGCCATTGGAAGTCAAGTAAAGAAATTTGCCTTATGAGAACAAAGGTGTGCGGTGAGGGTGGGTGGCCAAAGAAGCAGCGGTTTATTGGTCAAAACTAGGATGAAGCCTGTCAAAGGTTGTAAGTAGTCCTCCATTATCAGCATTTTCACTTTCTGAATTTTCATTCTGAACTGCGGTTTGAAAATATTCAATGGAAATTTCTAAATAAACAATTTTTAAAATTTTAATTGAACGTCATTCTTAGTGTGATAAAATCTGACACCATCCCACGTCATCCTACCAAGGGTGTGAATCATTTCTTTGTCCAGCGTTTCCACATTGTATATACTATACCTGCCTTTAGTCATTGTAGTAGCTGTCTTGGTTATCAGATCAACTCTCAGGTATCATTTTTGTGTTCAAGTAACTCTTTTTTTACTTAATAATGGCCCCAAAGGGCAAGAGTAGTGATTCTGGCAATTCAAATATGCCACGAGAAGCCTTAGTGTTTCCTTTAAGTGAAAAATTATCTTTATATAGGAAAAATACAGTATATATAGGGTTCAGTGCTATCTGTGGTTTCAGGCATACATGGAGATATTGGACTGTATCCTACAGAGAAGAGGACTACTGTATTAAGATAGACATACACTTCTCTCCTCCTCAAAAGTGAAGCAAATATGTAGCACATATACTCTCTCTTTTCATGCCCATTACAGTCATCAGTAATTGATCACAGCACCTGTTCCTTTAAATTACCACATAAGTTTTCTCAAAAGTATTCAAAGTAGTTAATGCCAATCTATCAGTATTGGAATGGGATGAAATTATTTTCTATTACTTGTTTGTATATTTCCTATATCACATCTTTGAAGTGAGTCAAAGTCAGTACTAATAGATGGAGAGATTAGTGAACCTAACTCTGTACAAGCAAAGAAATGAAAAGGCAGTGCAAATGAGGGCAATAGGGCAAAGAAGGAAACAATGTATGTGTGTCTCTCATACGTACATTGTCTCTATGTCTCTCTGTGCTCTTTTGAATCATAGTCATCCACCTAAAAAAATTGACAGGGCATGTAATAGAACTGGCACACATTTTGGAATCAAAAAGACATAGAAATCCATATTCTACAACTTAAAAGACTCAATAACTTAGGCAAATTATTTAATTGTCTCAGTGTCAGCTAATTTACCTGTAAAATGAGGTCACACAGAAGCATAACACAGGATTCACACAATAAGTAAATTAGATAATATATGTGAAAACAAGTTACCTGGCACATGGTAGGTACTTGATAACTGCTAAACAAAGAAGAAGGGCAAAATAAAAATGATTTGAAACTGTCAGACACAATCAAAATGTTCCTGCTCATCATTCTTTAAATCCTTGTGAGTACCCAGGAGAGAGAGAGAGAAAAAAAAAAAAAAACAGAACAGAGAACCCCAAAAAGGCATACCACAGGTTGATTTGGTCTTGCCCCAAGTTCAGTTCTAAATCTAGCTAAAATATCAAGGGGTGTGAATTCCACCTCATATTTACAGGTGGTGTCTGTGATTCCTGGATTTAACTGTGGCAAGAACTGAGGGAAATGGATTCTATTTTGTCTCTGAGATTTCCTGGAGATTGTTTTATTTTATTTTATTTTTAAGATTTTATTTATTTATTTTTAGAGCATGGGGGAGAGGGACAGAGAAAGAAAGGGAGAGAAACATCAATGCATGAAAGAAACATCAATCGGTTGCCTCTAGCACACCCTCAACTGGGGACAGGCCAGCAACCCAGGCACGTGTCCTGACCAGAAATTGAACCTGTGACCTTTCATGTTGCAGGTTGCCACTCAACAAACTGAGCCACGGCTGTCAGCTGGAGAGATTATTTTAAAATATCAGAGATCTCTAACTGATCCTGGAATCATAACAGTAGCATGCTTTTCTAATGGAGCAGAGACAGAAACACTGCAGGTCCCTACCCTGCTTCCATAGGAAGAAACAAAAACAGATTAAATTCCACATTTCTGCCTCAACAAGGTGGCACCCAGAGGCTCATTGTTGCACAATCACTTTTGTACCTTGTATATAACATAAAACCATGCTTTCCCAGACACATTTCTCAGGTATCGCACAGAAACACAAGGTCAAAACCATTATTTTTTTTTCTAAAGACCTGGAAAGTCATGTTTCTCTATGTGTCCAAGAGAGGAAAGAGAGTCTTCCAGAATGCAGCTGTAGTAGTTGTGCATCCTTCAATGCTCTTCGGATGCTAATGGAACAGCATACCTTGTTTGCATCAAAGATAATTACTTTAGTTAAAGTGTCAGCTCTTTGCGATGCAGTTCAGTGCTTTCTTCTTTATCTGATGAGACTCATCTTGCATGCCAAACAACACTTGATTTTTCATGGTATTGAAGGAGAGTCACAAATGTTCCAAAAGAGTTAATTATCTAAATTAATTCATATCTGGCTTTGGGATATATGATGTTTGCACCTATATTTTGCTGTAGTTTTACTTTCTGTAATTTTGCTCGGATGAATAATAGAACTTGAATATTTGCAAGTAACAATCATAGAGTTATGAGACTCAGAATGCTGGATTTGGGACATTCTAAATTGGCAGCAGCCAATCCACAGAGTGAATAACACATGCAAGGAGTTAAGAGGTAACACTATTCATAAGAAGAGGTGTGGAGGGTAATAAATAAGTCTTCCATTTACTGCAAATAATTTTCTATCCCTCATTTCGGAGTTCTCAAAAAGACTTTATTTTGATGTCATAAATTTTCCAGAATGATTCTTGCTCCCTTTCTGGAACTGCCCTATGTGGGACCAGGGAGCATTTGCTAAAGCTCTCTGCTCTTTTCTTCCCTTTCTGAAAACTTCTTCCTACCTTATTCAATCCTCTTAACAGCTCAGTTCAACTGGCCCTTCCAAGTGAGACAAATGACCTAAGAAAATGTTCTGTGCTTCATCGACAGAGTTGCTGAATAATATAGGACATGGAAGACTTCAAGTTATATGAAGTGAAGACTTAATGGATTAGCTTCATGTAATGGCTACACTGCAGCCAGCCAGAGAATTAGCCTCTTGCTAGAGAGTTCTACATATAACTGTTTTTAGTACTTTTCCTATGCTAGTCTGCTACAAGAACTCTGTCCAAATCCACCATGCCCCTAAGACCCTACTTCATAGTACCCAGATCAAAGACATACATTTGATCTTACCCAGGTCTTTGCTTTTCACTACAGGAGCTCCTTCAATTACATACAATTCAACTTCACTGAATGCCTACTTTAAGCATAGCTTGGATAGACCAAGAGATTTCTTTCCCTCTGCACCACCTCTCAGCTACACGGCCCTTTTTTTCCTTGTCGAACCACTGGGATTCTCTACCAGTCTGAAAAAAAATAATAGACTAATGAAAATGCTATTCTTCTAACATGGAGTTGAGGGGTGAGGGGAGAATGACTCTACAGTAGATGGTCTTGGTGGTACAGATGAGCCCTCACTTTGACCGAATGTTGAGCCATTCCTCACTCAACCTCACAGAACAATGTTAAATTAGAAATAGCTTTTTATCCAGTATGAATTGCCTTCATTTTAGTCCCATCTATGAGACACAGGGGGTTTTCATGGTTTATATACTGTCAGTATCTCATTATTAGCTGATTAAGAAGATTTCATATTCCTAATTAGGTTAAAGTAGAAGTTATCGAAGCTTGGGGCTGGAAAACACAAGTACTTAAAGAGTACACAGAGCTAACTGGGCAGGGATTAGGAGAAAATTGTGTTGGGTTCTTTTCTGTTGTTCCTTTTATCATTCTCTTCTGACTTCCTCATGTTACTTTCTGTATCTTTTTTTTCCTTGTATATTTTTTTCTTGCACAGATGCAGGGTTTTCTATGGTGCTGCTCTTGTTCCCTTGGTTAAATCTCCTTGTTTTACACACTGCTGTTCAGCACTCCTTTCCAGATACTTTCAAGTGTTGGGGCAACTTGAATTTCAAACCTCTGCAGGTCTAGATCACAGGTAAAGTCTTGGGAAATAGAGTTTACCCATTCAGAAGTAACCATAGCCTGTCAGGTACACACCTGGTCTCTTGTTATTATTTTATCTGTATGTGTGTAAGTGTACATATGTTTGTTTGCCTGAGTCTTCCCGATGTCGTCAGCTGGAGAGAGCATAGTATAATATGGTGGTGTAGTATATTGGTTAAGAAAATGGGTTTTGGTGTCAGAGAGACATGGATTTGTGTTCTAACTCTAGAAATTTCTAGCCATATAACAGTGGGCAAGTTACTTAAACTTTCCTTGAAAATGGATAACATAATAGTGGCAGTCTCATGCAGTTGTTCTGAAGACTGTATACAATAATACATGTAAAGGGCTTGAACTCACAATTTGTATACAGTAGGCTCTCAATAAATGGTAGCTGGTCTAAGATATTTAAGGATAAGAACCTGATTTATTATTGCAAATTTCTTCCCAAGCTCAATTCTATATACTCTGTACCAAAGAATGGTCATGATAGATTCCAGAAAACTGAAATAAAAAGGGTCTTAGAAAGTATGCTTCCTATCTTTAGGTAGAAAGAGACTTGTCTCATTTTGAAAGAATGTGGCATATACAGAATTAAAACTCAGGACTCTTTTTTTATTCCAATTTGTCTCTGACATAATTTCAAGAATGTTTTTTCTGCATTAATTTTCCAATACAATCTGGTAGGAAAAAGCAGTTATATCAAGCTTTGTGCTATGGAGATCCAAATGCATAGGGGGGATGCAAAAAAGGAAAACAGCCAAACATACTTCATGTTAGAAGATTGCACTGAAATGGAGAGCAAAGACATACATATATTTGCACATCATGTACATGCCATCACACACATTCATAACATAGGAACAATGACAAGGCAAAGGAACAAAACACCCTAAGTTGTAGTGTAATATAATTCATGAGTGCTAAGTGGACTGATTTAAGCAAATGAACCAACCTTTAAAGTCAAGTAAGCTTAACAGAGGATGACGTTCTAGAAAGATATGAAGGCTGTACTCTTGTAGTAACTCTGCTAAAACATCTTTCCAGATATTTGAGAAGAATAGGAGCAGCAGAGGACACCACCATTTTTATCCTAGTAGAATCTGTTTTAGGCCCTAGGGATATATTTACAAGGAAGACCAAAAATGTCTTTAAATCTTGGTTTCTATGTTCTATAAATACATGTTTTCCATATCTGTTTGGCTTTCATGCAGCTTCCTCAGTCATCATCCCACACATTTACTGATAAAGCCGTTACCACAGAAGGCTTTGACAGAAGTCATGTAGTTAAATGCACTCTCAGCTGCCAAAACTACAATTCAAACTACTCTAGCCAACTTCACACTCCCCATGTTTATCCCCCTCCCCCTGGCTTTCTCATTGTAAGATGACAGGCTGACCCTTGCCTCAGTGCATTTAACGGAGAATAGACAGCGGATTTCAGTAATGGATCAGTTCCTCTCCTCAGCATGCTCGATCTATAATGAAAATGAATTAGTGTGTTTTAGTTCACTTAGAATAACCAAGTATGGATTAGTCTTTGATTCTGACTTTGCAGATGCACAAATCCTATTATCTAAGGCCTTAGCAGGACACTGTAATGTTTCAGGTCCGGATGTGCAAAAAGAAGGGGTGCATAGATTAACCAAATGTCCATTTATTCACTGACACAACAGGATTCAAATAATAGATCTTCTGAAGCAATATGCCCTAGTCAGTCTCCTTGTCAGGCACGTACTTCACAGTTACTAGAGAACTGTCCTTAATGATGCTGAGCTGCAAAATAGGCAACATTTTTCTGCAGGTTCCCTACATCCTTCTGGTTAGTGCCCTGCCAACATGCCACAAAACTGAATGTGCTTTTGATGTGTTTCTGCCTTGCCTCATGCTGCACTCCAATATCTTTTACTTTTTAATTAACTTAACAAACATGTACTGAGTGATAACTTACTATGGGAAGGATCCAGTGTTTCCTACTATTTGCCCCTCTAGTGTGGAAGCATGTTTTAGAATTCTAGGCAAGATATGCAAATAGAGAGACAAGCAGAGATGAAATTGTCAAGAGTCTTATACACTATTATTTGAATGGGTTTAGACTTTATCATTTAGGCTATGGGTATCTAATGGAGGTTTTAATCTAGGTCAATAACTGTCACATTTGGAAAAATTACACTGAAGATAGTGTTGAGGATATGGGTCACACTCAATGTGAGTATTATAAAAGGTGTAGTCAAGGACCAAACCAAGTGTTCCTAGGTAAGTTGAGTTAATACTCAAACTCAACCTAAGTCAAAGGCGAAGGCCATGGAGTGGAAAATGTAGAAACTATCACAGAATCAAGCCAAAAGATTGCATTCACTGACCTTAAAGTGAGCTGTCCTGGACCTACATTCTAGTGAGGGCAATTCAAGCCATGGGTTAAGCCCTTCAGTTGTGTCTAGACAAGACACTCTGAATGACCCAATGAAGCCATCCTTGATACTCATAAAGTGAGGAAACAAGGGGGAAATGAAAAGAAAACAGTGAGAAAACTAGAAGTAATATGACACAAAAATATTTGGGAACACCTATTCTCATATGAGCATTCCAACTGCTCTTGCAGCCTTCACTCTGACAAAGAAGCACCTTGGTGGTAATGTCCAATGGACAGAGCCCAAAAGAAATGACTTCATATTCTAAAACTGTCAAATTTCAACTCTTTCCAAATTAGCCCAATTTTCTTCTTACAAAAGGGAGAGAAGGCAATAGGCCTGAGTAAGTCTGATAATAAATATCTCCATTTCTACATACTTTGTAAATGAGGAACATAGGTACCCACTTGTTTCAGAATCATGACTTATGATGTATTCCAGAGAACAGTTTTAGTCAGATCTTTGCAAAGATCTTGCATTACTATTAAAGGACTGCCAGAGCTAGTCATGAATGTGAGAAACTTAGGTAACTATTAGTTTTCAAGGACTGCTTAACAAAGTATCAAAAATTGGGTGGCTTGAAAAACAGAAATTTGTTGTCTCTCAGTTCTACAGGATAGCAGTCTGAAATTGAGGTGTCAGCAGGGTTGGTTCCTTATGAAAGGTATGAGGGAGAATCTGTTCCATACCTTTCTCGAGGTTTCTGGTAGTATGCTGGCAATAATTGAGATTGATGTTCCTTGGCTTATAGATATAATGCCCTGATCTGTCTTCATGGTCACAAGGCATTCATGCTGTATGCATATCTGTCTGTGTGACCAAATTGTTCTTTTTTTTATATGGGTGAGGTCATATTGCATTAGGGCACAGCTTAATGACCTCATCTTTACATTATTTTTGAAAAGGAGGAAGTAAAATTGTCATTCTTTCCAGATGATATGATAGTACACAGAGAAAACCCTATAGACTCCACCATAAAACTACTTGACCCAATAAGTGAGTTTGGCAAAACAGCAGGATACAAACTCAACATTCAGAAACTGAAGGTATTTTTGCACACCAACAATGAAATATCAGAAACAGAAATTAGGAAAAACACCTATTTGCTATTACAACAAGAAAATAAAATACCTGGGAATAAACCTAACCAAGGAGGTAAAAGACCTGTACTTAGAAAAGTACCAAACACTGAAGAAAGAAATTAAGGAAGACACAAACAAATGGAAGCATATACCGTATACATGAATTGGAAGAATTGACATGATCAATATGTCCATTCTACTGAAAGCAATTTATAGATTCAATGCAATCCTCATTAAAATACCAATGGCATATTTCACAGATGGAACAAACACTTCAAAAATTTATATGAAAATATATACAACACTGAATAGCTGCAGCAAGTTTGTGAAAGAAGAACGAAGGTAGAGGGATCACAATACCTGGTATCAAAGTATATCACAAAGTGACAGCAATCAAAACAGTCTGGTACTGGCATAAGAATAGGCACATAGATCAATAGAACAGAATAGAGAGCCCAGGAATAAACCCAAGTCTCTATGGTTAATTAATATTAAACAAAGGTGGCAGAAGCATAAAATGGAGTACAATTACCCTCTTCAACAAATGGTGCTGGGTGATCTGGACAGCTACATGCAAAAAAATGAAACTCGATAACCAGCTTACACCATACACAAAAATAAACTCAAGGTTGATAAAAGACTTAAACATAAGTCATGACACCATAAAAGTCCTAGAAGAGAACATAGGCAGGAAAATCTCAGATATTCCATGAAGCAATATTTTCACCAATATGTCTCTTAGAGCAAGAGACATAATGGAGAGAATAAACAAATGGGACTTCAATAAATTAAAAAGCTTCTGCATGGCTGAAGAAAATATCACCAAAATGAAAAGGGAACCAACCGTACAGGAAAATATATTTAGCAATGATACCTTGGACAAGGGTTTAATCTCCATAATCTATAAAGAACTCACTGGACTACATTCCAGGAAGACAAACAACTCAATTCAAACAATCAAGCAGAAAAATACAAACAGACTCATTGAAATAAAAACAAACTGGCAGTTACTACAGAAGAATGGGGAGAGGGATACTAGGGGATAAGAGGTGACAGCCATTAAGGAATGTGTATGAAGTTACATGGACAAAGCAGAAGGGGGTGTATTCAAGAGTGGGAGATGGTAGTGCATGTAGAGGTGGCATGGTGGGGTGAATATAGAGACATTTTTTACATGAACAGCAAAAAAAAAAAAGGGGGGGGCAAAAAACCTGAATAAAACTTCTCCAAGAAGGACATACAGAGGGCCCAGAGACATATGAAAGGATCCTTAGCAACACTAGGCCTCAGAGAGATGAAAATTAAAACCACAATGAGACACCACTTGACACCAGTCAGAATGGTCATCATAAGCAAATCAACAAACAATAAGTGCTGGAGATGTTATAGAGAAAAGGGAACCCTAGTACACTGTTGGTGGGAATGCAGCCTAGTGTAGCCACTGTGGAAAACACTATGGAATTTCCTCAGAAAACTAAAACTGGAATAGCCTTTTTATCTGGCAATTCCACTACAGGAATTATACCCTTGAAATACCAATTTAAAGGAACCTATGCGCCCCAATGTTCATAGCAGCACAATTTACAATAGCCAAGTGCTGGAAGCAACCTAAGTGCCCATCAGTAAATGAGTGGACCAAAACCAAGGGGGATATTTGTCCCCCTTGTTGGATCAAAAACAATGGTACATTTACATGATGGAATACTATGCAGCAGAGAGAAAGAAGGAGCTCCTATCCTTTGCAACAGCATGGATAGAATGGGAGAGCATTATGTTAAGTGAAATAAGCTAGGCTTTGAAAGATAAATACCATATGATCTCACCTATAAATGGAACCTAAACAACAACCAAAAAACAAACAAACAAACAAACAAGGAAGTGAAATATAACCAGAGATATTGAAATTAAGAACAAACTGACAGTAACTAGTGAGGAGGTGGGAGGGGATAATGGTGGTAAAAGGGGAGGGGTTTTCAGGAATTTGTATAAAGGACACATGGACAAAACCAAAGGCAGTTAGGATCAATGGTGGGGACTGGGGATGGCTGTGGTGGTGGGAGGTGGTGGGGGGTGGTGGGAGGAAATGGAGATGACTGTACTTGAACAACAACAACAAAAATTATATAGAACTATAAAGGACACCAAATAACCTCAGCATCTTGAGAATGAAGAACAAAGCAGGGGGGATCACAATACCTGATACAAAACTATATTACAAGGCCACTGTAATCAAAAGGGTCTAATACAGGAATAAGAACAGACACATAGATCAATGGAACTGAATAGAGAAGGCAGACATAAACCCATGTCTCTATGGTCAATCAATATTTGGCAGAGGAGGCAGAAGCTTAAATTGGAGTAAAAATAGCCTCTTCAACAAATGGTGTTTGGGACATCTGTACAGCTACATGCAAAAAATGAAACTAGACCACCAAATTTCACCATACACACACACACACACACAAAAAAAAAAAAAAAAAAAAAACCTCAGCAAATGAATAAGGCACCAACTGTATGGGAAAATATATTTGCCAATGATACCTCAGACAAGGCTTTGATCTCCAAAATCTATAAAGAGCTCACACGACTCCACTCTAGGAACAAACAACCCAATTAAAAAATGGGCAAAGGTCCTGGCTGGTGTAGCTCAGTGGATTGAGTATGGGCCTGCAAACCAAGTGTCACTGATTAAATTCTCAGTCAGGGCACAAGCCTGGGTTGCAGGCCAGGTCCCCAGTAGGGGCCGTGTGAGAGGCAACCACACATTGATGTTTCTCTCCCTCTCTTTCTCCCTCTCTTCCCCCTGTCTAAAGATAAATAAATAAAATCTTGTAAAAAAGTGGGCAAGGACCTGAACAGACACTTCTCCAAGGAGGACATACAGAGGGCCCATAGACATATGAAAGAAAGCTCAGCATTGCTAGCCATTAGAGAGATGCAAATTAATACCACAATGAGATAACACTTCACACCCATTGGAGTGGCTATCACAAACAAATCAACAAACAACAAATGCTGGTAAGGCTGTGGAAAAAGGGAACCATTAGTACACTATTGGTTGGAATGCAGACCTGTGCAGCCACTGTGGAAAACAGTATGGAGTTTCCTCAAAAAATAAAAATAGAATTGTCTTTTGACTGGCAATTCCATTGTGGGGATTGATTATACCCAAGAACCCTGAAATGCTAATTCAAGAGAACCTATGCATTCCAATGTTCATAGCAGCACAATCTATAATAGCTAGGTGCTGGAAGAATCTAAGTGCCTATCAGTAAATGAATGGATCAAAAACTATGGTACATTTATATGATGGAGTACAATGCTGCAGAAAGAAAGAAAGAAGGAGCTATTACCCTTTGAGACAGCATGGATAGAACTGAAGAGCATTACACTAAGTGAAATAAGGCAGGTGGTGAAAGATAAATACCATATGATCTCACCTATAAGTGGAACCTAATCAATGAAATAAACAGGCAAGTAAAATCTAACCAGAGACATGAAAATAAAGAACAAACTGACAGTGACCAGAGGGGAGTGGGGAGGGCCATAACTGTGGAAAGGTCATCAAGGAACATGTATAATGGACCCATGAGCAAAGCCAAAGGGGGTAGGATTGGGGGTGGGAAGTAATGATGGGTAGGGTCGGGGACAGTGGTGGAGGGAAAATGGAGATAATTGTGCTTGAACAACAAAAAATGCTTAAAAAAGAGAGAACTTCAATATAATTAATCACATAAACAAAAAAAAAGGAAGTGCCATAATTCAACTACAGTGCTTGATTTCAAATTCCATTCTTTAGCAAAAGCAACACTATAGTTTATACTGTATCCTCTTGGAAGAATCTTATTCATGTCGTTTGGCTTCTTCTTTCCTCATAATTCCCAGTTGAAACACATCACATAAGACTATATAGTCTTTTTATGACCCTTAAACTAAGTCCCAGTTAATCCAGAATTTTAATACACCTCATTTATTCTACAGAAATAAAAACTGCCTGGTTTGTACAATCCTCTAGAATAAGAACACTTTATAGATATAATCTTATTTCTTTTTTCTATTATTTTTTATTGTTGTTCAAGTACAGTTGTCTCCATTTTCACTCCACCACCACTTCGGCCCCACCCATCCCCATCTCCCACCCTCAAACCTACTCCCTTTGGCTTTGTCCATGTGTCATTTATACGTGTTTCTTGATGGCCCTTCCCCTATTATCCTTCTCCCCACTTCTCTCTAGTAACTGTCAGTTTGTCCTTTATTTTAATGTCTCTGGTTGTATTTTGCTTGCTTGATGGTTTGTTGATTAGGTTCCACTTATAGGTGAGATCATATGGTATTTCTTTCACTGCCTGGCTTATTTCACTTAGAATAATGCTTTCCAGTTCCATCCATGCTGTCACAAAAGGGTAGGCGCTTCTCTCTGCCATGTAGTATTCCACTGTGTAAATGTATCACAATTTTTTGATCCACTCATTTACTGATGGGCAGTTACCCTTACTAAATATTTTCCTAGTTTTCATTCCTTCTGTATGGATCATGCACCAATGATATAATATATGTTAAATGCAATTCTCTTGGTCTAGACTATCTAACCCTTTCCCTGCTAAGCTGTATTCTCTTCTCCTATAAATTCCACCTTTGCAAGACAAATTTCCTGATTTCCTAAAACTCAATTTTAAATCGATAATTTTAAAAAGGCAAAGGGGGGTAGGATTGAGGGTGAGAGATGGGGATGGGTGGAGTGGGGGGGAATGGAGACAACTGTACTTAAACAACAATAAAAAAGAAAAGGAAAACAAACAAAAAAACTAAAACAAGCAAAAAATCTGATTAAAATAACTCTGCTCTGTATAGCCCTATGTACTGGAATTTAAACAACCATTTAGGAATAAAGTTTGAACTTCCATATTCTAAAAAACTCCACAGTCATAGCATTTTATTATAGTGATATTCTCAAATTTATTGTATATCACCATATTTTTTTTGTAGTCGCATTCCTTTAAATACCTTTTTTAATTTTTTTAAAATTATTTTATTGTATATCACAATATTTTAGTACACCATTCACTCTTTCATATGTATTTGTATTGCATCTCCAAATAAAGTATAATTTCCTTGGGCAAAAACATGTTCTTCATGAAGAGTTGTTAATGATGTGGGGAAATGCTTATTTGGTGTCAAGAGGAAAAGAATGTAGGATAAAAATTGGATATACAGTATGATCACAACTACATAAAAATGGATAGAAAAAAGGAATAGAAACATATATGCTAGAATAATGATGGTTTTATTCTGGGTGGTAGAGTTATAGTTGACTGCTGATTTCTGCCCTATGCTTGCCAATTTTAATATTCATATTTGGGTGTATACTTTTATACTCAGGATCAATGTTTAATGGAACACACATTTTAATTTTTCATCCATATTTTACTCACAATTAACATATGTTCAAGTAGATACTTTGTGTTTCCTCTAACAGTTGCATCATAGACATATATGAACAGTTCCTTGGCTTTTTCTAAAATCACATTTCTATTGAAAATTTGATGGTTCCTATGAATATCTTCAAACCTCAAGTTAAACACCTATATTGGTTAGGATGCTTTTGATTTCCAGTGAGAAATTAATATGAATAAAAGTGTATTGACAAAATAGGGCATTCCTTTGAGAGGATCCAAAGTATGGTTAACTTTAGACAGAGTATGATCCAGAAATTCAGATATCCTAAGTGTTCAAACATTGTTGTCATGAAAGTCTCTCACTCTATCCTTCTCTACCCTTAAACTTTGTCTTCATGCTATCTCTCTTCATTCTGTCAAAAATGGTGGCAGTAATACCAAGCCATACCTTTTCAGAGTACTAAACCCTATGGAGAGGAGGATGTCTTCATTCTGGCATTCTCAGCAAAACTCCTGTGCTTCATTATGATTGCTCTGAACCTCACCATGCACTTACCCATTACCTGTTTATTAGGTGAATAACATACACGGATTGCCTCAGGCCAATCTGGACTTACCTAAAGCTGCACATTGAGTCAATCCCTTGTAAGTCACATGGCTGAGAATGTGACAGGGCTAGGGATAGGTAATTTGTAGAGGAAATTCAGAGTACTGTTATATAATATAGTACAGAATCAATGCTGTATAACAAACTAAGACATTTTAGCACTCGATAATATTTATTTCTCTCTTGCTAAACATTTTTGTACTTCTTGGAACATTGGCTGAAACAATTTAAGAAGTAAAATTTTCTAAGTTCCACATAGACCACATAGTGTGAATTATTCACATCATAGATTGAGCTGTGATAGAATATGATGCTTTATTTTTTAACATACCAACAAATTCTATTTTCCAACTAAAAACCACCACTTTCTTCTCTTTTTTTCCATATATTTCCAGCAACAGCTGGAAATGTTTAAGGTGTTATTTCCACTTTAAACAATGTTATATTTTTATGAAACCTAATTAATATGCTGTTTATGTCATGCATTAGTTAAGAACTTTCTAACATAGTCTTGCCTTATAGCACATCAATTTAAATTTCTGTCTTAGTATTTTTAAATCGCTAAAAAAGGAAGTTTTTGATGATCCATGACTAATATCCAAAGCTTAGAATGTTTTAATCATCAACAGTATGTTAGATTAAACCATATGAAACTGCCAGTACTTGATTATTTTAGACCTAGACCAAAGCGATTTCATGTGACTCAGCATAAAATACACATATACATATATATCCTGGTAATTAAGAGTATAGTCATAGTTTGGAAAACTATGAATGCCAATTTGATCATTTGATCATTTCATATTTTATGCTATGACTGATGGGAAAGGCAAGAAAAATACACATTCATGGACATACCTAAAAAATGATGCAATATAATTATTTTTTATAAAAATGCATTTGATAACCAAACTGTATTTTTTTCTACTTGGTCTTATCTTCTAAATTCCAATCTGCTGAAGCACTTCTTATTGTTTCCTTTCAATACACTTACTGTGTGACCCTAAATAACCTCCACTAACACCCTCAATTTCCTTCCATGTCAAAACAGATAGGCAGTCATCATGACTGGATGATTCTATGACCCCAAAAACAGAAGGATGAATCTAGTTTCCTGAGAATGTGCAAGCTGACAGAAAGGAATCATTTACGTCTGTCCACCAGAAAGAAACAGAAACTACCAACACGTATCTCCAAACTGTTCATCTACTAATGATCTGAACAGAATTTGATCTGAATGAGAAAGACTCATCCCAACAAGTACTTTTTAAAATATTCTGTCTGAAAAAATACTAGAGCAGAAATATTTATTGCCTCTTTACCTAGTTTCCCTTTTTGATAATCTGGTTTATCCCAGCACAGAGTTTGCGTATTTTCCATGTCCTTAGAAATTGAAACTGGCTAAGTAACAATAAATACAAACAAGAGAATTTCCTTGCAAAACTGTTTTACAAGTATAGTAATCAAATGATCTAGGTAAAAACTAGTGTTTTTCTTAACTTTAAAAGGCCTCATCAGCTCCAAACTTTAGTTTGTTGCCTTCCTTTCACAACAGTCCAAATAAAGGCCCTTTCTAGATTGTTGCATTTATGAATTCTCCTCTGAGAGTAGCTATAATTTCAGAGAACTGTCATAGCCAGGACAGACACCAAACAGTACATATATCTTGGGTAACTTTACTGATCACATGATGCTTCCTAGCATTGTAGGAGTAAGAAATAGAGAATTTCATATCCTATTCAAAGACTAAACATTCACAGATGTTTATGTAGTCTGTTCCCCTTTTCCACATTAAAAAATTTTATGGTACTCTTCTAGTTCTTCATCCTCTTTGCCTCTACCCAAACAATCTACAAAGCATATTCCACAGCCAGAATATCAAAAAGAAAAAAGTAGACATCATGAATACAACATTCATTCAATTTCAGTGATATTTAAACCAAGGCATAGCTGTGACTGTTCTGATATAACCATCATGAAATGTTCACAGGAAGAGTGAAAAAGGCTAATTACTCTTCTCCTTTGCTTTTTGGGGGTGAAATCACTTAAAATTTATGACTGAAATTATGGTATTACAGTTAAGGGTTGTTTAGAAATTATTTCTTTTAATTACAGAAGGTTGAACAAAGTGTTTATTGTGAAAATTTGATTTTTATAACTCTAAGTGTTATGAACATGTTTAAAAAGCTGATTGAGTCTCCACTCAAATAAATTTTTAAACATGTCAACAAAACAATAAAGCAGGCAAAATATAACCAGAAACATTGAAATAAAGCACAAACTGACAGTAACCAGAGGGGAGGAGGGAGAGGCATAATGGGGGAAAATAGAGGAAGGCCCATCAAGGAACATGTATAAAGGACACATGGACAAAACCAAAGAGGGTAGGATTCAGGATAGGAGGCAGGAGGGATGGGGCATGGAGAGGTGGGGAGTGAAATGGAGACAACTGTACTTGAACAACAATAAAAAATTAAAGATAAATAAAAAGTTGATTGATACAAAGAAAAGTATTACATGCTTTTCAGTATCTGTAAGATCCAAGTTAAAATGTGGACATATGAATGACATTTGACCGGAGGTTTTTTTTTTTTTTCATTTTATCAAAACTAACAGTAAAATTTCTGATAGAGAAGACAGTAAATATCCCAGGTTTAATGGCAGAATAAAACTAGATCACAGAATCTCTCTCCTCAATTAACAAATAAATGAGCAAAAGAAGTTCCACAGCAGCATCCAAATAAAGTAAAAATTGAGGGATTTCCAGCCAAAATGGAGGTTTAGGTAGATACAATTGGCCTCTTCGCACAACCAAAAGAAGGGAAAACAACAAATTTATGATCAGAAAGTAATCAGAACTGCCAGAAAATCAAAGGTTATGGAAGTCCAACAACCAAGCAGTTAAAGAAGAAACATACACCCAGACCAGTAAGAAGGATGGAGATGGACAGCTGGGGTGGAAAGAACTTGTGGCAAGGCAGCTGGGGGACTGGGCAAGGCAGCAGATGGCCAGAGTGGGCAGTCCCACATTTGCCTGTGGGTATACTGGAAGGAACAACTAGGGATCCAGACAGGCTGAGCAACCCAGGGTTCCAGTGTGGAAAAACAAAGCTTCAAAACCTCTGACTGAAAAAACCTGTGAGGGTTGAGGTGGCAGGAGAAACTCCCAGCTTCACAGGAGAGTTCATTGGAGAGACCCCCACAGGGTCCTAGAACACACACAAACCCACCCACCTGGAAATCATCACCTAAAGGGTCCAATTTGCTTGTGGGTAGTGGAGGAACTGACTGAAACCTGGCTGACAGCTGAGCAAGCAGCATTATTCCTTCTTGGACCCTTCCCCCACATACAGTGCCACTACACAGCAATGTGGATTGCCCAGTACTGGTGAACAACTAAGGCACTGCCCCTTACTATGTAACAGGCATAACAAAGAAAAAAAATATGGCCCAAATGAAAGAACAGATCAAAGCTCCAGAAAAAATACAACTAAGCAATGAAGAGATAGCCAACCTATCAGATGCATAGTTTGAAACACTGGTAATAAGGATGCTAACAGAAATGGTTGAGTATGTATGCAAAATAGAGGGAAAAGCAAAATAAAAGAAACCAACAGTGAAGGGAAGGAAACCAGGACTCAAACCAACAGTTTAGAGCAGAACAAACAATAAATATTCAACCAGAACAGAATGAAGAAACAAGATTTTTTTTTTAATGAAGAGAGGCTTAGGAACTTCCAGGACAACTTTCTGAATCATAGGGGTGCCAGAAATAGAAGAGGAAGAGCAAGAAATTGAAAACTTTTTGAAAATACGATGGAGGAGAACTTTTTTCCCCAGTCTGGCAAATGAAATATATTTCCAGGAAATCTAGGAAGCTCAGAGAGTCCCAAAATAGTTGGACCCAAGGAATCACACACCAAGACACATCATAATCACATTACCCAAGATGAAAGATAAGGAGAAAATCTTCAAAGTGGTAGGAGAAAAGGAGACAGTTACCCACAAAGGAGTTCTCATAAGACTATCAGCTGATTTCTCCAAAGAAACCTTTCAGGCAAGAAGGGGCTAGAAAGAGGTATTTGAAGTCATGAAAAGCAAGGACCTACATCCAAGATTACTCTATCTAACAGAGCTATCATTTAGAATGGAAGGGCAGGTAAAGTGCTTCCCAGATAAAGTCAAGTTAAAGGAGTTCATCATCACCATGCCTTAGTTAAAGAGACTTATTTAAGAAAAAGAAGATAAAAAATATGAACAGTTAAATGACAACAAACTCACAACTATCAACAACTGAATCTGAAAAAACTAAATTAACTAAGCAAACAACTAGAACAGGAACCAATTCACAGAAATAGAGATCACATGGAGGGTTTTCAGCAGGTAGGAGGAAGGCGGATAATGGGGGAAAAGGTACAGGGAATAAGAAGAATAAATGGGCCCTGGCTGGTGTAGCTCAGTGGATTGAGCACAGGCTGTGAACCAAAGGGTCTCAGTTTGATTCCCGGTCAGGGCATATGCCTGGGTTGTGGGCCAGGTCCCCAGTAGGGGCCATGTGAGAGGCAACCACACATTGATGCTTCTCTCCCTCTCTTTCTCCCTCCTCCCCCTTCCCCTCTCTCTAAAAATAAAAGAAATAAAATATTTTTAAAAAGAAGAAGAAATGGTAGGCACAAAATAGGCTTTGGTTAAGAATAGTATTGGGAACATGTACATGTACAAAGGACATATGGACAAAACCAAAGAGGGGTAGTATCAAGGATGGGGAGTGGAGATGGCTGGTATGGGGGGTAAAATGGAAACAACTCTACTTGAATAACAATTAAATAAAAATAAATTAAATTAAAAGTATAGTATAGGAAATGGAGAAGCCAAATAATTTATATGTATGACCCATGGACATGAACTATGGTGGGGGGATGCTGGTGGGAGGGAGAGTATAGGGCAGAGCATAACAAAGGGGAGAAAAAATGGGACAACTGTAATAGCATAATAAATAAATATATTAAAAAGGAAAAAAGAAATATGTTATAAATTTTGAAATGTGGTCATCAAAGAAGGGGAAGGATTGTCAAGGAACATGCATAAAGGACCCATAAAGAAAGCTAAAGGGTGGTAGGATTGAGGATGGGAGGTGAGGGTGGATGGAGTAGGGGGAAAACGGAGACAACTGTACTTGAACAACAATAAAAATGTTAAGAAACAGAGCACAGATATACAAACATAAAAATCCAACCAGGAATATGAGAAAAATTAGAGGCTGATAATATTAGATATTCCTCTGTGTAATTATACCAAAGTGTTTATGTAAAAAATAAATTATCAAAATTGAATTGAAACAAAAATAGCTGAATAAAAAATATTTGGTGGAAAAAGAAAAAAAGAAAAGTGGTAGTCAAAGAAAGAAACACAACAAATGGCGTAGTTCTCTGGGGTTCCTATAAAATCCTTTCTAAGGAAAAGCAGCAGATCAAAAAAATTTAGACTATTTTCAGAATGAACCCTAAATCTGGAGAAAGTACATTGACAAATCCAAGAGAAAAATTGAGGTAACATCTTTACGAGTAGAGTTCATATCTACCAGAAACAATAACTGAGCACAGTCTAGAAAACTCTGGTATTTTTTAGGGTTCCATGACAAATTGTAGGATTGATTTCAATTTCAAGCATATCATGATAGAGGCATGTGATATATGAAATGATATGCCCCCAAGTAGGTAGACTGAATCCTGATATAGGACCTATTATACAGTCTTTGGAGCAACAGCAGAATCCAGGCCAGCCACACAAAGTTACATCCATGTACAGTGAAGTTCTGCCCAATCTACCTACCCCAACATTATATGCTCCATTTCTAAAAATACACTTGGGAGATAAAGAACAGCAGGTTTCATTTTCTTGTTAGTTTATTTTGTTCCTTAGATCCCACATATAAGTGAAATCATATAGTACTTGTCTTTCTCTGACTGTCTTACTTCACTTAGCATAATGATCTCCAGGTTCATCCATGCTGTTGCAAAGGGTAAAATTTCTTTCTTTTTATGGCCATGTAGTATTCCATTGTGTAAACATACCACAGCTTTTTTTATCCACTCTGGTACTGATGGACACTTGTTCTGCTTCCAAATCTTGGCTATTGCAAATAATGCCACAATGAACACCTGGTGAATATATGGATTCTTTGGATACATTTCCAGAAGTAGAATCCCTAGGTCATAAGGCAGTTCCATTTCCAGACTCATAGATAGAGTACAGATTGATGGCTGTCAGAGGGGAGGAGTTTGAGAAGCTGCATGAAAAAATGAAGTGATTAAACAAAAAAAGACACAGACAACAGCATGGTTATTACCAGTGAAGGTAGAAGAAGCTATACTGGAGATAAATGGTGATGGAAGGAGACTTGATTTGGGGTGGTGAACACACAATACAATATACAGATGATGTATTATAGAATTGTACACATGAAACCTATATGATTTTATTAAGCCATTTCACCCCAGTTAATTCAATTAAAAAAAAAGAACAGGATTCAGTTACAATAGCAAGAAAATCAAAGAAGTTAGATCTGTCTTTGTTTTTGCATTTTTAAAAATCATCTCATGCTTATTTTTATTCTACAATGAATGACAACTTTTACTGAAACTAGTTTATATTTTACTTATCAAAATTGATGGCACATGTATATTGTTTAAATTTTTAAAAGCTCTGAATGCTTGCTGCAAACATCAGCAGGTCCTAAAACACTTTGGTTCACCATTTCCCACTCCTCAGAGGCATTCCAATATGTTAGTACATTATTTTTCTATTTTCTTCTTCTTTTTATATTTTCATTAAATTTGTTAGGGTGACATTGGTTAATAAAATTACATAGGTTTCAGGTGTACAATTATATATCATCTATTTTATGTAAGAATGAAAAAATGGTCCTAATTGAGTTTACACATGATAAGCATGACCAATAGACAATATGAAAAAAGGAACTGTATGGCAACTCTGAAATCTATTAAAAAATAATACATGAGAGTAACACAGCAGTGATGGTGCTCCTCCCATATCTCCTCAAATCCTTTCTTACAAGTATTTTTGTATCCTTTGCTTTAATGTGAATTTCTTTCTAACAACCAGCATTTAACACTCTTTTCAGAGATCTACCCTTGGGCTACTAGAGTTCCTATTGCCTGTAGTCCCCCAGAAATGGAAGCACCCAAGGATTAATTACTCTTCCTCTCTCTACCATAGTCAATTTGGGGTTTAACCAATGGCTATGGGTAAAAACAGTATAGAAACACTTCTCTTTGAGTTGGTTTGAAGGAACTTTGAGTGTAGCATACATTGTGGAATCTCTCTACATGAACAAGATTTGCTTAAGACACATATTTGCATGGATTCTCCCTTTCCCTCTGTTGCTTCCTCTGGGATTTTCCTTCTCTAACAAATTATTCAAGAATTCTCCCTCTCAGGTGCTGCTTCTGGAGAACCTAACATAAGGCATCAAAAAAGATTGAATAAATCAAACATGGAAAAAATACATATTCTAATGACAGGAAAAAATTCTTTCTGGGTGCTTTATGCTATGGAAGAATATAACAAAACATTATTTCAGTAAAATAATGTCTTGGAGATAAGAAAATAAAACACCACTTTGAGACTAGTGAGGTTACTGAGATAACAAAGCAAACCAAGGATCAAAACAATACTATTAAAGAAGTTACAAACATTAATATTATGAAACATCATATATGGTTTAAAATATAATTACTGAATAGACAGTATCTGTGTTCAACACAGGTAATCAAGAAAAAGAGATGAATAATAAAGTCATTAAAGATCATGGGTGTGTGTATATTGAGTGTGAATTAAGCAAGACAGTCTAATCAAGGAACCCAAATTATTTATATATATATATATATATATATATATATATATATATATATATATATATATATAAATTCCTCTTAAAACAAACTGATTCTATAGAAGATGGTACATTGTGTTCCACCAAAAAAATGATAAAGAATATGACATAGGGGACTCAAATCAATGAATTTTCTGGTTTAGTCATTTAATTTTTTAAAAAAATATTACTTTATTGTTTTTTGAATACAGCTGTCTCCATTTTCCCACCACTACTTTCCTTCACCCCACCCATCCCCACCTCCCACCCTCAATCCTACCCCCTTTGGCTTTATTCGTGGGTCCTTTATACATGTTCCTTGATGATGCTTTCCCTTCTTTCCCCCATTATCTCCCTCTCCCTTGCCCTGCAGTTACTGTCAGTTTGTTCTTTATTTCAATGTCTCTGGTTATATTTTGCATGCTTTTTTTGTTTTGTTGATTGGGCTAATTTCAATTTTAATAAAAGAAAGCCATGTATTTGGGTATTAAACATATTATGTATCAAAGGGAAAATTTGGTTGATATCAGAATTCCCCACAGCAACATTCAATGCCAGAAGAGGGTAGAACAATGTCTAACAAGTACTGTGTGAAATAAAAGGTGACCCAAATATATGATACTTGGCCAAGATGTCCTGCAAAACAAAGGCTACAGATCTTGACTATTATAAATGATGCTGCTATGAACATAGGGGTGCATACATTCTTTTGATTTGGTGTTTCAAGATTTTAAGAAATATTCCCAGAAGTGGAATTGCTGGGTCAAAAGGCAGATTTATTTTTTCATTTTCTGAGAAAACTCCATAATGCTTTTCACAGTGGCTGCACCACTGTGCATTCCCACCAGCAGTTCACTAGGGTTCCCTCTTTGCCACATCCTTGCCAGAACTTGTTGATTTATTGATGGTAGCCATTCTGGCCAGTGCGATGTGATATCTCATTATAGTTCAAAGTCGCATCTCTCCAATGATTAGTGATGAGAATTTTCTCATATGTCTATTGGCCATTTGTATGTCCTCTTTGAAGAAGAGTCTATTCAGGTTTTTTGTCCACTTTTTTAATTGGATTGTTTGTCTTCCTGGGTTTGAGTTGTATAAGTTCTTTATATATTTTGGAAATTAAACCCTTATCAGATGTACCATTGACAAATATGTTCTCTCATTCAGTGGGTGCTTTTCTACATTTTGTTGATAGTTTCTTTTGTTGTACAGAACTTTTTTAGTTTGATGTAGTCCCATTTGTTCATTTTTTCCTTGTTTCCCTTACCCTAAAAGATATATCAGCAAAAATATTGCTACAAGAAATGTCTGAGATTTTACTTCCTATGTTTTCTTCTAGGATTTTTATGGTTTTGTGATTTGCATATATATTTTTATCTGTTTATCCATTATTCTTATGTATTGCATAAGTTGGTGGTCTGTATTTTTTTGCATGAACTTGTCCAGTTTTCCAAACACCATTTATTGAAGAAACTGTTTTCACTCCACTATGTACTCTTGCCTCCTTTGTCAAATATTAATTTACCATAAAGGCACAAACTTCTGGGTTCTTTGTTCTATTCCATTGATCTACATGCCTGTTCTTGTGCCAGTACCAGGATGCTTTTCTTGTATTGTTGTCTAACTTCAGTTGTCCCCATTTTCCCCCCATTACTCTCCCCTGCCCTACCCACCCTCCAACTTCCACATACAATCCTCCCCCCTTATTGTCTTTGTGCATGGATCCTTTATACATGTTCCTTGACTTGACCCTTGCCCTTCTTTCCTAAGTAGTTACCCTCCTCCCTCCCTTCTGGTTACTGTCAGTTTGTTCTTTATTTCCATGTCTCTGGTTTTATTTTGCTTGCTTGTTGTTTTTTTTCTATTAAGTTTCACTTATAGGTGAAAGCATATGGTATTTGTCTTCCACTGCCTGGATTATTTCACTTAGCACAATACTCTCCTGTTCCCTCCATGCTCTCTTGAAGGGTAGGAGGTCCTTCTTTCTTTCTGCTATGTAATATTCAGATGTTTTGATTACAATAGCTTTGTGGTATTGTGTGATATCTGCTACTGTGATCCCTCCAACTTTGTTCTTCTTTCTCAAGACTGCTGAGACTCTTCAGGGAAATTTTTGGTTCCATATAAATTGTTGAGATTTTATTCTATATTCATGAAATATGTCATTGATATTTTAATAAGTGTTGGGTTGTATCTATGGATTACTTTGGGTAGTATGGACATATGCATATGTGGATAGCTCATGAATACAGATGACAATGTCGTGAAGGTCAGGGGGAAGGTGGAAGGGGGAAATGGGGACATCTGTAATAGTGTCAACAATATAACTAACTAACTAACTAAATAAATAAATAAATGCTACAAAGTGTATTAAGCAAGAAATAACTCAGAGAGTACAGCAACTATTCATTTTACTTGAAAAAAATCTACCTGAGGATAAAATCTAGTTAAATGAAATAAATAAGATAAATTATCTCAGAAATGGAGATGTTATAGTAAAAGACTGCCAATGAAAATAAAATGAAGTAAAACACAGAACAAAAAGAAAACCACTATGAGAATTTTAGAGTTCAATTTCTAACTTGTTTGAATCATACAGTCACAATAATCAAGGTGCCAAACCTTCCTGGGAGTACAAAATAGGAAGACTACTATTATTTTTTTAAAGATTTTATTTATTTATTTTTTAGTGAAGGGAAGGGAGAGCGAAAGATAAGGAGGGAAACATCAATGTGTGGTTGCCTCTTTGTGCTCCCTTCTGGGGACATGACCCACAACCCAGGCATGTGCCCTGACTGGAATCCAACCAGTGACCCTTTGATTTGCAGGCTGTCACTTGACCATGGGGCACACCAGCCAGGGCTAGAAGAATCCCTTTCATAATATCTTATGTTGAAAACTTTAAACTAACAACAATATCATTAGAGTGTTCCTTAAGCTTATGTAATTAGAAGGGATTTTTTTTGCATATATTGACTCCCTCTTCAATTCATTGAACACTATAAGTGAGCTTATAGTCTAATACAGGGAATAGACAAGAATTCTGAAAGTTATGTAATCCATGTTAACTTGGCTGTTGTTTCCAACTGATCATGTAGAATTTCAATAAATGTTGGTTGAATTTTTTGCCACCACTTCCTCCCAAAATGCTTTGGAAAAATAATTTTATTTTTATTGTTATTTTGTGACCAAAATTGCAATACGCTATTTTGTGTATATAATTTCTTTTAATATTCACAATAATCCTGCAATTTTCAGATAAAATAGATTTTCAGAGAAGTTAAGTGAGGAAGAGTCAAGAAACTGTATTTAAATCTACTTTCTATTTTGACTCTGTCTTCATCAAAGATCCTGGTGTCAGGCTCTGAATACACAAAAAAACCTAATGGCAAGTACTTTTACCTACTTGTCTTCTATCAGTTCTCTAGTGCCCCAAACAATTTTACTCTTTAAATCCAGAGTTTCCAGTACATATTAAGTGACCATGTGCATTGCCATATTATATGAGATGCCAATGATCTATGCTGACATACATAAGAAAAAAAGGCAGAATAATATGGCTACAGAAACTACAGAGTTACATACACCAAGTTATGTAGTTACATAACTACAGAGTTACATACACCAAGTTATGTAGTTACATAACTACAGAGTTACATACACCAAGTTATGCACTTTTGATCTCTCTGACTTCAACTTCATATTCTATAGTGGCAAAGTTGATGAAATAAGGATAAATTTAGGAATTCAGCTCCTATGTATGTAGGTGTGTGTGATACACATGTTTTGCAAGTACAGAATGACTTAACATATTGGACCATATGATTGTATTTTTATTTGAGGTTTTCCTTAATAATCACCATGTTGAAAGTGATCTGATTAAATGGATTATTCTTGTCAATTATGTGCCACATAAACCAAAAACCTGATTTCTCAGGATAGTAGTTAGCTAGTGCCATGAAACTTATAATAAAGGCAGCAGCAATCACCTGTTTTTCCTCTCCCTTAAAGTTCAGAAAAGAAAAAAAAGGTGATATAGAAAAGGGACATACTTAAGCTGGAGCCAGGAAAGAGAAAATCATAATGCTCTAATAAATTCTTCCTCACACCATCAAGAATGAGGACAGTATTTTCTCAGCCTTTATGTCAAATCAAAGTGTGAGGAGGTGACACAAAACTATTCACTGCCTCTGGAGAAGAAAGATCCAAGATTAGAACATTACAGCCCAATATCATATCCCAGAAAACAGACCATAGCTAGCAGTTAAGGACCCAGAGGAGACTGGTGTTTGAAATTCAATATATTGAGTCAGAATCATTTCCTGTCATATTGTGTCTATCATTCAATTTGTCACAAATATGGTGTAAGTCAGTGGAAAATCCCTCAACCTCACCCTTGCCTACAAAGTGTCATGGCAGAGTAAGTGAGTATATACAGTGTTCCTTTCTAGGGGACAGCACTGGAAGGCTTATATGTTAAAAAAAATCCCTCTCCTACCCCCTCTGCTTCAGTATACATTAATGCCTGTAATTAATATTATCCCAAGCAACATTTAACAGTCTTCAGAGTCATGAACATTTTATCAGGGCTAAAACATTCTGAAACCTGAGGTGGGTGATATCCTATATTTAGTCAACTAAGTTGTACAAACTAATTGATCTCTCATGTGGCAGAGAACAGAATCCCAGGGGACTATTTGGTTCTGTGAGAGAACTAGCCTAAGAGAATGTTCAAATTATGTAACCCTGTCTAGGCCCAGTAGGATACCACAAGGAAGCCTTTGGAGTTCAGGACTCTATATGAGAACCCTGGGATATTAGCAAGAAGAGAGAAGAGAAGGAAAAGTTCTGCTAGTGACTAATAGAGCACTGAAAAAGAACAGTGTATTTTTGTCCTGTGATGATAGGTACAGTAAGAAGGTAACAAGGATTGAAAAGATATAGAAATCTTTGGTGTGTAGTAAGTGTGGAGAAGATGGAGAATTCCAAAGTTGCTAGGGTAACTTTAACACAGGCTATTCAGATTTAACCTACAGTGAGTATGATCAATGAATATGCTCCCCAAGTGTTTTATCATACTAGAGTCATTATAAATCCCTCTATAGAGGCACAGCTTAGAAGTGAATCTCATATAAATATCCCCATATTGGAAGAGTTCAAATAGTATTCTTGGGAGGGAGTTAAACCCCAAGTAAGATTTGAAGAGTAAAGAGAGCAGCACTAGGTTGATATAAATAAGATTTTGATTAATTCAATTGTGAAGGACATAAGAATATATATTTGCAATTGATAAACTACTGATAACAGTCTTTAAGAAATGACCAGTAATATAGGCACCTCAAGACTAGATAAGGATAAATGATTTGATTTTCAAAACTATAAAAATGTTGGATTCTGGAACAAAAATTCAGAGAAATACATGTTGATTTCCAGCAAAATAGAAGAATGGGTTATTAAACAGATGGCTTTTATGAAAACAATCAATAGGAGTTTGTTAAAAGTTCACATTCATTTCTTTTTTTCATAGTGTTATCTAGAAAATTTGCTGAATTCTACAATTAGAGTTCACATAGCTTACAAAAGGAGATGTGATAACTCTTGCAACTACACAGAATGATGGTGACTTGATTCAGTTAAGTAGATTCTTATAAAGTTGGATTACCACTGCCAGAGAATGCACCTTAATGAATAAATTGGTGGCAATCTGGAGAAACAGGTTTCTGTCATTGGTCTTACACACCTGATCAATAACTTGGAGTAGTTCCAGAAAGTTCACTGATGTTTATCATATTTATAAAACAAGCAAAGTAGCAACAGATAGTTAATATGACAAAATCATAATTCAAAGACATCTTAACAGACTAGAATGATGGATCAAATTAAATAATTTAATAAAGAATAGCTCTACACTTCAGAAGAGATAGACCTTCCCCCAAAGGGGGTAATAGTTTAATAGGCTCTCTGCTCTATGACCTGGTAAAGTCAATCAAAAATAAGTATTTAGATGTGGGCCTTACATTATCAGAGGAATACCGAAAACCAGGAGAAAATCCAAAAGATGGGGCTAAATAGTTAAAAATCATGACATACAAAGGGTATCTGAAAACATGACAACATCTTGGTGGCAAAAAAAAAAAAGAAGAAGAAGAAATGGAGGGAGAAGTTGAGTAAAAACAGCAGTTGCCTATTTGAAGAGTTACCTCATGGAAGAAGATATAGACTTATTTTGTGTAGCCTCTAGAGTAGAATTAGGAGCGATAAGAAGTTAAAAGGAGGGAAGTTTCAATTCAATGTAAGGAGGTCCAAAGACAGAACACAATAGATTGGCTTATACAATATTGAACTCCTTTGCTCTAAAAATACTTAAACAGGATAAATGCATATCTGCCAAGAATATAATAGTGTAGATTATTTCAAGTTCTTACAGAGGTAGTTTTTATGTATTTATTGTGCAGTTACAGTTGTCCCACCATTTTCCCCATTGTTCACCCCATCCCGGCCCCCACTCCCACAGTCATTCCCCCCATTCCCTGTGCCCATGAGTCCTCTATTCATGTTCCTTTGCTTGCCCCTTCACTTTAATTCCCACCTTATCCCCCTCTCCTTTTCCCTCTGGGCACTGTCAGTTTGTTCTTTATTGCCAATTCTCTGGCTTGATTTTGCTCATTTGTTTATTTTGTTGATTAGGTCCCATTTATAGGTGAGATCATATGGTATCTTTTTTTCACCCCCTGCCTTATTTCTCTTTTTTATTTTAATTTTTGTTCTTGCACAGTTATCTGTCTTTTACTCCCATCCCAGCCCACCCCCCAACCCTCCCCACCTCCCACCCATTTCCACCACCCCCTAGTTTTTGTCCATATGTCTTTCATACTTGTTTCTCCAAACCCTTCCCCTTTTCCCCTGAAATTCCCTCCCCTCTCCCCTCTGGTGACTGTCAGCCTGTTCTCAATTTCAGTGTCTTTGGTTATATTATGCTTGTTTGTTTGTTTTATTGATTAGGTTCCTGTTAAAGGCGAGATTATATGGTATTTGTCTTTCACTTCCTGGCTTACTTCGCTTAGCATAATGCTCCCCGGTTCCATCCATGCTGTTGCAAAGGATAGGAGTTCCATCATTCTTTCTGTTGTGTAATATTCCATCATGAAAATGTACCACAGTTTTTTGACACACTGTTAGGTAGGCACTTTGGCTGTTTCCAGCACTTGGTCATTGTAAATTGTGCTGCTAAGAACACTGGGGTGCATAGCTTCTTCTGAATTAGAGTTTACGAATTCTTTAGGTATAATCCCAGCAGTGGGATCACTGAATCTAAAGGCAGTTCCATCTTTAGTTTATTGAGAAAATCCCATTCTGTTTTCCACAGTGGCTGCACCAGTCTGCAATCCCACCAACAGTGCACTAGGGTCCCCTTTTCTCCACATCCTCACCAGAGCTTGTTTTTTGATGATTTATTAATGATGGCCATTCTGACTGGCATGAAGTGGTATCTCACTGTGGTTTTAACTAGCATCTCTCTGATGGCTAGTGATGCTGAGCATCCTTTCATATGTCTCTGGGCCCTCTGCATGTCCTCCTTGGGAGTAAAAGACAGAAAACTGCACATGAACAACAATTACAATGTTTTTTAAAAAAAAACTTCCTTGGCCCATTTTTTAATTAGGTTGTTTGCCTTCCTAGAGTGGAGCTGTGTGAGTCCTTTATATGTTTTAGAGATCAAACCATTTTCCAAGGTATCATTGGAAAATATGTTTTCCCATACAGTTGATTCCCTTTTCATTTTGTTGATATTTTCTTTAGCTGTGCATAAGCTTTTATTTTTATTGGATCCCATTTGTTTATTCTTTCCTTTATATCCCTTGCTCTAGTGGATGTATTGATGAAAATATTGCTGCATGGAATACCTTAAATTTTCCTGCTTGTGTTTTGCTCTAGGATTTTATGGTGTCATGACATGTTTAATTTGTAACCATCATGAGTTTATTTTGGTGTATGGTGTAAATTGGTAGTTAAGTTTCATATTTTTGCATGTACTTGTCCAGATCTCCCAGAACCATTTATTAAAGAAGTTATTTTTACTTCATTTTATGTTTCTGCCTCCTTTATCAAATATTTTTTAATTAAATTTTATTTTAATTGTTGTTCTTATACAGTCTTCTGTTTTCTACTCCCATCCCGTCCCTCCACCCCAGCCCTCCCCAGCTCCCTTCCATTTCCACCCCCCCCC